>JAQMYJ010000023.1:11243336-11259319 GCA_030014305.1 Clarias laeviceps
GGTCATGAAAATAAAGAAAACACATTGACAGATAGATGAGAAGGTGTGTCCAAACTTTTGGCCTGTACTGTATATGTATACTGATCAGCCATAACCACCTGCCAAATATTATGTGCCACCAAAAACAGCTCTGACCCATCAAGACATAAATTCCACAAGACCTCTGAAGGTGTGCTGTGGGGAAGATCCTTTAATTCCTGTAAGTTATAGGATGAGTCCTCCATGACTATGCACCAGAGCACAAAGCAAGGTCTATAAAGACATGCATGAGCGAGTTTAGTGTGGAAGAACTTGATTGACTTGCAGAGAGTTCTGACCTGAACACGATAGAACACCTTTGGGATGAATTAGAGTGGAGACTGTAAGCCAGGCCTTCTCATCCAACATAAGTGTCTGACCTCACAAATGTGTTTCTGGAAGAATGGTCAAAAATTTCTATAAACATTCTCCTAAATCTTCCCAGCTGGAATGGATGGGCCAACATCATATTAAACCCTATGGATTAAGAATTCGATGTTACTCAAGTTCATACTGTATGCATGTGAAGGCAGGCAAGCAAATAATTCTAGGGGTATAATTGTGCTGGGATGACTCTACCTGCGAGGATTGGCAACTGTCTTAAATGCTTCCCACTTTTGCCACCAAATGCTTTTGCTATGAGAATACGAGTGGAGTTCATGTCCAGGTTTTATGACTGCAAAAACAAGACCAAATCATCACCCCTTCACCACCATGCTTGACAGTGGGTATGAGGTGTTACTGTTGAAGTGCTGTTTGTTTTTTTGCCAAACATGATGCTGGGCATTAAGGCCAATCTACCCCACTTTGGTCTTATCTGTCCATAGGACATATTTCCAGAAGCCTTGTTGTTTGTTTAGATGCAGTTTTCCGAACCTCAGTCATGCTTTCATGTCCTTTTTAGACAAAAGTGGCTTTTTCCTGGCAACCCTTTCAAACAAACCATATTAGTTCAGTTTTCTTCTAATTATGCTGTTATGGACTGTAACATTTACCAACTCTTTTTTTTTTATTAACTCTCAAAAATGTTAAATTTTTTTGGCGGCCCTCGCGGAACCTCACGGACCCTCGCGGACCTTACAGAATTTTGCGGAACGTCTGCGGGCAATTGCGACGGCTCACGGTGCCTAACACCGCATCTCACCGTGAGCCAAACCGCATAGGTGATATAGAGATATAATTGTGCTGGGATGACTCCACCTGGGAGGATTGGCAACTGTCTTAAATGCTTTCCACTTTTGCCCCCAAACGCTTTTGCCACTGTAGAATATTGAACCCCACATGTTTGAAAATTATATTAAATAATTGTTTTATAATCTTTTCTAGATCGACTTCTTTAAGACCATTGCTTATGTCTTTCCCTCTTGGCATTGTGTCAACACACACTAGAATGCTCTAGACCAGCAAACTGCCAAAACTTCTGAAGGTTTGAATTACATGGAGGTCTGCACATGTGCTGATGATCAAATAATAAAAGGCTTATGTTGTTCATCTCAGACTGTATTTACTTGATACCAAGATCTACTATGATTAGATGATTTATTTTTATGGTTTTACAGAAAATACCTAGAATTAGTAGAGGAGGTACTATGTCGGTATATGTCCGAGTATATGCACACTTATATATATGTAAATGTAATCATTTGCATTTTTGTGGCTGAAAATTTTGAAAGCCCTGTTGCCACTACCCGATCATATAGCACTGTTTGCTCGCTGAATAGTCTTTGCATAAATCACACAAAGCACTTTTGTGCAAAGCGTCGCACCATATTCATCATGTAGTGTCTTCCAGACAAATCAGATCGGTTGTTTCGTGCTCTTTGATGTCGCTCCAATGTGCAAGTGGCCCAGTGATGGCTAACTTCAGCCTCTACTGCCTATTTGCAGCACTTTGAGTAGGGGGTCCCTTTAATCTGTGAAAGAGTAAATTCATAAAAACGTTGCTCCTATGAAAACAATCAGGCTGATTGACACTACTTTACAGACGAGCAAACAAAGGCCTGATTTATGCCTGATGCCGAATGAATGAGACGAGCGTGGGTTTCATTCAAACAAATTTTAATCTCTCTCTCCCCGCATGCCTTCCTTATAGACTCTATCCAGTACCTCTGTTTGTTCCCCCTCCCACTCCCCAGTGCTTTGAGAGTGTGTAGATATACAAGGCCATTCTACTTTGGCAGAACAACTAATTGTGGCTTGCCAGACAGGGGCTGGTGCTTTTCTACCATAGAAAGTTTCAGTATGAATGGAGACTGAAGTTTAATAAATCTTTAAATAAAACATTCGATCTCCATTTTAAAATTGTATTGTATTCAGTCCTATAAAAAAATCAAAAAAAAAATTTCTTTTTGTTTTTAATCAAGGCTTCTGGTCATCCAACATATCATCATCTACAGTAGGTATTACTGTCACTCTTGCATGCACCTGTGAGAGCACGATATCTGTCCATGTTTCAGGTATTTGCTCATAACTGATTGCAAACCATATGTTTTCAATGCAGCCGTGTTGTACACAAACACAGGATTAAAAAACCTTCTTGATTTTGTGATTTTATGCATCACTGGACAATCAATATTTGCCTTTAGACGACTCTTTTGATTCTTTCTTCTCTCTGTCTGCCTCATACACATTCTCTTTTTATGCTGTGTGATTGTGTGCAGAGCAGATGATTTATTTTCACTGACTGTGCATGCTAAAAGCGGTCTTAAATTACTCACGCACCCTCCTCACACGCTTCTTTCTACACACAATGGTTGACAGTCTTGGCACAGAACCAACTCCCTCAAACACCCCCCGCCCCAATCCGTCAGACGTCACTAACCTTCCCCATTGCTTTCTAGTATTCAAGCCTCAATAACGACTACATAGTAAAACTTACTAAAATAAAGGGATTGAGAATTCAAAAGGCAATAAAGCAACGATAAACTGAAATGCAGATCACACATTCTTTCTTCTTTAAAATGACCAACAAGTGCTCTCCTTTCAGCAATTAATATCAAATGCCTAGAGGTGAAGATGTATATTCCAGGAAAAGGTATATTGTTCTTGCCTGATGTGATTTAATAACTTAAGTAAGAACAAACCTCAAATTAAATAAAAAGATATTGCTAGAATATGCAAATAAGATATACTTAAAATCCATATGCATGCTTTAAAGAGAAGAGAAAAAATGTATCACCTAAAAAATGTATTCTTCAAATATTCTTATTCTTCCATATTGAAACCAAATAAAACAGAATTTCACTATCAGTGAAAAAATTTACATTGTACATTTCAGTAAGTAGTGAATTCCCCTATATGATTTCTACCTTATATTGAAATATTTAATATGTCTACCTATTATATATATGAAAGTCCCAAGCCCGGATAAAAATGGGAGGGTTGTGTCAGGAAGGGCATCCTGCGTAAAACCTGTGCCAAGTTGTAGTGCGGACTGAAAAGTCCGCTGTGGCGACCCCTTGTCGGGAGCAGCCGAAAGACCAACAACAACAACAACAACATTTTATATATATATATATATATATATATATAAAAAAACAACAACCATAGTTTATAAGCCCCTTAAACACTGTTTAATCATCAAATAAGCATTTTTGTATTAATGATAATATTGAAAGGTTATAAGTAATGTAGAGAAAGTTATAAGAAAGTAGAGAAAGACTGCATAATAAACAAACTGTTCTATGTAAATACCTAAAGGGGTCCATCCCTTCAGAGAGATTCATTGAACACTGCCTGGCCAAAAACACCCTCACACCACTAACATTTTGTTGGAGTGCCTTTAGCATTGATTAAGGTACACAATTTCCGTAGCATTGTTTTAACAATTTTACGCAATGCCACAACATTTACTTTTGTCCAGATTAAGATAAAGACAGGAGAGTTGATCCATTCCCTAATGTCCTCTCTGGTACATCAGACAGACTTTAAATAGGATTAAAGCCAGGACTCGGTGGTGGCTGAGGAAATAATTTGCGAAAATGATTTCTCATGCTCCCAGAACCACTCATTCACAATTTGAGCCCTGGAATATGGCTGTGCCTTAGGGAAGAAAAACTCCATAGATATGATACACTGGTCATTCTGTACATTACATTCAGGTCATCAACTGACTTCATTTTAGACTGAGTCTAGACCTAGCCAATGTCATAATACCACCACTGTACAGTGGACACTATGCAAGATGGGTGGTTCGCTTCATGCGCTTCCCTCCCTAAACATTTGCACCCATCACTCTGGGGTCAATCTGGAATCATCAGACAACATGACTTTTTTCCATTGCTCCAAAGTCCAATCTTTATGCTCCCTAAGATTAGTCTCTGATTAGTCTGACTAACAAGTGGTTTTCTTATAGCCGCACATCTGTTTAGTCCCAGTCCTGTGAGTTTGTCACATTACAGTACAGTATATGTGTGTGGAAATGCTCTTAATTTTAACTTTTAAAATCAGCAGTGATTTCTACTCAGAGTTATTTATAATCCAACTTCACCAAGCATGAGTGAAGTGATCTCAGATTCAGGTTATTTGTGTTTTTCCCCCACACCTTCCTTAATCTCCTTAGTTATTTTCTTTGCTTGATGTAGCATAATAATTTGACCTTAATGAATCAGAGTAACATTTTTTTCTGTGACCACAGGACATGTCTTTCAATGTGGTTGTTTAAGAAATCACAAGATACTCATTGTATCAGTTGGAATCAAAAGAATTGTTGCCAGATGAAACAATCCTGTAATATTGATCTAATCAACACTTCTTAAATATTTGCTTAATTAAATATAAATAATGACTATTCTTTATTGGGCCAGGCAGTGTATGTTCTTCGCAGGCTGCAATCTGAAAAAGTTTTCCTACAAGAAAATCTTTAAATATTATACAGAGAAATTTATAACGTACTGTATAATTTCATTATTAGAGCACAGTTATTCCCTATCAGTGTGCAGTCCTTAAATTTTCTAGGTGGGAAAGTACAACAGAGTAAAAAGTAATAAATAAATAAATAAATATGAAACTTATTGCAGCAAATATTGAAAGGTGCTATGTAGGCTATTATAACTCTCTAGGTTCCCTATTTACTATCACTTTTACTATCAGAGAAAAAAAAAAATCTTAGATAAGCAAGTTGGAATCCTATATGAGGACCTAGTTCCTCTGAAAGAGAACCCTTAAATGTCCTATGTAGAAACCTACAACACATAGTCCAACACATAGTATGTCTGCAAAACAATTCCTGCTTTCTAATATCTCCCAAATGAGGATGGGTTCCATGTTGAGTCTGGTTCCTCTCAAGGTTTCTTCCTATTGCCATCTCAGGGAGTTTTTCCTTGCCACCGTCGCCTTCGGCTTGTTCATCAGGGACAATTTGAGCATTATGATTCATACACATTTTCTCATATCTCATACACATTTTCACAATTTTCTTTTGATTATGTGAACCTGCTTTGAGACAATGACCATTGTTAAAAGCGCTATATAAATAAAACTGAATTGAATTAAACATTGTAATTAGAACACTAAAAAGAATATTGTCATCATTTCCATAAAGAACCCCTAAATGTTATATGTAGAAAACTATAACTGAGTGTTTCTCTGTAATATTGAAATTCTTAAACATTAACCCTTACATGACATTTGTAGAATTGCATAACAAGATTGTTTCTCTAAAAATGTTTCATGCAACAACCTTCTGTATAACAGAGAATTTACCTATCAGAAATAACCTTAAAAGTGTTGTCCTATAGTAGAGTTTACTGAAATCCCTTTTAAAAGAGAACCCTTTAACATTCTACTGTATATACAAACCTACAGTATCACCTAAAATGTTTTAGGTAGAACCCTATAAGACAGCGATCTCCTATCAGTGAGACCCCATAAATATTCTATTTACAAACCTACAACAGTGTATTTCCACATCAGAAAGTACCTTTGATGTTGTATGAAAAAACTATAGTAGTGTTTTCATCAAAGAGATCCCTTAAATGTTTTATATATAAAACTATGTATGTGTTTGGCTATTAGATCTGTTTAGAACCCTACAGGAGACTCACCTGGTGTTTACTCACCTGATATACTGTAATTTCTCATAGAGCACCTTCAGAAAGTTAAGAGCTTCATAACTATAGACAACCCTTGAGTATACTTGAGTTTTATTGGCTTACTACCCAAAAGAAATGAGAACATCATGATATACTACAGAAACATAACAAAGAGAGACTGGATGGTATGGCAAACCTGTGTGTGGTTTGTGGAGTCTCCCTGTGGACAGATCAGGGGGCACATAAGCAAATACCCTTGTCTCGCTCCTATCCCACAGCCACACTTCCATTGTTGTGAGGCTTCTAATATCTCCATGGCTTCTGCTTGTTTGTAGAGCTGCACTGATTAGAGGTTCGCTTTGTGGGTGGCTCTCAGAATTTATTCAGCCGGCATGAAGTAAGCTGAACGGTCAACTAACTTTCTTCTGGATGAAGACTGATATGTAATGGATGATTAGAAATTCTCTTCCTTTATCTGAGTTTATTACATACCAGTCAGCTGTGTTGACTAACTGTTTTTCAATATTGATGATATTGATTCTTATCTTGGATTAATGATTTATTACATGTCTTAATAGTGGGCTCATTGTCAAACACTCTCATATTTTTTTATTGGTTACAATCCTTCTTTCTGTCTTTCTTTTTTAAGTTATAAATTAAGTAAAACTTCCTGTTTATACAGCAGTGTTAATGTTGTGCTCCATCATGTCATCTGAACCTTCTATCATCCTGTGACAAAACGACCCATGTTACCATAAATCCATATTCCAGGTTCTCTACCGGGATCTTCCATCTAGTTCAGTTGAAGGTCATGTGATGGGACAGCACACACTAGCATTAAGTTATAACTTACCAAAAATCTGTTCAAGTGAAACCATTCATGTCTCTGTATAAGCTTTTACTTTAGCAAGTACACTGATATAAAACTAGAACTACTGTCAGATGGTGGTCAAATGTATTGAGACAAAAGTGAAAGTCTATGTCTATTTTAATGACATTCTCAAATTTTAAAAATAATGAAAATCAAGGTAATAACAATGAATTGCAATTTTATGCAATGAAATCAGTATTTAGTATAAATTCTAAACAATCAGTATTGAGTATAAAAATTTATTCTTCAAAACCTGCTGGATCTGACTGGGTATAGAGTCAAGTGTCACTTGCTCAGTCCATGCCTGCCTGATTGCTTCCTGAAGATCTTGTACTAAAGACGGTTTCTTGACTGAGACAGCCTTCTTTACTATTGTCCAATAGTTTTCGATCGGGTTTCGATCTGGAGAAGGTCCACACCATGGCTCCAGAATCTGAATACCCTTGTCACAGAAGCAGTTTTCACTAGTTTTTCAGTTAGTTAGCACAACTCTTCAGCCAGATAGACTAGAACTAATTAGTGCCATTACCTGTTTTCTGCACTGCACAGAACTATAACTCGTGGCATATGCTGTCGTAATAATTTTGGCCAAGAGTGTATAGGAACACTGAGAATCAAGAATTCAACCATATAGTTTATAACTGCTATAATGATGTGTAAGGTATACTGATAAGTATAAGCTCATCAAAATTCACCTCATGGATGTCAGAAATGTTTCAAGTAAGTTGTTGCCCAGGTTAGAGTTGCACAATAATAATAATAATAATAATAATAATAATAATAATATGATAATTATGATGATGATGTAACTGATAGTGGGAAATATAATTAATTAATTAATTAATAAAAATGCACGCATTGGGAAATTAGTGTAGTACAGAATATTCCATGACATCCCAGCATTCTGCCATTATTTAAATTCTTCTTCTTATTATTATTATTACAATAATAACATTATTATATATTAATATAATTATTAACAGCATTCTTGTACTTAAGACTTAAAAATGAAAAAGTTCTAACAATGACTATGGTGTCTGGTTTATTTTATTTATAATGATAACGTGAATAAAATAAACACTGTTGAATACAAGCGTTCCTGTTTTCGATCTTTTGAACATCAGTGTGATATTGAACAGTACATTAATTAAAAAACTTAAAAATCTCCCTGAGAACAAGTTTTCTCAAGAGATTATTGGATATTTATGGGTTCCTCAAGGGGGCTGTTTGGGACTCTTTGTACGAGGGAGATATTGTTCTAGGGTCGTACATAGGCATTTGCAGGGTTCCCTCAGAGGGCCAAAGGGAAGCAAGTTACCTTTTGTAGAATTAAAGCACATATCTACGTGTGTTTCCTACGGTGATGCTGCAAAGGTGTGAAAATTCTGTTTGCTTTTTGTAGGTGCTGATTTGCATGCCATAGTGCGAGTGTGAGTGTATGCACAGCCCCTTGGCCTTCCCAGCTTGCAGGTTTAATCATTGGCTTGACGTTCAGGTGTCCCCTTATCACCCCATGATTAACAATCTGTGTGTTTAGCGTAGCACTGTAGACAGAATTGGCCTGTATACGAGACCTCATTTATCAGAGGCTTGATGATTAAAGATATGAGCTCAAAAGGGCTTGTGTCAACAGCTAGGCAGGTGCTAGCCATGGCTACTGTAGAGGTCTTCTGAGGTACTGATCTTCATGGCTCAAACATCAATTGATTGGTGGAACAAGAACATTAGCAGATCATAATGAAAAGTAGAATTTTACTGGAATGTATTGTGTTTTTCCCAAGAAAAACATGCATATTTAGGCAATTATTTAATCGTTTTATTATTATTTAATCGTTATATAACAATTATATCGCTTATACATGTACCTTTGACGTGATGAATTTAAATGTTGTCAGAACTAAATCCCTGGTAAACAAAAACACACTCAACACACTCAACCAACTTAACGTCCATAATGCAATTACAAAAAGCAAACACTGGAACTATATGTCTGCCTGTTTAAGGAAAACAGCAGGTAATTTCCTGCACTGTTTTGTTTTTCCTCTGTGTAGGCCTGCTGTCTGTCTACACACATTCTGGTGTGTTCTCAAGGCCAATATTTGCTTCTGTCCATATACAATGATATGCATCACAATGCGTCTGCTCAGTCAATGTAGTGTATTTTCAAATATTTGACCATCAGGCTCAGTTTCCTTGCAGGATCATCTCTCCTAGTGTGTTAGGAGGTTTTTTGTGCTTCCTGGATGCCCCTCTTCACTCATTCTTATTACTGCCTTTTATTTGTCCATCGTGCACAAGAGACATAATGGAATGCAGGCTCTAATCAGGCCTGTGCTCTCACTTATTTTTTCTCTTTCTCTCATTCTCTCTTTTTCTCATTATATCAATACTCTGACCCCCCCCCCTTTCGCTGCCTCCCTCTGAATGAGGGATTGAGGATGGAGGCCACGGGAAGAGCAGAGAGGGGTCTGAATGGCAGTGGGATCTGGTGGGGGTTGCTGGGGTATTGGGTGCTTGGAGGATGGCGTTGGGGTAGCTGCTGCTTCACCAGCTCTTTATTCATGTTCTGGCCTTTGGAATTTCGTGTCTCTCTCTCTCTCTTTTGGCATTCTTTATTAATATCCTCATTGTGAAACATACCTCATCCAAGCCTTATTTTACAAACTTCACCTAAAATGACATTAATAGTACCAAGTTCCAAAAGGGTGAATTGATTTTTAGAGTGCTGACTTGAGGTAGAATCAAGGTTGACTGGTCTCTTTCGCTGTTATGATAGGACCAGCTTGCATATTCCTTTCGCTCAATTAGACTGCTTCTGTTTGGAGTGGAATTTTAGGGCCTCAAGGCCTCTCCCCTCTCTCTGCTAAGAGCTAAGTCTACTATCATGCAAATGCTAGCGTTTAAACCTATTACGTCTTTTGTTCCTGAATCTTTAATTCTTTTTTTGTACATGACTTGGATGGTTATTTGGTTGAAGGCATTTGAAATTTTTTAAAACGGCTGCATTTTAAAATTCACATAAAAACAAACAAACAAACACATCACTTAAAACAAAAAAACAAACAAACAAATAACAAAATCTAAATGTTACAACGAGTGGAACAGCATCAATTGTCGATAATGTCATAATTGCTTTGCTTGTCAGACTTTATCAGGTTATGGACAGTAAAGTGCAAGGATGAACTTAACAGGTTGCTATAGACTGTAAGTTCAGGTGCTGAGATTGACATCTCAGTTCCCAGGCCTGTTTTCTGTAGCTTAAATGTAATAAAAACAAATCTACAGACACACTATATATGTACCATCAGTTTCATGTTCCTAAATTACAGTTTTCATGTGGTTCCGCATGAGTTCAGTGATTTACATACAGTGTAAATGAGGTGTTCAGAGGAATGTATCTTGAGACAGTTGCTTTGCCCCCAGCTCTGTTGACATTTGAGACAAGGAGAAAACCGTCGCATGCCTTTCTAAACGCCTTCTCATTTACCGCATGTGGGATGAGAACTGCTCCTGTTCAAAACTAATCCATTGCTGACTTGGGTTCTGATGCCAAAGAATGTTAAATTAGATTTTTTTTGTGAACAGTTTGAATAATATGTGCTTAGTGAATCAGCCATCATTTTGTAAACTTGAAATTTAAAGTGACACGTCTAACGGCATTCTTCTGTTTAGATTATATGTGCTTTTGCTTGATTGAACTCTTTACGATGGCTCTGTTCAGACTAAACTGACAAACCGAATTTCATAGAAATAAAAAAATAATCAGAAATATGTAATTAAAAATAAAACCTTAATATATGGTATGAATTTTATATACTGTATTAGGTAAAAAATTGTGTTTTCTTTCTCTCTCTTTCTTTCTTGTTCTTTGTGTTGTCGTTTTTACTCAGTATTTGTTCAGTCTTGATTACTTAAATGCTGCAAAAATTAAACAAAAAGAAATGTGTCATGCAAATGTTAGTGATAAACCACAAAGTACATCTTCTCTGTCATCACTGTTGTTTTTTTCTTTTTAAAGATCACTTAGTTAACCAAAAGTACTCATAATTATAATTTCCAGGAGCAATTTGAACAGAACCCGACATGTCCCTCCAATATTCATGCTTGTCTCTGACTGTTCTGAACGTGCTTTAAACTTTCTATTTCCTTTCAGGTCTTTCGAGCGATATGACAATTTATCTGAAATCACATGACAGGTTTTCAAGCTAATTCATTTGACTAATTGATATCAGTATACACTGTGCTGGTACAGTATATTACCAATAACAGCTCTGTTTGTGTGTTCTGGAATTTAAGCATGTGTTTAGGGAAGCCAGTCTGCTTTTCAAAAGTGGTGACGCTCCTCTAACCGCCACTCCAAGCACATCTCGGCCACGAGAGTTTAGGACTCTTTAGTGTCTGTTGTGCTTTTCACTCAGATAGGGATCTCAAACAAAACAGGACGTTTAAGGTTGCTGTCTCTGCTTGTTCCCTGAATGGCTCTGTGCCATTTACTGTGGGCACTTCTCCTTTCAAGGCACTCGGTACACAGCAATTAGACAAATAAACCACATTTTAGCATCTCTCACACACACAGCTATTATGGTATTCATAAGAAGTTGAACTAATACTGCTTTGTCTTTTATTTATTTTCATATGGGTGTGTGTACTTTTATTGTAAGCATTGGTTACTAGGTACAGTATACGGTGGCCATAAATAAAAGTGAACAAAAGTGAATGGAATAAACTGGAAAAAAAAGTGAATCACACATATTTACAACTTCACTAAATTACAATTATCTATCAATTTATTTTACATGAATTCTTCCTTTTCTTGGCATTTCATTCACTTATATGTCGCACCAAAGCATGCAGATGAAAACCCCATGTATGAGCATGTATATTAGCACACTGTTGAATATTACACTGATGACCTCAGACGTACAAAATATTCAGTGCCTCAGCCCTGGCAGATGGTTGAAGGTTCCAGGAGAAAGGTCTCCTGCCGCTGTCCTCTGTTCACACCGAGCAGCGGCATTTCTGCATGCGTGCCATCTTTAAAACCTCAGTGTCCACATTTAGGAATCCAGGGTCCATGTCTTGGCAGGAGCCCACAGACCAATGTCTAACCTTTGCAGTGTGCCTGAAAGTGTTTAGTCCTAATTCAGCCACCACCTCTATGCTGTCTCTTTGCATGGAGTTCACCTTTTGGCAGCCTCCCTTTTCTTTCTCACTGCCACTTTCTTCATTCATGCACTCATCGCTTACACAAAAGACAGAGCCTGGGCCTCTCACAGGCTTTGACTGAACTGAGAAATCACATCCTGTCAAATGGGGGACCAAAGAATCTCTCAGAGCGTGATGATATGTATGGCGCGGATGGCCATCTGTCCTTTTCTAGAATGGAATGAGATTGAGCAAAGGAATGGGTAAAAAGGTTTTTATTAAGAGGTAAAAGATGAATATGTACAAATCCAGTGCAATTCTTTAGACAAGCTTTAAAAATCATTTGGATTGGTCCAACATTGTATCCAGCATTCTTGTCTTTAATGCTTTAATGCTGCCATTCATAGAAATACTGCTTGTGTATATTATTTGGGAAATGAAGAACATGCTAGATTGCTTTTTTTTTTTTTTTTTGGTCCTTCATCCAAGTTCAGTTTCAAGAAAAAAGTAAACTAGTGTGACTGCTCCCCTCCAATACAGCCTCTCTTTTTCTGCCTTTGCTTTGCCTTCTTCCTTCTTCACCCAGTGTGGCCCAGACACCATGCCGTCTGGAAGCTGTCCGCCCCACGTCTTCCCTAAAAGCCTGCAGAAATTCTGGGGTAATGGCTATTGTGTGCTCTCATTGATCCTTGACTGGCCATATTGTGGCCCAGCGGGATATCAAAGGGACAAAAGCAGTGTACTGCATTGTCCCATGCTCCAAATGAAGAAGTCCGTCCTCCCTCAGAGGCCTACCCTGGAAGCATCAGCGCTGAGATGTTCTATGGGAGTGAAGGAAATGCGGATATGGTTAATTATTAATGCACCAATTCAGGTCTCCAACAGGAGCTATACTCCCTGCTAATTTCTACAAAAGGCCCTGGAATGTCCACAGACTTTAGATGTTTAGATGACTTTAGACGCACAGATGTTAGACCTATTTGTGCATCTGTACCCACATAAAGTTCTATGTTCTGCTTATTTTTTTTGTAATGCATAAAGTAAAACAATGTTTAAAAAGTTTTTATTTTATTTTATCTATTATAGGAACATGACTTCATGTTCAGATACAGTTGTTCTTCAATGGAGCAACCTGTTAAATTATTGTTACCATACTATGGCCTTTTTTATGCAGTTGCACTTTAGAAAAAAATTGTACAAACAGCATGCTGGTGCACTTTATATATTTTATTTGTGGGTTGTGCAATTTAATACTTGCCTGGTTATGCTTCCCACAAAGACAAAAAGTTTTAACAAAAAGTTACATTATTTTAGACTTTAATTTGTGTTTACTATTAATCTGACATTATGGTAATCTCCTTAATAAGTTTGAATGCATTTAATGATATAATGTAATTAGTGAGTTGCTCACAGTCACATGCCTATAGTAGTGTCTCTCTACTGAGGGCTTCTCCTTCCTCTCCTCTTTCTTTAATGAACTTGCTCTCTCCATCAGCCTAATCCCCTATTCACATAGAGGGTCATTTGGTTCAGATGCACCTTCAGCCTTTTCCAAAGTTTAATTAAACACTCCCCTCTACTTTAAGCCAGACAGAGCACTCTCGCTGCAGGCCCTGCCTTTACAATGAAGTGAGCCATTCATTTAGGCCATTGTTGGACTTAATGGCATCCTTGTTTGGTTTGAATCCATACGCTGGCTCCTTTGGTGCAGAGAAAGCCATGCTTTCTCGCGGCCAGGGATGGAGGCGAGGTTTAATGAGTGCATGATGCAGAAGTCTCCCTCAACAAAGCATGCGACAGTGGTGCACTGGTGTCACATAACCACACAGTTCAAAACCAAGCTCTCGATAGAAAGAGCAGAAGATGATGCAGAGTCATTAGCCAATCCAAGTTCAAATAGGTTAAAAAAAACATGATGTTTCCAAGCAGTAAGTCACACCATGTTGCATTTTTTAAAAAAATTGGTGTGTTTTGTATTCAAATATGTGTAATCTCCAAATCTTGTTTCTTAACCTAAGCAAATCATGTCCCCTCACAGGGCCAACTTTGGGAAAAACCCAAAGGAATAAACAATCCTTTTTGTTTTATTGCTGCCATTTCTTATCTTGCCCAACCAGTGCTAGAGCTCGGAAAACAGAGTTTCTGCCTTGGCTTTGTCACTGGTGCTTCTGTTTGTGTGTGTTTCTTGCGGGTCACTAGATTCCTCTTGCATTATTTGTTCCACAGTTCTCCTCTTAACTAGATTTGGTGTGTTTGTTTTCTAAGGGGTGACGTGCAGCAATTGTTGGTTGAGACACCCTGGATCAATCTCGGGCGGTTTGGTTGACCGCACAAGCCAGCTAGCATATGGAATAAAGACTGACAATCAAATTATCTTTGTCTTTATCCTTTTCTCTCGGTGGTGAAATCAAGATGGCCTTTTGGACAGGGAGACTTTAAAAAGGCCAGCTAGACCAAGGACAGGGCCAGATTCCATTGGGGCTAATTAGTAAATGAAATAATTGGATCATCTTTTGCTCATCTATCAAAGGCTGCTTGGAAAAACAGTTAGAGAGCAGTGAGCTCTGGAATGCCACTGGGTTGCTGGACCCTTTTCAGATACTCCTTTTCCCTCAAAAGGAAAAGAAGCATAATCCAATCATTTCTCTGCTTTCATGAACAGGCTTGAAAAGGTTTCCAACATATAAAGCATTTGATCCCAACCCCCTTTCTCACCTTAAGCTTAACCCTGGCCCACATACACTGACATCCAGTCACTCATCAGCAGTGGTACTAAACCATATAGCAAGAAAACAAGAATACTACAGACCGCTACAACTGAAAAGTGAAAATCTTTGCAGAGACTCATTGTGGTGGCTTTTATCCATCCTTCTCTCTTTTTGCATTTTGATGTTTGGGATCAAATGTGAAAGATGAATGACCATAAGCTATGGGTGGCCAATTAGGGATGGTCAAGCAAAAAGTTTCTTTGTCTAGTTGTCCCCTACCTAGTACCCTTTTGCACTTTGTCCATCCATCTCTATACTACTCATAACCCAATTACGACACAATGGTCATGACAGACCAACCGAAAAGTAAGACATTGTTTTATAAGTCTCTTTCAAATGTCTGTACCATTGGAACAATGATATTTCATTGATCCTAGTCGTATGAAAGCTTATGATAAAAGTAAAATGTTCAGGGTTAGTTTTGCCCCTTTCAAAGCCTTTTGACCAGACATTGTTACCGTTTAGTTAGAAACAATATTCCCACTTGTAAATCTTCCGTCTTATTTACATGGAGTCTTTGCAACATGTGAACATTTCTTATGACAAAATATACTGTAGCTGAATGTGCAGCTGATTGTTACTGGTTTATAGGACTGAAATAGTTTTATTAGATTTATTAGATTTCATTGGATTTATCCATTTTGACAGAATCCTCAAATAGTCATCTTTATCCATGCATACTAGACTTGATTTTGGACATCTCAGAAATTGATTAACATAAGAAAACCTTTGTGTTTTGGTGAATGCACCTAAAACTAGGTCCAAGCACATGTTGTTCTGAAACCTGCAATTGAAAATGAAGAGTAAAACATGTACAGTATGTGTATTTTGCAAGTCCTACGCTTGTTCACAGGTATGCATATACTTTATATTTTGCAGGAGTTGTGGTTTTTCTGCAATAAAAAGAGGTGTAATCAGGCAGTTAAAACAAATTAAAAAAACATCAGATCAATAATTTTCAGTAATCAAATTTTAAACAATGCATTGATATTTGAAAAAAAGTGGGTGTGTATATATATATATAAATATATGGTTAGCGAAATTGAATAAAATATACTATTGCTGCTAGGGCATATATACACTACCGTTCAAAAGTTTTAGAACACTTTCTAACTCCATGATCGTTCCTGATTTTTATTTCTTTCTACA
>JAQMYJ010000023.1:11259419-11285476 GCA_030014305.1 Clarias laeviceps
TAAATAATTTGATTTTTGTTTTTTTTTAGTTTTATATTTATATAACTTTTTTTATTTTGTGTATATATATATATATATATATATATATATATATATATATACACACACACACACACACACACAGTAAACCCCATAAAAACCCCATAAAAGTCATTATCAAAAATTATATTTTAAAATAACAAAATATAGAATATAATATATGTTTAACTAATATCAAACAAGAGGAAGAGCAACCTAATACTATGCATCACTCTCCAGTTGGAATGAACCAAACACCCTTAAGAGAGAGGGGTGTCTATGTGCAACATTCAGAATATAAACCTACAGAAAATTAGTTAAGCTTCAAAATTGTATTACTGATTAAAACACCTACTGCAAAAATGGCGGCACCTCCTGGGTCTGGGTTCAATTCCCATGGAGTTTGCATGTTCTGCCTCTTCTTGATGGGTTTCCTCTAGATTCTCCAGGTTTCTCCGACAGTCCAAAAACATGCAGATTAGCTAATTGGCATTCCCAAATTGCTCGTAATGTATGTGAATGTGCATGTAAATGTTGACTGGAGGTCCTACCACGGTCATACAAATGTGAATAAATACAGTGGTCACCATCGGCCTCTACGGTCCCTAGTTGGACAGAGGTTTCTACATGGATGGATGGACTGCAAAAACATAATATAACAGTTTCTACACTCATCTAATCTGAAAAGTTGGAGGGGTCATTATTTGAACACCTGTGAAGCGGACTCATACATGTAGTTAAACATTCCAGAAAACACACAAGTGTATTTATATGTACACTATTCTATTATATGTGTGCTTAATCAGTTTTGAGAATCTTGTTACTGTTCAATATGCACGGACACAAAAACCAAATTCACTGAACATGTACACCCAGTAGAAAAAGATGATTCTATAGTTCGTGACCTCTGGTTGTATAAATTTACACAAACATAATAGAACATGTTATTATTTAAAGTGTACACACTGCAAAGCTATCTAGACTTCTATCAAGATATAGACTTCACAACAAACCGGTTTCTCAGAATTTATTGACCATTTCTGTCCAAACTCCAGAACTGGATATTTTTTTTTATAGTGTTTTGCCTTACAACATCAATTGAACCATGGCAGAGCACAAAAACAAGTTTGGTGTGTTTACAAATGAGGTTTCCCTCTTAGAGTTTCAGATAAAGTGGATCATGTTTAAGGTAATGCATAGTGCTATTTTTATTATTATTTTTTAAACCTTATATCTTAGATTGCATGCATGTAAACCAGGTGCAATGAGCCTTTCCAACTCAAGCTGCCTGTTTGTCTCCTAGTGTGTGACCCAGGAAATGCCACAGCATGCCAGTTTTTTTGATTTAACACCTCCTTTGCTCTTTACTCAATACAGCCGAGGGTCTTATTAAGGTTGCCCAGTGAGGAGTCTGTCAGTTGTGGCTATTGGGAAGTACATTATGCACCTAAAATCCACAGTGACTCCAATAAGAGCTTCCCAAGCACTGCTGAGAGCCACTGCTGCACCATATTCTTTCGAAGAAGGATTTAGAAGCATGACTCGAGCCCTGTGCTGAATCCCTCAGATTAACAGAGTGTGAGGCCTGCTGCTCAAACTCCTAGCAAGGCCTATGTTCCGCTCAGGGACAAGGGGTGCCTCTATTGTCCGAGATGAAGCCTCTCTCTGCTGGAAGAGCTGATGGCTCTTTTGTGTGCTCTCGGTCTGGAGAAAGGGTTTAGGAGCTAATGAGGGCTGTGGATTACAGGGTGCAGAGCGCTCCTCAGGATTTAGCGCTCCTGCAATAAGCAGATAATTACACCATCGTTTGGAGTAAAAATCACCACGGGCTCAGCCAGAGGGCACGAGGTCATGAGTTGACCTGAGCGTGTGGCTGAAGTGACCCTTGACAGTATGCTGCTGCATGGGTTTATAGCACTCAGGAGCTCTTGGAACAGCATGGCCAAAACACTATTAACATAAATGATCACAGGGCACCAAGGGTCAACCCTGAGAAAGCGGCTCAACTGATCTCGGAACGGATGACCTAAATATTAAGTATATTTTCTTTTTCATTGTGTTATATTCACTTCTCTGAAATCAGCATATATACTGACCAGAGTGACTAATCATTAATAGTCCTACCATTAATATTTTAAAAAGTGATATGTCCTATAATCATATACAGTATTCAGAATTTTGGGGGTAATTTCTGCATTTGTATGCATAGGACAAAGACAAAAATGTATATTAATCAAATTAAGAGGAAACAACAATATTATAGTTCTTCAAATTCCTTCAGAGATACAGCTTATCAGCTGCAGCTGATAAAAAAAAAAAAAAGCATTTTACTGGCACACACACATTATATGGTTTATGAAAGGCAGCCTGTTTCCAAGTGACACAATAAAGTAATAAAAGGCTTTTGCTCTCAGATTATAAGTCAAAATGTCAAAGTGAGGGGATACTGAGAGACTCCTTTTGAGCCCTGGGATGTCACAGATGCCCTGGCACCTCATTTATTTTCATCAGGACCAATGGGCCTTGCAGCATTGTGTATCTACCTCCAACTGAGCCAATACATTTTGCCTAGCAACATGTAGCCCTGCAGGGCATACGCTGGACTACGACCTCCAGAAAACATGATGTGTGCAAATGTGCATGCATGCAAAAACACATGCACATGCACATGCACACACACATATTTTCAGCAATAACTCTGATTATGCATGACAGATCCAAAAAAATTCATAAGCAACTGTTAATTTCTGCTCTTTTTTTCTCTGTCTGATGTCCAATTCCTTGCTCTCTCTCTATCTATCTCTCTGCCCTATTCATTCATTCATTCATTCATTCATTGCACTTTTTCTCTCCCGCTCTCCCAAATAACATTAGTTAATGAGAGGCGTCATGCCCTACAATACCATATAATACAGGCCCTTCGACCCTGTGTTACCTTTACTCCCAGCATGCCTGGTCTTTTCACTATGCTTGCTTCCCCTTATAGGACAGCTGCAGCAGGACAAGACAACCATAGCAAATCCTGAAGAAAGCTCAATCAGAGGGGCTGTGAAAAGAGGCCAAGCTGGATTTCCCTACCAGCCAATCAAAGGTTTCCCCCAGGGCACTTAATTCATAAACACTCACTCAATCATATGCACACACAAACACGCATACACACATATGCACACAGATTCATTGTCACCCTTCACTACAAGTGCGTGCCACTATTCTTTCAGTTCAACACACAGCACAGCGGGGTTCTTGTATTGGGGTTCAGTGTAATTTGAGGTTGTGGCCCCTTCTGGCCTAGTGGCACATGCCCGCTCAGTTGAGGGCATGATGCTGGCTGAATTGCTCACCGCAGGGATTACAGAGAGGGGCGACAGAATTCCAAAATGTTCCCATGCATGGCTGTTTGCATTAGCAGTGAAAAGACTGTTCTAATTTGTGTGAGGGAAATTTCAAGACAGCCAGACTCATAATTCAAAAAACAAAGAGCAGAATATTTCTGTTAAAACTATTCTGTTAAAACATTAGATAAGGAATACATTTCAGTCTTTTTCTGTATTATATTAAGAGCTAAACAGTCTGTTTTAAGCTTTTGTAAACTAACAAAGACAACTCAAGCAATGTATTACAATGGTGCCTTGTGATAGCAGCAGTCAACTTAACTCCCATGTATCCTGAGTTTCAATACTTGTGCCGAATTTTAATCAAGTGCCAAACCAGCTCTGACACAAGTGGAATAGTAACACAAAACCCTTCACACTGACACCATTCCTCATTGTAATTCGGTAAAAAAAAAAAAAAAAAAACGTCACACACAGCAAAAGCACTTTTCTTCTCAAAGCTAAGACTCTTCAACTTCAATGCATCACCTCTGTGGACGCTTTAGGTCCGGCAATGGACGATCGGTGTGGCTGTGAATGGACACCAGTCTATTGTTACGGTATCAGCGCAATAGGGGGCAGGCCAGGCAAGCCCCTCACAGAGTGCAACACAAGAGCTGCTGCTGGTGACCAGAGCGAAGAGGGCCGGCAAAGGAGGGTCCAGTGCCTAGGCTCAGACACTCCCATCTCTCTCTGTTCCTGCCCGGCTGTATTGTAAATAGGGGCCTCAAAAGGGGAAAACAAAAGCGCTGCTTGGTTCAGGCTGTTTTAAGCTCCATAGAAGGCTGTTCGGAGTGAGTGCTTCTCCTGTTCCTTCTTTTTTTGTGGAAGAGGGTGGTTCAGACACTGGGGGGCGGCAGCGTAACGAATGGGCTTTGGGTCACCATTGCTTTTGTGGATGGCGGTGTGTGCCTGAATGGAGGACGTGCTGCCTCTCTCCCTGCATGGCCCCCAGAAGCTGAGGCTGGGGGTGGGATGGGTGCAAGGTGGGGTACGGGGGGGATTTGATTATGGGTCTGTGAAGGGGCTACGACACAATGAATTAGTCTGTATGTCACCCCAGCTTTGTCATGGGGAGAAGTTAAAAAAGAATACATAAAGTAATAGAACATATCTGAAATAATCATGTGCACAGATTTCTATTTCCTTTTTTGAAATTTCAGATCTGTTATTTGTTCTCCTTTTAAGAACACAAAACTATTCCTAAAACTGTTAGTAGAACTTTTACAAATTCTGACCTGTACCACATGATACTACTATTGTTTTTTACCATTGTATTTGTCTCAACGTCCCTCCTCTTCATTTCCAGAGATTCTCACCTAAAATTCAAATGTGACATAAATAATACCTCCTAACCTAGAAGAACAATGTTTGGGCGAAATATGGACATGCAGTAGTAATGAGATAACATTCATTTGAATGCATACATAAAGGAGCATTCACTGATGAATGAGATAAGCTGCCCATTGCTTAATAAAGGACTGGTTCTCGCTCTTGTCACCAGTGCAGAAGTCAACGGGAGAACACAGTGGCATGCATACTAATAATGCATCCACATCCCTGGGGCCCAAAACTTTTGTTCTGTTATCCTGGGTCACCATTCGAGTCTCAGAGGATGTCTCTCTTTGCTGGCAAATGGAACCATCAGTAGCTTTACGTCCGTGTAGCCATGACAGTCAGCGGAGCAGGTTCGTGAGGCTTTGACGGGTGGATGATTAGCATTTCCCTCTTGTTGCCTTTTGTGTGTTTTTGAAGGGAAGGTATGTTTGCCATTTGCAGGAGTGAAAGTGCGGCACGCATTGACTGTCCCTCTGCAAGGGTCGTTGCCCATCACAATGACTCCTCACTGGGCTCATGGACTGCACCGCAGAGGTTGGAATGAAGCTACATGTTTGTTCTATTGATAAGGATGACATGCAGGTTATTTGCAGATGCAGGGGGCACATGAGGTTTGATTAGGGAGGAAGTTTGGACTGAAGTCAGGACGGGAATTGACAAGCTTTACAGAAAGGAAGACCCCCCAGTAAGGACATTCCTTAGTGTAAGGTATGTTTCTGTAAAAATCCAAGATAAGACACAAACGTATTTCTGAATTACAAGCAATAAATAAGTGAAACGATACTGACTGACAAAAGAGCAGGTAGCCTTGCTGTGGTTTGATGGGCGGACGATTAGCATTTTATCCATGTTGTCTTTTGTGTCTCGCTGAAGGGAAGGTATGTTTGCTGTTTGAAGCAGTGAAAGTGTGGCACGCATTGACCTCCACAGGGGGTGTTGCTCATCACAATGACTCCTGCCTGGGCTTATAGACTCCACTAAGTATTGTTTTCAGGTTCACTATGATGGTAAAATAGTTGTGTCAGTTTAAGCTTAGAGGGGTTTAATGTAAGAGGAAGTGAGTGCACTCCTAAGGGAATTGCGCATGCCCACTTCCCCTTGTTTAGACATTCCTCGGCGCAAGGTGCAGAGCAGGTGATGGAAAGGCCTGAGTAGGGCTTGGCGAACATGCTTTGTATGCTTTAAGTATAAATGTTTGTTTAATCAGGATTAATGTTATGGTCGATTATTTTGATTAGTTTTTGTACTTCAGGTTTAACGTAGCGTACCAGTGTTGTACAGCACACATACTGTATAAACAGAAACTATCAACAGCGGTAAATCACGAAGAACACTTCATGAAGATTAAGAATACCATCTTATGACCTGAGTGAAATCTGTTAGCAAACGTTGGAGATATTTAAGACTATTACTGGCATTTTAACTCAACACAACTGTAATTGATAAGAATTTGAGTGTGAATAACAAATTGTGTTTTTTGTCCATTTTAGTAACATTTGTGTTGTTACTTTGTGGAATGTCTGTGAAAAAGATCAGTTCCTACATCAATCAATCAATCAATCAATCAATCAATCTCAAACATAAAATACACTGTATCATTTAAAGGCTTATGATGACTGCTCACATCTTGATTAATGAACTTTTCCTTAATTAAAACTCATGAATGATTAGATATTTTTCTTTGTTGTAACATGTTTTGTAATTATTTATTTCTCATTAATTTTCCATATACAAAATATAATGTATTATAACACATGCATTAATGTGGCTTACACTTAGGCTGAATGTCACACAACATTTGAAGGTTCTATGTGTATACCTTTGTGAAACAAATCAACATTCATCAAACAATTTAAATTGTATTTATATATCTTTTTTTTTAATGGTACAGTAGTAACATCTTGTTCTTTCAACATTCATCTTGTTGAAACTAAAACTAGAAAAGTTTAGAATCCAAAAGGATTTCTAAAGTGTACACTTTTGTTCTAAACTGGTCTGGCCTATCATGAGGAAACTCTCAGCCACAGGTTTTAAAATAAAACCCATAAAGCTTCCCCCCAAGCCACAAACTGAAAGGAAGTTTACCAGCTCTTGTAACCAGGAAATGTCAGGCTGCGGCCTATAGATACAGCCTGGTCCTCTGATTATAATTATGTGGGGTTTTATTAGCTTTGCTTCTAATGTCATGAGAAAATTTAACAGTGAGGAAAACCATCCACAGTGGCATGGCCTGTTCTGTGAAAATTTGTTAACACAGTCCGCCACCTGGTGGTCATTTAGGATTTGGTTAAAAATCCTTTATGAAACTGTGGGGGGTAGGGAAATGTTATAAATCTTGATTGAGTTTATAACACTAATTCATGTAATGCTAACACATACTGTACAGTACTGTTCAAAAGTCTTGAGCCACTCCTAATTTTTATATTAAATAAGATCAAAATTATACTTTAAATTATACGATGTAGAGTAAATTAAAGAAATGAAAACAACAGGCTGCAGCTGCCTAAAGATACAATAAAAAAATAGCTTGTTTATGTAACAACCTTAGCAGCATCCTCATTTCCCCTCTCATCAGTTCCAGCCACTCAGCAATCAGCATCAGCAGTATACTACAGTAATCACCAGCCTGATCACCTGTCATCATCTGCACCTGTTTCTCACTGGTTCATGCCTTAAGTTTAATGTTTTTTTATGCTTGAAGGATTCGTACATCACTGTGTGGCTTAACAAAGGACAGTCCTCTGAAAAATCTCAGGTACATGGACAGGACTGAAAATGAGAGGCAAAAATGAGAGTCAAAAAAGTCCTTCAGGAAGGCTAGAGAACTATTCCTTAAGACCACATTAAAACAAATAGAAACAGTCTGGCGCTTTGGATGGAAAATATTAAGAGATGTGGGGTGGCTCAAGATTTTTGCAAAGTACTGTAATTGATTTTAATTTGAGCTCTCCGTACAGACCATTATGGCTGCATATTGCTCTTGACAATTAGTTTTGATATGTTGATATAATAGAGTACATGTTTGGCAAATCACAATACCACTAGCATAATAGTTAGCATATACATCTGCTAACTCGAATTAAGATTCACAGCATTAAAAAATCATCCGTGCTTGCTTATGTGCATTATATCCTCAGCTTCTACGGAACTGAAATGGTGTTACAGTGTAAGAATACTGTGTATATACTGTATGTGTGCTGATCTTTTTATATCTCTGCGTGGATTAATCTAGCCACCACATTAAATGAACCCACATCGATAGAAATATAATTTGGCCTTTCTTTTAAAAACCCATTTGCTCACTTTTAGTTATCCTGGTCAGGGTCGCAGTGGAGCCAGAGCCAGAGCCAAAGCTGTGAATAAAAAGACACGGAAATATACTCTGGATGAGATACAGTACTACACCATCTCAATGTGCTTAAAAATAGAGCCAAATGATTTCCTTTTGGTTACTGGGGTTAAAGTTAGGATATGGATAGCTTAGTATTAATTAGATGCATTAATAATTACTCTATTTGACAAGGATAATGGAAAAATTGATTGTGTGCATGATGACTAATGCCATGACTCAGCCATGTATTAAGGTAATGCCAAAGATCAACAGCAGGGAGTGAATACACTGGAGTGAATTTGGCCTGAGGCAGAAAAATGCCAATAAATTATCATGTGGTATTTTTTTTCAATAAAGAAAATTTAACATTGTTGAGACATGGTATCGTACACTACTTGCAGATGGATCTCTCACACACACACACACACACACACACACACACACACACACACACACACACACACACACACACACACACACACACATACTTATTTTTTCATTTATGATTGTTAGTTTCAATAAACAGTAAAAATGGCTCTAATTATTGCAATATATTTTTGTGAAACCTCTTAAATTCTGCCCTTCAACCACATTTAATTTCAAATCCATAACACACCCACAATATAAGTGAACTGTCAGTAGCTGATGGGCCAGATTGTGATGGTTTAACAACTTGAACTGAAAAAAAAAGTAGGACTTGTCTGATGTTGCCTGGACACATTGTTAGTAGATATCAACAGTGGTTCAACTAAGGACAACCATTGAACTGGTGACAGGGTCACGGGTGCATGAAACTCTCTGATGTGTGTTGGCAAAATTGTTAAAAATGACTGGCTACAGTATATTAAAACAATTTCAGCACACAGCTTGGTGTGTATGAGGCTGCATAGTTGTAGACCAGTCAGAGTGTCCATGGTGACCCCTGTCTGATGCTAAAAGTGCATACAATGGCCACATGGAAATCAGAACTGGAAAATGTTTCCTCCATCAATGGAGGAAAGTGGCCTGGGGAGGACAGACTGTGAGAGAGATGGCACCAGGATGCATTATGGGAAAGCTGACAGAAGCGGTGTGATGCTGTCGGCAATGTTCTGCTGGCGACCCCTAGGTGCTGGCATTCATGTGAATGTACACTCAAATATCGGTGCAGACAAGCACACCTGTTCATGGCAACAGTATTCCCTGATGCCACTGCCTTCTTTCAGCAGGCTAATGCGCCTTACTGAACTACAAAAATTGTTCAGGGACGGTTTGAGAAACATGACAAAGAGACCAGGTTGTTGACTTGGACTTCAAATTCTCCAGATCTCAATCCAATCGAGCATCTGTGGGATGTGCTGAACAAACCAGAATGATCCACAGAGGACCAACCTCGCAACTTACAGGATTTACAGGATCTGCTACTGATACCACAGCACAACAAATGATTCAAAGCAGGGCTTACAGAATATTAAGCAGCTGGTTTTAATGTTTGGGCTGATACACATGTATGTGGAGGGGATATGTAGCTGCTTTCACATTGCAGACATCTGGACTCAAGACAACTGTTGTTGTCTTTTACAAGTGATGTAAATAAATTAATAAAATAATTTTTTTTCATATAATTTTTTTTTTCCAAAACAAGGCAAGACTTTTATTTCTCAACAAGTAAATTGGGTTTAAATAAAAAAGGAATTTATATACTGTATATATATATATACTTCAAGTTTAATAAGTTCATATTATGCAAATTATTCCACAGGGAGAAAATTGAATACTTCAGACTGCAGGAGAAGGAATTTTGGTATATGAAAGAGACATTTTTCTACACAATAAATGTCGCATGAAAGCAGAAGCAAGGATAAGAGGAATGAATTCACTGCACTCTTACTTTTTTACTTTAATTGTTTGTTGTTATTCAGAATGGTGGTTTAAATAGAGCATTAACTATATTTTGGAGTGTTTTCTTTATAGTTCAGAATTCTTTCAGATAATTTGAAATATGGACGGGGAAAAAATGTGTTTCTTTTCAGAAATATGGATTGACATGCACTCACCGTACACTTTGGTAGGAACATCTATACTGTACACCTGCTTATTTATGCAGTTATCTAATTAAAAAACAATGTGGTTGCAGAACATTGCACAAAATCATGCAGAGAGTTACATCTTTACATCAAACATGAGAATGAACAAAAAGTTTGATGTCAGTTATTCTGCTTATGACACACACTATGCGGAGAAAAGTATTCATTATTGAATTCAGGTGTTTCATTCAGGTCCCTTATTAGATTAGATTAGATTAGATTAGATTAGATGAGATTCAACTTTATTGTCATTGTGCAAAGTACATGTACAGAGCCAATGAAGTACATAAGTGGTCTATTCGCAATACATATTTTTACAATTTACTGTACAATAAATAACAATGTGTTATAACAAAAGAGAAGATGCAGTGGTAGATAAGGCAAATCTGGATAAGGCTGTTAATTCCTGTATTTATTCTGTATATACTGTATCATTTAAAACTCATATATGTATACAAAAAAGTAACATGATATATATTTACATATATGAGTCATAAGACATCTTGGTCAATGCTACACTTCCAACATTGTGGCAACAGTTTGCAGAAAGCCCTTAAACATGACTGTGCCCCAATGCACAAAGCAAGAACTATAAACACCTGGTTTGAATTAGTTCGGGACCTTTGGGATGAACTGGAACGGAGATTGCGAGCCAGGCCTTCTCGTCCAACATCAGTGCCTGACCTCATAAATGAATGGACATAAGTTCCCACAGAAACACTCCAAAATCTTGTGGACAGCCTTCCAAGAAGAGTGGAAGCTGTTATAGCTGCAAAAGGGGGACGAACTCCATATTGAAGTATACAGTATGTATTTGTACTGTACTGTATGTCATTGCAGGTTTGGCCAAATACTTATACTGTACTTGTCCATGTAGTGTAAAAATTGGTAGTAGATGATGTTGAATGTTCTTACTAGAGAATATGGTGAATAAAGATTTTTAAGATCCAGCAGTTTAAAAAAACAACAAAAAAAACCTAAAAACCCTTAAACCACCCACCTGACACCATCAACAATGCCACAGTTATAGTTAAAAAGGTCACACTTTCCCTCATTCTGATGTTTGATATAGATTTAAACTCAAGCTTTTGACCTGTATCTGCACGACTTTGTTCATCGTTCTACAGCCACATGATTGCCTGATTGGATAACTGCATAAATGAGCCATTGTATAAGCGTTCCTCTGAAAGTGGATGGTTAATGCAATCATGTATAACGCAAGTCATAAGTCAAAGACATTTTCAAGTCCTCTAAAGTTGGTTACATGGACTGTGAAGAATGTACTGTGACAATGTGGCTTGTTATTTTGCAGTATCATAATGAAGGCATAGAACACGTGTGAGACAAATTAACTGCCTGCCCAGCCAGCAGGAACATAAAAACAGGAACCTAATGAGGAAAGTGGAGGTGGAAAATATGACAGATGTGTACA
Organism: Clarias laeviceps; assembly: GCA_030014305.1. NCBI lineage: Eukaryota > Metazoa > Chordata > Actinopteri > Siluriformes > Clariidae > Clarias > Clarias laeviceps. The sequence goes on from JAQMYJ010000023.1 coordinate 11,270,976, forward strand.
CAGGTGGGAAGTAATAATAATAATAATAATAATAATAATAATAATAAAAACAAAGACTTTATTACTGTACTTAGGTTTATTAAAACTATTTCTTGCTTAATATATTACTTAGGTTTTTACTTTAATACACTACATTATATAACTTTCAACCTCAATACATTTCTCTGTCACATTTTATCAACATCAGGTGGCTTTTTAAAGCCCACTTTAATTAGTTGATATAAACTCCTCACAAATCTGTCACCTTCATTTGCGCATGCTGTATTATGACAGGAATCTAATAGGTTTTAAATAATGTGTATGGCCAGTGATTATCATGCTAGCTATGAATTGAGCCGTTAGCCATTAAGTTTTCTGTTAGCTGTAGCTAAGGTTTTCATATTGTACATTAGAAGTACGTAGTTTGACTTTAATCAGATAATTTATTTAGATAATCAATTGGACTTTTACTTGATAAAAGTATTTGAGTACTTTTATTAACTCTGGCAAAAGATAAAAGGAAACAGAGTCAGTGCTGACATGATAGCATTAAAGTAAATTGGTAATCATTCCGCCTCTGGCATACAGGCCTTTATACTGTCAGAAGAAAGTAAGAGGTCTCACGTTCCTCTCCAGCCTGCCGCATATTAGGACCCACTACTACTATTTGCTTCACATCTTTAACCCTTATTCAGCAGGGATATAATATGAGGGGCGTTCAAATGGGATGTGTGATGAAATTCTCATGAATGAAGGCGTAAAGCTACTTGATATTTAAGAACACTGTATGCTGATGAGACTATTAGCTGCACTAAAACTTTTAAATGTTGCAAATGTTTTTTAAAAAGAAAAAGGCTCTGTGAATGGCGATCCTAGCTGAGGCGGCTCTGACCCAGCTGCAGTCTTTCCTGTGAACATTAAGTGAGTGGAAAACTTTGAAAATTGATGGATAACTTTTCTCCAATTTGTGAAAAAGATGCATCTGTTTGAGGGAACTGTACAAATAATTATTCAGCATCACCACTTGCACATTACAGGAACTTGTATTGTTACATCCCCTGTACAGTCCTGACCATTTCCACATGTTTAGCACATTAAAGGAATTTCAGACCTGAAGCAGACAGTCTGATCTGAGAAAAAAAATTCTACCATGATAGTATTTAAGCCCTAGTGAAACGCTGGGATTAATGCAGTAGGGGATTATTTAGAAAAATAAAGGAAGTTTTAGATATATTTGTATCTTCAATAAAGATTTTTAAAAAATCATAACACTATTGTATAGTCCACTGGGGAAATTAAAAGCTTCAGTATGCTTACCTTGTGTCATGTTTTGGTTGCTAAGTGACTTAATTGGCTAGGCTAAAAAGTCATAGCTAATGTAATATAATAACAAGTTACAGACTAGGGAAAATAACTGGGTGTATGGTTTTATGTTATCCTTTTATGTTGCGCAGTTTCCACATACCTGTACATTCCTGCTTCTGAAAAGATCTATGTTCAAGTTAAAGCAGTTAGAGAAAAGAGATCTGTCCACTGTAGTAGTTAATAACTACCCGCACCCCCCCCCCACTTGTGATAATAATAAAATAAATAATAAATGTTCTGTTGTGAAGACCTGCGTTCTTTTCAGCACTTTAAAGCATGTATTGCTTGTGCTGACATGCAAGCTGTTACACTTGATCAGACATGTCTGAAACAAATAGGAGGAAGCTGACCATTGCAGAGGACAGAATGTAGTGTAGTGCTTTAGACACAAATGGGTTTATACAGTTCTAAAAACAACCATGTTCAGGGAGTGCATTTATGCTGCAATTTTCATTTTCTTTTTGCAACCTAGCGAGGTTTTCCTTGTATTAATGGAGGGAATAGTTTGGCTTTTGCAATTATCCCTTTCAGAGCTTCTTTTGTAGCAATTCTACTGTATATTGTAGAGAACATCTCACCTACCAGACTTTCCTAGAATCGTTTACTGTATTACATTAAGACATGTTAGGTGTTCTGTAATGAGCGTCAGTGAAATATTGGGCATGAAAATATAAAATTTATTGTATTAAAGGTGCACATTACTACTAAGTTTTCTCCCCTAAAAGCAGCAGCAAGATTTATCAAAAATGTTGTTTATGTCAAAATGAAGTTTATTTATAGTAATAACATCCTTCTCCATATCAGTTGTTATAGCAATATAAACTATGCAAAACAATATTCCAAGCACAGGAGTAATATATAATTGCTCAGAAGCACACGCACATTTAATTTTAGACATTTATATTCTTTAACAAAACGTGGTAAATCTTTCCTGGGAGCACTCTGGCTGTTATATGGCCAATTAGTTTATAGTTTTGCGAGTGTAAGAGGCTGTCAGTATACACTGTCAAAGTTAGTTAACTAACTTTTCAATAATGCGCTTCTTACTTACAGTATCTGTTTCTTAATGTCACTAAAGTGCATCTATGTATTTATTATATTTCTTTACGCTTACACTTATCATGTTAAAATATACCCAGGGTTATTGGTGATTATTTCCCCTCATATCTCATATCACAACAATTTACCAACACTAACAATATTTATTTATGAAAGAATTATGTCATACTTTTTATCCCTTTATAGTTGTGTAATGTCCATAAAAGGTTTATATGATGAGTACTTCGCCAGGACCACTTTTTTTTGCTTCTCTCGTGAAGTAAATATAGGAAAAAGAAAAAGGGCAGCTTGTCATGATGCTTGGAAACTACAAAGCCATCTGTGCTGAAAATTTTGTTTTGTTAAAAAAAAAATGTAAACCTGCAGCTTTTCATCTGTGAATGAAATCCAATACTGGCCTTGGAGGCACCTTCCAAAAATGCTAAACATACTTCTCTTCACCGAAAACCCTTCAGTACATCTGTAATTACACTTTTTTCCTAAAAGTACAAAGAACATTTACAATCCCTGTTTAAGCTGTAACTACAGAAACGATAGTATAATAGAACAAGGACATCTGTCTAAAACCCTTTATTTGTCTAGCAGATTTTTGACTAGTTTATATACTAGTAACAATATAAATTACAACATTGTTGTAATATAAAACATAAAATAATGCACTGCATAGCCCCCAATTTTTTTATTTTTTTTTTGGATTTCATTCAATCACCTTTAGCTTTGATTACAGCACACAGTGTGGTGGCCATGCTCCCAAAACCCCTCTTTCACAGGTGGGTCCTGCGTAATGAGATAAATAAAACTGCATAGATGTGATAATCTAATGATCATTCAGTACATACTGTAAAATTCATTGGCTGACTTCATTTTATTGCCAAATAATGATGCTTTGCCTAGACCTGACCAACCAGATTATAACACTGTCTCCAGAGGTTTGTACAGTCTGCACTATGCAAGATGGATGCATCGCTTCATTCATGTCCTCTCTTACTCTGTTGCATCCATCACTCTGGTATAGGATCAATCCGAGCTCATCAGACCACATAATGTTTTTTCCATTGCTCCAAAGTCCAATTGTTATGTTTCCTAGCAAATCCAAACCTTTTCCCAAACAAGTGGTTTTCTTATGGCCACATTGCTGTTTATCCCCAATCCTGTGAGTTCTGGTCACATTGGGTGTGTATGGAAATAGTCTTAATTTCAATATTAAACATAGCTATAGTTTTATTGTTGCTTTTTATACCATGCAACTTCACCCAGTGTTTAAGTGATGTCCATTTATAATTTTTTTCTGATGCTACTTCTTCTATAAAATTGACGGCCCAGCACAATCCATCCAGTTTTTGATAATGTGTTGAAGGGTTCTTAACCAAGTTCCAGTCATTTCAAATCTCCTCCTTTGCTTGATGCTGCCCAATTATTTGCCCCATATGAAATTAAGCCTTTTTTTGAGCCAGGCAGTGTATAACAGTTCTATTATAGTCATGTATCAAATGATTATAATCAAATTTTTGGGATTTTTATTTCAGCTTTTGCTTTTATATTTTCTAGTACAGAAATGAGCTCTAGGTGGCTGGGTGATGTAGTGATGGAGTTTGCATGTTTTTCCCGTGCTTGGAGGGTTTCCTCCCAGAGTCGAAAGACATACAGATTAGGCTAATTGGCGTTCTCAAATTGCCTGTAGTGTGTGTTTTGTGTGCCCTGCGATTGATTGGCACCCAGCTCGCCTCGTGCCCTTAGTTTCTTTGTATAGACATCAGGTCCCCCGCAACTCTGCATACAGGATAAAACAGTATATACAGAATGAGTGAAAGTGAGAAATGAGCTCCACCCCTAGTTTAAACTATAAGTTGTACACTAACTAGAATATTTTTCTGATAGCTCCTTTAGAACATACAGTATGTTGTGCATAACAAAATTAAAATGGCCAAAAGTAATGACAAAATAAAGTGTGCCGCCTGTGAAATATCGGACTTTAAAGAATACATTTCTGTGGCTCTATAATCTGTCTGGTAGTGAAATTCCAGTGCAACACCAAGTTATACTTCTATTTAGGACAGAATGACTGGAGCAAGGAGCAGTTGAGAACATGGAAACTCGGTGTCCATGGTAATTCAAAACAAACGAGTCAGACGCTTTAGCACTTAGTGCAGTCATGTACGGCCATTCCACTGAAAATAAACAACTTGTTTACTTACGCATTTGATGATATCGGGATAAAACAAACAGAAAAGAAACATTCTTCTGACTTCATTCTTCTGGGAATCCCTATAACTCTTACTTGGAAGAGTTTGAGAAACATGAGACACATTGACATTGTCTATCACTCACTGTATTGCGCATTAAGACCATTTATATTACTTCTTCCTTTTTGTTGATGTGATGTACTTTATATATTATATTATATAAAAGTAATATTATATATCATATTAAAAGTTAGCATGACTTAAGAACTTAATACTAAACTTTTTTTGTTGTCTGTCTTTAATACCAAAAATATGTCCAGATTCATGTATTTTTTCAGCTGTATGTACTGTGTTTGTGTGTGATTTTTGGTGCTGGCTGTCAGTAGGTGTAAAAATGTGTGAGAGGCAGGAGAGCAGAAGCAGCTACGTTCAGAGAATGGGTTAAAGAGTCTTGCTCTGGATCAAAGTCTCTCAAAAGACCTGTTACGTCATAGCAGCAATTCAGTGGTGAGTCCTTCTGTGTGTTTCAGAGAGACTTGGATATGAGAGTGTGAGTGAATGAGAAAGTCTGTGGGAAGACAAATCAATAGTAGGTAGTACTGCCCTTGGGTTAAAAAAATGCTCTTTTTCATAAAAACCAGAGGATTCTGGATGCTTTCTTTTCCTAGACAGCAATCACGTGCGCTACCACTTTTCTTATATGCCCTTCAGTTCTGCTGTTCAGTGATAACCTCACCACATGGTAAGAGCAATTTAGATACAACAGATTATTGCACTTCTTTCTTTTCTTTGCAGTTTTTTCCATAAGGAAATTACACGGTATGGACTCATGCATGGTTCAGTGATTAAGCTTTATATGTTTCTTTCTTAGACCATTCTTCTTCTGCCTGTGCTTGCTGTGTTCAGTGGTTAGAAAAAGAGCTCCAGATCTCCATAGAAATGAGTATTAGTCATTGATCGTTGCTTGATGATGAATGGGCTCTGGAATATGCGGATGCATGTTGTTGCGGGTGGTGGTGGGGGGGGGCGGGTTGCAGCAGGCTCCAAGGTCATTCTCTATGTTATGGTCCACAGCCGTTCAAATACTTTCTGCTCCAAGGCATAGATTCTCCAAATGAGAAAAGCAGAAATCAGATACAGTAAATAAGCCAAGAACAGAAGACCATTTGAGACTAAATTGAGGAGGTAATGTTCTATTTAGAGGCACTTCTACGTAAAAATGGCAGTGTATATATTTTTTATTCTATTTTATTTAGTTTTTTGCCAGGAGAGGAGAAAGAAAATTGGTAGTCGTAGTTATTATCATGAGTAATTATACTGTAAATACTGTAACAAGAGCAAGATTTACTGTCTCACAGATGCCTCACAGGGTTCCTGGTTTGATCCTGAGCCTAGGTTACTGTTTGTCATCCCTATGTTGATGTAGGTTTACGCCCACCTCGGAAAAACATGCTTGTGGGTGACTTGGCTATGTTAAATTGCCTCTAGGTCTAAACCAATGTGTGAGTATATATGTGTGTGTGTGGTGTTTTTTAATGTAATGGACTATGGGTGCAGTCTGAAATCACACCCATGGTGAGCACCTCTGAATTCACATGATTAAATAAAATTAATATATAAGATAAAGAGATTATAGAAGATAAGGAACAAATCAATGATTTAGTAGTAGTCATGCAACGTTAAATTCTGCAGCCTGTTAAATCAGGACATTCTATTCTTCTTGTGTTTATGCTCCAGTAAACCTTACAGTGATCATGGCAGGTGAATACCAATTAAGGATCATAATTAGACAGGAATGCATTTTTCTCAAAGAGCTGTGGCTTTTATATAACGCAAGTGTTTCACTGCATACTAAAGAATCTGTGTGCAGAAACTGAATTTGAACATAATGAGCCTGCAAAATGAAGCTCAGTGTGTAAGAACACATGGGATGTGCAAACAACAAACAATCATTATAGTCTTTCATGGCCTCCCATTCATGGCATCTCATCTAGGGTGAATTCCCAATGTTTACAGAATAGGCTAGAGGATAAAGTAGTTGTGAATGAATGAAATTAATGAAGATGATCTAGAATATTCTCCCAGAGGAGGTCCTATTGGAAACGGTTGCAAACAAGTGATGTATCTGCAATCTAACTCTGTTAGAGAACTATCTGACTATCTGACAAGAGGGGTCAAAATACACTCCTAGGGTAATTAATATTTAATTCAGTGTATAGCCTTGTTTGGCACAGTGGTGTAGTGGTTGGCACTGTTGCCTTGCGCCTCCAGGGTCGGGGTTCGATTCCCACCTTGGGTCTGTGTGCATTGTGTTTGCATGTTCCCAAATTTCCTGCAGTGTGTGTGTGTGTCCCCTTTGATGAATTGACACCTCATCCAGGGTTTACCCTGCCTCATGCCCTAAGTCTCCTGGTATAGGCTCCAGGTCCCCCGTGACCCTGTATAAAATGGTGCGGGTGATAAGTAAGTATAGTCTTGGATCTACTAGAAACAATGCACAATAGTAGAAACAATGGTTTAAGGTTACAGCAAATAGTACTCTATTTTGTTTGTGGAGGGGCCTATCTTTTTTTTTTTCCAAGTTATTGGACCTTGAATATTTTTCACCACTATGAATAAATTTTATCTGAATTTATTGGATGATAAATAATATGCCACGTATGATGAGGTGAGTGAAAACTTTGGGTTGGGCTAGAAGTGACAGTCAAGCCTCGTGAATGCACACACATTCCAGCACAGATGTGAAGCTCTTTTATTGCCCAGCGACCTTCATTTAACCTCTTTGAAACTTGGAAGATTCACAGGGTTGACAGCCCTGACAGTTCTATGGCAAAGCCAGTCTTGTCTTGTGTAACGGTTAGAACAGACCATTAGCTGGAAGTTATATAGATGATCTAGTATGTTTTTCGTTAAGATGTTGAGTCATATAACTGATATTCACACAAGCAGACCAACTTGAGTGAATGAAGTTGTGGCATAATCAGCTAACACTAAAGCTATGTGCTGTACGTAGCTACTTTTTTTTTTTTTTTTGCTAAAGTAATTTCACTAGTCACTCCTTTTAAAAACTTTTGATACCTTATTTTAGCTATTGATAAAAATAATAAAAATTTTGCATAATGTCAGCTAGCTTAGTCAAGCTCAAAGCTCTAAAATCATTTTACACTGTAGAATCAATGCTATTATGACTTAGCCCTCATCACATCTTGCACACATGCTCCAGATATTAACACAGTACAGGGTCCATCACAAATATGGATGTGTAGGCAACATGGACTGGCTCTAAGGACTCATATTATTCATAATGCATTTGATACCTACTGTGTATTCTGTATGTGCTTCTCCAGCATCTATTGCCCGGGAGGATAAGTGTCCTGGCCCTCGTTGGAACGCCATGTGTCGTTCCTGCTGTGAGTATGAGCTGATCCGTTGTAAGTGTCCATCTCAGAGGACACGGGTGGGTTATGCTGTGCCCTGCTGCCGGAACGACATCCACCAATGTGACCCCTGCATCATCCACCAGGGTATGAATGAATGTGTGCAAAGTCCGTGGCTGAATGAGAACTGATCTGATCAGATTTACAGTGTGTTAGAACAAGCTGTTTTAATGGTACATTTTAGGAAAGTACTCAGACTTATAGTAGAAATAGGGGCATACCCCTGTGGCTATTACATTACTTTATCAAGTATCAAGTACCATAAATGGTATGATATACTGTATGTTTAACAATATTTGTCTGAATGAATCATGGATCATCCGTTCTGAATAAACCTTCTACAGTACATCTCCATTAAAGCTTAATATTTTGTGTTTTAGGTAGAGTCATGAGAACAAGTGTAAACCAGTCATTAAAAAAAAGTGTCAGAAGCTAAAAAAAAAAAAAAACTGGCACATGAAGAACTATTTTAAGGAGACAAGATTTGACGTTGAGATATTGAAAAATCCGGCTTAAGTAAACAGTCAGTTAATGAGAGAGTACAAGTGAAAGTTTAAATGATCTGAAAGGAGTCTAGTATTCTGGAGATGGTGGTGTGCAGTAGAACTGACAGGTGAGATTGGGTGATTGCTAGCTCCACAAACCTTTCTTTCCATAAAAAGACTTAACAAATAATCATAGTTGCCTGTTCTATATCAAGCAGCACTTTAGTATGGCATATTTCACTCAATTACCTGGCATTAAAGAGGGATACAAACTTTTGAGCTTGTTATGGCAGCACTTAATTAAGGAAATCTATTTTCACCGATTGTTAAGTCTAAAATGATGGAACAGGACTGAGCCACCAGATTGTTAGGTTGAAAATGAGGGATAAGCTTCTCAGCCGGGAGAGACACCACACACACACACACACACACACACACACACACACACACACACACACACACACATCACACATGATGACAGTGTCTGATGTTCTCTAATTTATTAGAGATAGAGATTGGAAGATATTTAAATCCTTGGCCAAATGCCCCGGGTCATGTAAATCCGTTACATCAAAAAGAATATAAGTCGTTAACATGTTCACGGGAGAACAAAGAGAGAGAGGAAGTTGCATACTGTAAATATCTGTCTGGATGTGGACTATAGGAAGTATTGCCATATAATAATGAGGAGGAAGAAAGTGGGGAGAGAGATCCGTGCAAGCATGAGCATGAGGATAATATCAGAAAACCCAACACCTAGAAAACAACTTTTGCTAACTGTAGTATATTTTTCACTGAGATATTTTACTGCTATGTAAGGTAGTGGTTTACAAATGATAAATCCTTTGTAAAAATGTATTAGGTCTTTGTCATTGTGCCTCACACAGTGTCTTCTTTGTCTACAGGCTGCAATGTGTTTGATAACTGTAAGAGATGTAATAATGGCACATGGCAGGCAAAGGATGATTTCTACATCAGTGGAAGATACTGCACTGAGTGTCGGCAGGGATGGTCCGGAGGGGATTGCCTCAGTGAGTGTCCTGAGTGTTCTGGGACAAATTTCAATCCTGGAAAGGGTTTTCTTTATAATCAACAAATCGTTCTTTTAAATTTCCTTTCATTTTTTCCCCCTGTTGTCTTTGCGTCTTCATTGGTGTTTCTCCTTCAGAATGTGGAGAAGTCATACGGAAGCCTCAAGGTCATGTGACCCTGGAGAGTTATCCGATCAATGCGGCATGTGACTGGACGCTACATGTCAGCACAGGGGTGGCCATGGAATTCAGGCAATTCCCTTTTCCCTGGTTTATGACCTAAAGCTCACTTACTGTGTTATACAACTTCTTAATTTTATTATTTAATGTAATGTTTTTCATCTCTCGCAGGTTTACGATGCTTAATCTGGAGTTTGATCACAGGTGTCGCTACGACTTTGTGGAGCTTAGGGACGGCGATAGCATTCACTCGCCTCTGATTGGCCGATACTGCGGAGACCAAATCCCGCCACCGATCAGGAGCTCAGGAGACTCGCTGCATATCCATTTTGTCTCAGATGGTTATAATAATTATGACGGGTTCTCTGCTACGTTTCAGGAATACTCAGGTGCAGTTTACAAACACAGGTATCTATGTGTCTGGTTAAAACCACAAAATGTTTTTCATTACACAGCATGCCGTGTATATCCTCACCATCTTAAATTTATGTGTGTGCAGTTTGCAACCTTAATCCATGTATGAACGGTGGTACTTGTTCACTGGATACAGTTAAAACTTTCCGCTGTGCTTGCCAAGCCGGTTTCACGGGCCTACGGTGTGAGAAGAGTGAGTGTCGGTAATTCGGTGGAAATTTTGAAACTATACATAATAATCACGTGAATGGGGAAAGCTATAAAATGCTGAAACTAAAATATGCTCTATATGTGATTTCTTCCAGTGCATTTCTCCATTTAAATGTTATCGGTTTAATCCAAACCTCATGAATCATAAACCCTATTATATGGGTTTAAACATAATCTCAGTAACTCAAGAATAAGTGGCCTATAAATAAAATGCTCTTTATGTCATGTTGAGGTAAAGTTCATGAATAAAAAGACTTGTAGTTCCAACAGAAAACCAGAATATTGTTATACAGATTTGACTAATGGGAGAAGTATTTGAGTAGTTGGATTATGTTCATAAAAATATGAAAGTTTGAGAACCATGACATGATATGCATTATACGCATCTGGCAGACGCTCAAATCCAGAGTGACTTACAAAAATGCTTTGAAGTTTCTATAATTGGATAGATCCTTTCACTGGGTTACTAGGTTACTAATCATTAGCCAGTTTTTTGGGCTAATATTCTTGAAATATTCTTGAAATATTAAAATCTATTAATTAAAATCTAATAATGTTCTTTTTGCACAAGCAGGATCTGGCTGTGTAATCCCTCAGAAGCCTGTTCATGGAGACCATTTCCTGCTGTACGAAAACGGAGACCTTGCCACTGGTGTTCAGTACCGGTGCTATAAACCTTATAAACTCAGAGGAGTCTCACGGAGGCTGTGCCAGTCCAACGGAACCTGGAGTGGTACAGCACCCACATGCACCAGGGGTATGATAAACATGGTTCCAGTTGAACTTACAGTACTGACTGACAATTATGTCTTACATTTTTTTAATTTGAGGAACCATTTGCGTGAACTCAGGTACTGACCATTCAAATTCTTTGCAAGGTCAGGTTGATTTTGAGAAACCTGAAAAAAAAAAAGTTTAGTCAGCAATTTAGGTTCATGTTAAGCCTTAAAAGACAAGATGCATACAGTACATCCATGCCAGAAGCACGAAATTGCTTTGTGTAGTTCTGATATGTCAGATAGAGCCAAAGTTATCATTATTTTTACTCAATTTAAAATGCATGAATTTTGATATCGCAAAAATTTAAAAAGGCACAACTCACAAAATTTATATTTTCTACATTTGTACAGATTTTCTTTTTCCATATTTGTACAGCTAGTTTTTTCTTATATTTTATATTCGTTTTATCCTCCATAGTTATATTTGCCTTAGTTAAAGTTTTTCTATATTTTATTTTTTATTTTATTCCATATTTATCAATAATATCAATAATCAATAATTCCATATCAATAATGCGGTCGTATAAGCATTTCACTGCATATCGTACTGTGTATGACTGTGTATGTAAAAATTTGAACCCACCAACCACATGATCATATTTGTATATGATATTTATTTGCCCTATCTGATCCTTTTTTTTTTCTTTTTTTTTTCTCAGTCATGTTTATATAATTGGTTAAAAAGAAATATAATTAATTAAAATCATATTGCCTAGGTTGTGGTAAAAAAAAATGGCATGACATAAATAAAATGAGCCGGGTTTTAAGGGTTAAATGGGCTGATGCTCAAAATCTATAAAAGCTATACCCATAATTATGCATACACATGCTCTGCCTGGGCTTAGAGTGCTTGGCTGCTGAAACAGAATTGAGAGAAAAGTAGCGATGCCTTCTCGTCCTGATGAGTGGTGCAGATTGCCTAACCCATTTTCTCCAATTATCCAATTTGTTTGTACACTATTGTTTCCCTTTCTGACCAAATAATGTCATGTGCTTCAATGCAAGAAGTACTTCTACAGACATTGCCAAAAATATTTTTTTTCGACTTAGAAAATACTGAATTGTGGCTTTTTGCCTCAAATATTTTGATTGATTTTGAAAGATGTATATTAAAATTCTAACTCATGTTCGTCCGAGTGCAGTATTACGATAATAATCTCACATTGTCGTCATCATCAATCAATGTAAAGGTTTATTTTCCAGCATCTCATACTGAATACAATAGTTCTATTACAATCGTTTAGAGCCTGTTATTCTACAGCTTTGCTGAATTTCCAAATCGAATTGGTCTGAAGCTGTTAAATCATTTTATGTAACAGCACAGTTCTAGATTATATTAATGCGCTCGATGCAATACATTATTGTTTCTATAGTGACAGCTGATTTAAATGGAAGCTTATAACAGATGCTTAACAACAACCTAGGGTTAATAATAAGTGGATAAAATGTGTTGTTTAACAAAGTAAAGCATAGTGGATATGGCTTATCGCTTCTGTAAGAATGAATGTTCATTTAACGTTTGTGAAAGAGTCTCCAGTGTCAGCACTTTACAGCGGTCTGGTTCAGGACAGAGGACTTTCAGGACTGCTTTCTCATTAACACTACGAGCTGCAATTAATTTTTTGTCTTTGTCATATTAAGTTTTCTTGCAGATGTAACACAACATTAATGTAATTATAACCAGCTTACAAATCGGACATGAAGTTAATAAATTACAAATTGTAATCTTTGACAGCGAGCTGTGGCACGAGACCAATGTAACAATTTGGAACATGCTGTTATTATGAAATAAGCAACTTTGATGTTCTACATTGGGCTACACCTCAGTCTGTTATTAATTATTTCTAATAACAACACTCTGTTGTGGTTTATTACAGATATAGTGCTGCCAAAACTTAGCATATCAACATATCAGTGGGCACTAACTCATCTTTTGATTTGTTCCCTCTGTTATTTGGAAATACAGACAAAGAAGTCATTAGGAAGGAATGTCCCCCATTATCACAACTGCACCATGGATACTCCTTGAAAGTTTTTGGCTCCAATGGTGCTATAAAGAGCATGGAATTTTCCTGCAATAATTCTTACGTTCTCAGTGGAAACGCTAAACGAACATGCCAGCTCGATGGCACATGGAGTGGAAATCAGCCGCAGTGTATCAAAGGTATCTGTCTATTTGGCATATAACTATATTTTGCATCATTCCTTTTTGTGTAATATTACTACACCAAAACAGGATGGAAATCATGTTCTTATTTCTGTGTTGCAGCTTGTCGGGAGCCAAAGATTTCAAAACTAGTGCGTCAGAAGGTCTTAAAGCCCCAACTTTCAATAAGGTAAACGCATAAGTATACATATATATTTTTAATGAAACTAATTACCAGATTCATCTTAATTTGATTAATGCACAAAATTTTTCTTTTTTTTCCTAGAAAGAGTCCAGTACACAGGCTTTATGCAGCCCGCCAACCAAACCCACATGTGACAGAAAGCAGCGTCAGTATAGAGACAGCACAGAGTAAATTACCCACTGGTTTCCATCATCTCTACACAAGCATTGAGTATGAGTGCACCTCTGCTCTGTACAAGTACTCTGGAAGTGCACGCAGAACATGTCTGAAAACTGGGAAGTGGAGTGGACGCCATGTCACCTGTTTGCCAGGTGGGGGCAGCATATACATATTCAGGAACAGAAAAGAAGGCCATATAGGTCCAGCTTACCATGGGTATAATGAAACAGCTATGCAGTATATACACTGTGTGTGTGTGTGTGTGTGTGTGTGTGTGTGTGTGTGTGTGTGTGTAAATTGAACAGATTTGATTGAAAGCCCGTTTAAGTCTACAGAGACAGTCAGCCTTTGTAAAATAATATGTAACCAACAAGCCAAGTAAAATTCTACCTGTTAAAGGTGATGTTCATGATTTGATATACAGTATATTTGAGTTGATGACACCATTATAATGCCGTACACAATTTGAGATATTTAAATGAAACATTAAAAAATCCTTAAAAAGTCCTGGACCATATTCCAGCAAACTTAGGGCACGAGGCAAGTGCCAATCTATTTGCCAATCCATTGCATGGCACATACACACATATACACACTGTGGGCAAGTGGGAACAGCAATTAACCTAATCTACATGTCTTAAAACTGTGAGAGGAAACCAAAGTACCTGGAGGAAACCCACCAAACACGGGGGGGAACATGCAAACTCAATGCGAATAGACTTAATAGAGTTAAACCCTTGACCCTGGAAGTGAAAGGCCACACACACACACACACACACACACACACACACACCACCCACACACACACACACACACACACACACACACACACACACACACACACACACACACACACACACACACACACA
>JAQMYJ010000023.1:11285576-11297706 GCA_030014305.1 Clarias laeviceps
CACACACACACACACACACACACACACACACACACACACACACACACACACACACACACACACACACACACACATTGTATTGCTATGTATATATATAAATTTTTAGCTTTATCAGTTTATCCCCAGCAAGCAAGACAGTGGAGACAGTGGCATGGAATCAGACTCAAAAAGCCACCCATCTTCATTCGGGTGATAGTGTGACCATAAATAAATCCCTTTCATAACTCGGTGCTGTCTGGTCAAAAAACGTGTAACAGGAAATTAATTCATATCCATTTTGCTGAGGTTACTATGGCGATAGAATAATGCCAAAATCAGGGAACGCGAATGAGATAATGCGCATGCAAAAAAGAGCTGTGTGCGTGATTATTTAAGAGCTGAGGGCACAAAAAAGAGCAGCGCACTCACAAATTAGATACACCCATGAGGATTTTGAAGAGCAAGAGCTTTGAGCGCAAATCAGACTCTCATGTGCAACATCTCTGTGCTCGCGGATGCAGTATTACACTTGCTCATGGGTATATTTTCCTTTTTGTCAGTTAGTTGGCGTGTTCCTGTCAGTCAGTGGTTGGGTACAGTCACAGTTTTATCAAGGAAAATGATTGGCCTCAGTGGCTTCAGCAAGAACCAGCAGAACAGGAAACTAATCTGAAAATCCTCACTCACAATTTTTATATATTGTAATGGGAAAACATATTTCTTAGTGCAATTCTTTCTTATCATATCCCAGCTTGGGGGCCGGAGTTAGAGCGCAGGGTCAACCATGATAAGGAGCCCCTGGAGCTGACAGGGTTAAGGGTCTTACTGAAGGGTCCACGATGGCAGACTGGTGGAGCTGGGGCTTGAACTGCCAACCCTATGATCAGTAAACCAGATTGTTAGCCTGCTGAACTGTCACTGCCCACCTACTGTACCTTTGATCAAAGTAGGTGTGGTGGATCATAGAATACTAGCATTTTACTCTGGAAATGTAGCATGACACCATTCAGTGCTTTATACTGTAGGTCAATGGTGGTATTTTAAACACAGTAGACAAATTTTTATTGGGAGCCAATGCGGTGTGGATAAGTGTGTAATAATTTCTTTTGGTTTAATAAGTACTCTGCCTGCTATATTCTGGACTAACTGGGGCTTATGCACCTAGTGGAACATTTAGATAAATAAGGCATTACAATAATCCAACCTGAAGGTAACAAGCATGACCTATTTTTTTTTTCTGCATCTTGCAATGACATTATATTTATTATTTAGCAATATTTTGGAGATGAAAGAAGGCCATACAGTATTATCTACATGAGCATCAAATGAAAGGATGGAATCAATAATCACACCAAGGCATTTTAATGCTACACATGAAACAGAAAGGCCATCTAGAGTATGTATGTAATCAGAAATCTTAGTTCTAGTTCATGTAGTCCTAGTGGCTCTGCTTCTTCCTTGTCAGAATTACTGTAAGTAGAAGGAATTTAATAAGCATCCAGTATCGTATGGCCACAGTCCTCAACTTTTTATTAGGCAGGTGTCTTTCATCTGGCTTCGCTGAGCTATACAACTACTGTATGAATTTTTAGTGGAAAGTAAAGCCATGTTTATAAACAATATTATCCAGAGGTACTGTAGCATATACAGTATAGAGACAAAAGCAGTGGACCTAAACCAGAACCTTGCAGAGCACCAAACCTGGTATGCAAAGAGAAATCACCATTTACATCTAAAAATTGATAGCAATCAGTCAAAAAAGTCGAGAGCCAGAACTTCTGCAGTAGTTTCTCTTTTATTTAGGGGAGTAGTATGACTGCATTAAGGTCAAGCAACACATGCATACAGATACAACCCTGATCAGAGGTCAGTAGTAGGTCATTTACCATTTTAACCAGTGCTGTCTCTGTGTTATGACGAGGCCTAAATCCTGACTGATTTATTTCATGAATGTTATTGTTATGCAGGTGTGAGCAGAACTGCTGTGCTGCCACATTTTCTATGATATTGGAGATAAAGCAGAGGTTTGGTATTGGCCTATAGTTGGATCGGGAAGAGTCAAGGTCAATTTTTATTAATCACTGCTGGTTCATATGATGTAGGTATGATCTAGCCAGTGCTAGATGGAAGAACTAGATTTATTTAGAAGCTGTTTAGAACTTGTCCTGGAATGAAAAAAATGTTTAGGTATAGGATGTAGTACATAAATAGATGATTTTCATGAGGAAATTAATGACTTTATTTCAGTCTCTTAAAGGGGAGTTAAACATGCTAATTGTTAATGTGATATAGCTATATTGTCATCTATATTACTAGTTATCAAATAGCATGTCTTTAAATATAAAGTCTGGACAGTTCATGAACTCATGGACAGTTCTACAGTATACATCTCAAAAGTCTTTCTTTATATTTAATCTAATATAATTAAAAACGTTTGAGATGTATACTGTAGAACTGTCCACCATCTAATTCCACTAACTGTCAGTTGCCAGCTCCACCAATCATGGTGTTAATTCCGCAAATCGCAGGTGGATATGTGGTGGCATTATAATCATGATACATTAAATAAGAATTTTATATTTACTTAATTTTAAGAATAAATAGTGTGGAACTGTTGTGTAAAAGCTATATCAGACTCGAGGATGTACTCTTGTCATCAATGTCAGGAGGTCTGGATGACTTTGATGCTCAGGCTGCGCCCTTGTTCCCAAGACCATAACTTAGCCATGCTGATATTCATCTCAACAGCACAACATCGAGTGTGATAAAAAAAATGAAGCCATCACCTACTGTATACATATAATTGGTGTGCAGGTTTCTGTGGTGGTCTTATTCACATTATTAAATACTGTAAGAATTTAAATACTGAAATACTGAAATACTACTAATTTAGTTTGAAGCGATTTTGAGTGGTCTTTTGTTTGTGTGTGTGTGTGTTTGTTTGAGTGTGTGTGTGATTGTTGTAAGAGGGTGCTAGTTTTTTCCTCTCTAATCACTTTTCTTTTAAGTGGAGTTACATTATCTAGAGTTTAACGGAACTTTGACTCTAAGCATTCAATCACCTGAGCAAGTTCTGTGAGCTCGGACAGCGATCCAATCATCATTGATAACTCTCGAAGATTTTTGATAAAACTCTGTGCAGTAGATGACATGAATTTACATATGTCAACAGTACAAATGAAATTTTCCTTTCTTTACACACCCCACTAAATAGTAGCTAAGATAAAACGTTGCTAAACAGTAACCTTAACCTTATTGTTAAGTTTAAAAATACAGTGGAACCTTGAATTACGAGCATAATTTGTAATAATTTGAGCGGGCTTGTATTTCAAAACACTTGTAAACCAAGGCGAATTGTCCCATAAGAAATAATTGAAACTCAAATTATTCATTCCACAGCCCAAAAACATAAATACATAAAATAATTAATACAAAATATAAAGTAAAAATTTTAAATAACCTGCACTTTACCTTTAAAAAAAAGTAAAAATAAATCCCGACAGATAAGTTTTCCAAGTCAAAATTTATTAAAAATCTTTGCTTGTCTTGCAAAACACTCGCAAACCACGTTACTCGCAGTCCTAGGTTCCACTGTACACACAGCATGAAGAGTGGAACTTGTATAGAAATCTGTCTGGAGACAAACCAGGAAGTGTTAGCTCAAGGAAAAGGAGGGAAAGTCTTGGTGGAGAAAATGAATGAGAAAGAGAGCCTGGGAGCATTAACTCATTAATTTCAGATCCAAGAGGAAGCGATATAAGAGATAAAGATATGGGAAAGTACACAATGTCATAAAACCTTATACTTATACAGTCACCTAGCTAGTAGTTCAGTTAACCCCTTTCTGCCTAAAGAAATAAAAATATATATTATCAGAACCCTCACCTGTAAAAAGAAATGTACCCTCTATTTGTTCTGTCAGGTGTCAGATATTCTTACATCCACATGCTACATGATGTGGCCACGTATTAAAGAATCAGTGAACTCAAACAGACATATATTAGCATTGATTATGTAAAAAATTTTGGCTTATTAGCAGTGAAGCATTTGCATTTTCATATTTATGCAGCTATTTATAGAACAGTGATACAGCAAATAACTGTTAATTACGGGTTGTATCAGGGATGAAAGTGGGTCTGTACTATCCGCAGAGGAGAGAGCAGCTGCCTGCCAAAAAAAAAAACATTCAAAGCCAGTCCCAAAAGCACTTTCAGTAAGAAAGCACATCTGAAAACATTGTCATCTTTAAAAAAAAAAAAACAACAACACTTGCCTTAATGATTGCTTCTAAGTCATTTCGATTCGCCTCTGAACCATTTGTGTTCTTTTATTTACAGCTACTAAGCCAATTAGCTTCTAACACAAGGCTGAACATCTAATCAAGGGCACTACCTGGTGTGTGGGAAAAGGGAGTGAACACCCTAGTGCACTAGCTTTCCACTTAAGAAATCTTTTGACATAGGATTTAATCATGGAACCCTTGAAATATTCTAAATGGAATATGTGGAAATATAAAGAAAAACGTTTGAGATGTATACTGTAGAACTGTCCACCATCTACAGTAATTAAACTAAGTTGCCAGCTCCACCAATCATGGTTAGTTAGTTCCGCAAATCGCAAGTGGATATGTGGTGGCATTAAAATCATAATACATTAAATAAGAATTTTATATTTACTTAATTTTAAGAATAAATAGTGTGGAACTGTTGTGTAAAAGCTATATCAGACTCGAGGATGTACTCTTGTGATCAATGTCAGCAGGTCTGGATGTCTTTGATGCTCAGGCTGTGCCCTTGTTCCCAAGACCATAACTTAGCCATGCTGATATTCATCTCAACAGCACAACATCGAGTGTGATATTGCTTAATTGAATTGAACAGTGAATCACTGAGACCATCATCTTAAAGAAAGTCTAGATAATGTATTGACGTATAGTGAACAGAACACAGTAGGGATGTAACCAAGCATGAACACATTATATACAGAGGATATTAACATTCTATACAACCTTGTTAAAATGCCCGGCTTTTGTGATGTAAGGAGACCAAGATAAATAATTTCAGAACTTTTTTTCTACATTTAACATGACCTCAACAGAACAACTCAACAGAAAAAAACCTAATTAAAATCTTTTAGAATGGGGGTATTAAAAAAATTAAAAACTAAAATAATGTGGTTGCTTAACATAAGAATTAACCAATCACTTTCAAACTTTTCCTGACATTTACTTAATTGCATCTCACAGAGAAAGTCTTTGTCTGCAAAGAGCTTACAAAGCTGGGATCTCAGAGGGACCTTATTGTTGAAAGGTATCAGTCAGGAAAAGGGTAAGAAGGAATTTCCAGTGCATTAAACCTACAGTACCATGGAGCACAGTGAAGCACAGTGGAATTACCAAGAACTGGATGTCCATCCAAAATTGATGACAAGATAAGAAGAAACCTTGCCAGGGAGTATAACAGTACATGTAACAACAATCTCCCATATATTTCATTTGTCTGGCCTATAGAGTAGAGATGCAAATTTTTGTAAAAAAAAAAAAAAATGTACATCAAGTCTGAAGATGTATGTTTGTGCAAAAACATCACCTAAAAAACCCTACAGTATACCCATGGTGAAGCAGGGAGGTGGCAGCATCATTTTTATGGCTGCTTTGTTTCAACTGGAACCGGGCCTTAAGTCAGGTTGAATTATGAAAAGTTCTAAATCTCAGTCAATTTTGGCACAAAACAAAAGAACAACCATAAATTTCACTTTTCAGCACAACAGAGACCCAAAGCATCCATCCGAATCAACAAATATTGAGTAACATGAAGAGTGCTGTTCACAGGCTGCCCTCGTGATCTGACCAATTTGGAATGGTTTTGCAAGGAAGAATGGGCAAAAATTATCAGGTCAAGATGTGCCATGCTGGTAGACTCATATCGAAAAAAAGGCTGAGTGTTGTTTTAAAATCAAAAGGTGCTTCAATGAAGTATTAGGGTAAGGGTGTGCACATTTATGCAACCCAGGTTAAGTCTTTTGGATTTACATTTTAGAGATGTGACTCTTATGGGATCATAACAATAAATTACAGATACAAATAGTGGCACTGCCTTATGCCCCTATAGCAACGTAATTGTTTAAACCTCTTATTGACCCATGTTTAATATTAGCCCAATGAGCATAGTCCTTTACACATTATGCGTTACTGTCACTGATAATTTCAATTATTCTTTATAAGCACTTAAATTGGTAGTTGATGATTGACTCAGACCTTTCAATCTCACTTTAATTAAATTTAAAACTGTTGTTGTCCTTTGCAGTCTGTGGTAAGCTCTCGTTCAAGCCCAAGAACCTGGCACAAACCCACTGGCCGTGGCATGCAGCCATATACCACAGTGTCCCTTACCACACCAGTCCCATTACAGGGAGGGCCGACAGCCGAGGGGAAATGTTTTCTGAAGATGACCATGACTACTGGCAGGAGGAGAGCATGGAGAAGTGGCATCTGGTGTGCAGTGGTGCTTTGGTGAGCCAGCATGCTGTCCTGGTGCCAGCACACTGTGTTACTGAGCCTGGACAATCACTGCCTAAAAACATGGCTGACCTGAAAGTAGTGCTGGGAGAAAATAAGAGGCTTCAGCACATAAAGGTAGAAACTCACCCTTCCTGACATTTTGATTAAATCTTATCCAGGAACATCAGGACTTCATAAAATGGAGTCCAAAAGTCTACAGAAGACTAGATAAAAAATCTGGGATTTTATTTTTCATTTTAAAAATGAAAATTGTAATTCTTTTATATATATATATATATATATATATATATATATAGAATTTTAAAATATAAAGCAAAGAAATTAAATGTTAAATATCTCAAATATATAATATTTAACATCTTGCACTTTCCATGTCTTCATTTAAATCTAAGTAAATTGATAATTTTAACCACTTTGTACAAAAGATCAAATTTTGCTCATATCCAGTCTCTTCTATGAAAAGCATGTGCTTAGACGACACTTGGATTGGAATGGATTTGAGCAACAAAAACAATTGTGGAGTCCATGCCAACTTAAATGTTGATGTAATTTAAGCAAATTTTTTCAGTCCATGTCAATTTTAATTTGTAACAAAAAGTAATGCAAAACAGAAAATTTTCACTAGTGTGTCCAGATTTTGGACTGCAGTGTATATTGTAGGAACCAATATCATAGTCTGTTATCTACAGCTAGTTCATTTCATAGTTATCAAAATCTAATACAAAGATTTCCTTGAGCAATACGACTTAAAAATCGCTGCATAAAACAGTAAGTTAAAAATACAGATCTGTGAAATGATTGCAGCCTGATCACACACAGTTTGCTTATCAAAGGATGTGAAACCAAGACAAAGTAAAAGACAAGTAAACAACAAACAACAATTTTTTATTTGCATTAAATATTACAGTGTAACCTTTCATAAATTATTATCATAATAATACTGTTTTTTATTCTGAATGGCAAGATTTTGCTTTATCCTTAAAATGAATGAAATATACAAAGACAGGTGATGAATCAAAAGGCAATCCCGAATAGATGAATACAGAAACATAGCAAGGGCAGATACTTCTAGACAGGTGTACAGCATGATATAATCATTGATATAATTAATAATTAACATCAAAGTATGCTTTGTGGCATGATTAGAAGGCCTAGTTGACCTCAATTTTAGATCAAGATGGCAAGAGGAAAAGATCTATGCCTTTGAAGGAGGGGTGTTTATTGTTGCACAGATGGCAGCAGCATAAGCCAATTGCACCAGTCACTAAAGTGACATCTGCATTTGTGGTTCAGTAAATGGGGCTAGAAATTGTGGCTTAGAGCACACATTCGGTGATTTTGATGGTCATGCTTTAGAGTGCTCTTTAGGTGGTGACTGAGAATGTCAATCCGGGATGTGATCAGACTATAATTTTAGGATGTAAACACACACACACACCAAAAGACCGTTTTGAAGCTCTGATCTGATATAAACCACATTCACTAGTCTACAGAGATGTGAAAAAATGGCCATGAAGGTCATTTAGTCAACGGTGTGAGTGCATATTTTTTACATGCCAATCGAATAGTGCAGAAATGAATGCTTAAACCCTACAGATTATCCAGTGCTCCAGTTATCTTGGCGCTGTTATACTGTGGGGTAAATTGATACTGGTGTTTGAGTTCGCTTGTCTCTTTAAAGAGAAGCATCACTGCAATTCAGTACACAGTGTTCATCTACGATGAACCATTACCAAGATGAAAGTGGTCTCTTTCAGGACGACAATATCCCATTTACAGGGCACAAGGGCGCAAACTTGTGCATTAAATAATGTAATATAGCATTTTTGGGGGGGAGATGCAATCCAACACCATCAACAAAACACCATTTGAGAGATTGAACCAAGCACTGCTGCCATAACAACTAGCAGTGCAACCGAAAGAAGATTTGCATCGCCATTCTATTAATGTGATGCCCATTGCTGTTGAAGTGTCTCTCCAATGTCAATGAGAGAGAACTACAAAAGAGCTTGAAGAAATGGTCAGTAAACCTTTTCTTGGTAGCACTGGAGGTGGTTGCTATGGCAACAATGACACTCTCGACACTTTAGAATCCCCTTGAATAAATATTTTGCTTTAAAAGTTTATGCATTTTGCTTATCAATTTGTTTCACCCCTACAGCTTAGTAATATTGCTTTGTGTTCGAAACTTTGACATGTCCTTCTTTCTTCCTTACAGGTCTCAGATATCCTTGTTCATCCCAGCTATGATTCTACTGGGTTCGACTCAGACCTAGCTATACTGATGCTGGTGGAGAAGGCGAGGATCAGTGAATTTGTTTCCCCTGTGTGTTTACCCCATCTGCAAGGAGGGGAACTAACTGTGAACCAAGCCTACATCACTGGCTGGTCTGTAGCAAGAAAACATGAAACACTCTCTCAAGTGGCTCAGACTGGAATTATCGAACTAACTGATGTGTTGCAGTGTGAAAGACAGTATGCTAAACAAGGGCTTCCCAACAGTATTACTGATAATATGTTGTGTGGAAGGCAACATCCTATCAGTTCCAGTACAATATGTCCTGCCAGATCAGGGGGAATCATACTTGTGCCTACTGTGCCAGAGCACAGGAGAGCAGAGGACAGTGTATCTGAGTCTAACTGGGAACTACTGGGCCTGGTGAGCTTTGGGTACAATGTACAAAATTGTAATCCACACTTGTACACCGTATATACACGAGTGGGCAACTTTAAGAACTGGATAGAAAATAACATGAAGTAATATTCTTTGCATACTAAAATATACAGATGTGACAAGTCAGGGCCAATAGTTATGAAACTCATTGACTATACAAGGGGTAATTGTATAAATTATGGACTGCTGGTATTAAAAAGTGTGCAGAGTGAAACAATATTGATCCCCATAAAGATGGTGCTGAACAAATTCTGACACCTTCTGGGTTTAGCCAAGCTAGTCTTTAAAGTCATTTTACAAAATTGGAAAGCATTAACATTTATAGCATTTGGCAGATGCTTTTATCCAGAGTGACTTTACAGTAAGTACTGTGCAAAAGTCTTGAGGCATTCATTAAATTCATATTAAATTAAATGAAATTATGTATATTAAATTAAAGAAATGGGAACAAATGTTGTACTGTAACAGGTTGCAAGGTGCCTAAAGATATATATTTTTTTAATTGATTGTTTATGTAACAACATCAGCAGCAACCCCATTTCCCCTCTCGTCTGTTCCACCCACTCAGCATTCAGCACCACCAGTGTACTAATCATCGGCCTGATTATCTGTCATTATCAGGTACAGGGACTGGACTGAAAACGAGAGCCAAAAACTTTACAAAAATGAGATCCATAGTGTCCTTCAGGAACTATTCCTCTGTACTACATTAAAATACAAAAAAAAAAAGTCTGGCTCTTTGGAAGCAAAATATGAAGAAATTAGCAGAGGCTCAAGACTTTTGCACAGTATTATTGCTGGGGTTTTAATGTGCAACCTTCTAATCAGTAGTCCAACTTCATAACTTCCCCACCTCAAGCTTACACTTAATTTTATATATTACGGTAAAATTGGGGTGCAAGGCTATGCAAAAGTCACAGTTCTGCGTGTACCTTGATTTTAATGTCACGGTTTGTTAAAGACATGAAATTTAATTTATTATGAATTTAACTTGTAAAAATATAAACTGTGCACAATGGCCTATAGAGCACACAAAGAATGCACATAAAGGCATATCTGGGTCTAGGTATCTAAGTGGTAATTTGTTTAAGAACATATGGTTCTTTTAAAAAAGCGATAATCAAAGGATATTTTAAAATATTATTAAACAACCTTGTGTTTGGTGATGGAACTTTTACAAATTGTGCCCCCAGAACTCAGTGAAGCCTTCTTTCTCAACAAATTATATCATGGTCTTTCATGATAGAAAATGCAACTGCAACAGAAGTTAACTCAGGGCATTATTCCCAAGTCAGAATTCTTTGCCATTCTTGTGCCATTCACAGAGTGATGTCAAATAACATGATTGCACAAAGTATACATAATGTATATACAAGTATCGGCTTTTAATTAATCAACATGCAGATATATTGTTTATTAAATATTAAACACTGACTGTACAGTTTGCTGTTTCAGAAAAATATAGATGTTACTGTACTGTATATAATGTTTCTGGTCACTTTTGACTGGAGCATTTTATTTCATTATAAATCCACAATAACACATATATTATCACCAAATGTTGTATTAGACCTTTTTTTTTATCAACTTGTGAACATTAAGTTGTTTTGAAGTTTTGAACTTGTATCTGTTAAACACTTACACTTACTTGTAAAGTGTACGTCCTGCAGGCCTTATTGACCTGAGCTCATACCACTCATTGTTTTAGGGGAAAAAAACATTATATAGATTAAGCATTAAATATAGATACTATTTTGACTATAACAAATACTGTATTAAGATGAAACCTATTGTACTATTTAGCACAAAGCACTTCACTAAAATGTCTACCAAAGTCATTTTTTCAAACAATTTAAATTTTTTAACTGTGGCACAAAATAACTTTTGTGTTCCCAGTTAAAACTGACTGATATGATTTATTTATTGAAAAACAAAAGCTCAAATGTACACAGGGAAAACTTAACTACTGTATATTACAACTATATTACAACCCGTGCGGGCTGTCATGGAAGCCAAAAAGGGGCATAAGAAGTGTATGTGTGTGTGTGTGTGTGTGTGTGTGTGTGTGTGTGTATCTGCTCTAAGACGCCTGTTTAGAGGTATGTTTAGTCCCCCATGTTGTGGGACAGGGGGGTAGAAATGTGTTTGAACTCTGTGTTATACTCTAATTGTAATCTTACCTATTCATGTACATTGGGCGGTCATTTTTGACCTGGAACACCAGGAGTGTATAAAAGTTCCAAAAAAATTCAAGGTTTTTATAAAAATATTTCTCATTTATTTTATGTGTTCAAATGCCTTGTGTGACCAAAGTCATTGAACTTCATGAAAAATGGATAAAGTTTACTTTTAGAGAGGAAACTTGTAAATTTATCAGATTTGACCAGAACACAACATGAGGGTTGAAACAAACTTGTTTGTCTGACTTGTATTAAACTTGCTGAGCTACGTGCCACCTGTTCAGTTAATTCGAATTAAACAAATGAATATATATACAGTATAGTTCATTGTCAAATGATATGACACATAAGTTCCTTAGAACAGTCGTAAATCTTAAGGATATCAATGAAAGCCAGTTATCATCATAGGATTCTGTGTCTTGCCAAACTGGCTGTGATTAAGTCCATTAATTATTATCCATTTTATAGCACTCATATTTCACTGCTTTCAACACCTACAGTTTCAGTAGCAATTCAGTAGTATTTCCTATTAATCCTGTCCCTTAGGTCACATCACAGGTTCTTGATGTACTGTACTGAATTAGAAAACCAATCTTGTGTTTGGCAGAGGTCCATTAGCTTATCGTACTGTATGTCTCCCGGTGTATGCTCCAGTGCTTTTACTGTATGTGTTATCCCATGTTTATTTCAATGTTTCCTGTATTCCTCCACAAACCGATAGACTGGTGTACATTTTAAATCATGAAAATCTGTAAAAAAAAAAAAAGAATATATATA
>JAQMYJ010000023.1:11298568-11311904 GCA_030014305.1 Clarias laeviceps
TCCGGGCTTGGGACCGGCACTGCATCCAGTGGCTGGGGTTTGGGCACTGACTGGGAATCGAACCCGGGCCTTCCGCAGTACTGCTTCCAAATGATTTTAGAGATTAAGTTGATAATCATCAGACCTGAGCATAGTCAATGTTAAAGTGCATAACAGCACAACTAGAAGAAGACTGAACAGATAACGTTTGTTTGGGTTGCCAATATCTTCTTTCTAAAAAGAACATGGAAGCCTGACAGATGTGAGAGACTGTGAGAGATTTGAGTTATACAGGAAACGATTACTTCAAGTTCAAGTTTTATTATGTCTTTACACAAAAGCACATACAATTAAAAGAGCGGGTACTCATTTTTGAACGTGACTGTATAGTAATTTAAAGCAGAAACCACCAGTGAGCGGGCTTTTGTTTAAAAACACAATATTTTTACAAGGACATAGCTCATATTTTTTAGTTCTGAACATTAACAATTAATGTCAGACCCAGTGATTAAAGCTTTGAAATCTGCATGAATAAATTGGTCAAAAGAGCACAATGGTTTATTCTGAACCATCATCCATCAGTACAAGTTTAAACCAAAACATAATTGAACTTTTTGAAACACTCCTTCTACTTGTATTTCTATTGAATAAAATAATATAGTCAGGTGTTGCATACACTAAATTTGCTCTTGAAATAATTATTCTCTATAATGACTTTAAGTCTGTGAAGATGAAATGCTGATGATGCTGTTATTTCTAATAATCCTGTTTTTCTGTAAATAGGCACCATAAAAGATTAGATGTGGATGCAAGTGATCACTCGCACGTCTATGTATATTTGAATATAGAAGCTGCAAAGCAAGAAAAACTGTTGGAAAAAGTTAGCACACGTGAAAGGCAGGCAGGTACTGCTGAGTCATGGAGTATAAATGCCTATTATGTTTCGGCATGCAAATGTTCTCTTTTATTTCACTGGAGATGAGGCATGCATGCAGCGTCATGTTTAAATGTGAACGTGGGAAAAATTACATTTCTGTTGTCTAGTGACAGTTTTGTTTAACCACCATAAATGACTGTAAGTTTCTGTAGAGTAAAATATTCAAAAACAATTATTGGTTTGGGTGCATCGCTGATGCATACATGATGGAGGACATTTATTTACAATGATGGAAAGTATTATTTTTTGGAAATATTATGAAATAGTTATAGGCATTAGTCAATTTGACTGGTTACGGGAGAAAACAAAGAAAAATGTCTTTTTATTGGTTCTTATGCTACATTCACATTGTTAATTTTTTTACAGAGATCAGATTTGCATGTCGTGACATTTTACTTTTCATAAACACAAGTGACTTTTGTCTGATGCATTCGCACATCGATATGTCCTTGCTCACTCCATCTGGGATAAAACATGTCATATTTTTTTATGTGTGACAACTCATTCATTACAAACATTGGATGTGATTTCAGCAAAAATATGCTAGGGAATTTGCTCTGGAGGATGGCAAGCAGTTAGTCAGCTGTATTTATAATTGTGAGGTCCAATAGAAGAAAGAAAGCCAAACACCTTGCTGTAACAGTTTTAGCAGATACGTCTAGTGTTGCTATAATCCTGCTCTGGTGGTGCTGACTGATGAGGCCGGAGACATAAAGTCACATGAATTCTGATCTGAACTTATGAATTCAATCTAAGATCACTTTTGAAACTGATTCAGATCCGATCTGAAAAGCATCAGATTTGTGCATTTAAACAGCCCTAAAAAATCAGATCTGTTTAACAATAGGCTAAAATATCTGATTTCTGTCACTTCAGGGTATTAATATGAACATACTGTAGCCTTATTTGGGGATAAACATAGACATGAATCTTTATAACCAATTTAATAAAATTTCATAAAATTAATTCACTCCCAAATATAATTATACACTTTTACACAAAGCCATTTGGTGAATATAGGATGATCATAAGATAAATCAGTATTCTGTACAGTTATATTTTGAGATCTATTTTATTAAATTCTTGTAATAAGAGAGTATTGATATTTTACTGTAAGGGTTTAAAGTTAAGGCTTTATTGGCTTATACTGAAGCTGCTGATCTCTACCAAGAGGGAAAAAACAAATATATGCATTAATCAGCATCAGTGCTGTATAAAACCTCTGCTATATAATTAAAATTATGTGCACACATGACTATAACAACAAAATAAGGGCCTGTTTTCACAAAAGGTAAAGATGTAACAAAGATTGTCTAAACTGATACACTATAGCGTTAAGATTTTCTTTTACTGGATTTAAGAAGCCTAGACCAAATCTATTCCAACATGACAATGCCACTGTGCACAAAGCAACGTTTATAAAAACATAGTTTGGGGAAGAACCTGCAAAGAGCCCTGACCCCAACCCTACTGAAAACATTCAGTATGAATTGGAAGGCTGACTTCACCCCAGGCCCACTTGTCCAACATCAGTTCCTGACTTCACTAATGCTCTTGTGGTTGAATGCGCAAATCCTTACAGCAGTAATTGTAACATCAAAGTGGTGGACTAAATCTGGAATGGGATGTTTAAAAATCCTGTATGGGAAAGGAAAGGAAACATCTCGCCATTTCAAGGCATCACTGTATTTCTTAAAAGTCTGTGTTGTTGCATCATAAGCATGGTCACTGATTGCAAGTGCTGTGCACATCAAGTAAGCCTGCACAGCACAACATTTGTATTTAAGAATATGTTCTTTTACTTCCTCCGGGTCTGAAGAATAAAGCTAAAACTATATTTTAAAAAAAAGAGTACTCAGAAGCTTTTGTATACTAATTAAATATTTGCATACATAATTGCTTCGAGTACTGCTGAAAACTTAAAGAACAGAAATAAACTAAGTTCACTGGGAATTACACTTGACCTATCCTGAGTTAATTAAAAGGAAGTGCTCTTGCATTCCATGGCAGACTGACAATGTAATTTAATTTTTTTTTCTATCTGCCTGCATGCAGTGTTTTCCCACAAGTGTACTCTCAACTCAGCGTGAGTGTGCTGGATTAGCAAATCTTTAGGCCAGATTAGTTAATTATAGACACACGCCTGCTAATCATGGCTGAAGTCAGGTGGATGATTGCAAAGAGTTTGGGTAAGAATTGGATAAGGAAAGTGGGCAGCACATCCAATACAAAGACTCTGAACACCCTCCCGCTGACTCACACTGCTCTGGTTGCTGCATGAGAGTGAAGCATTAAGTACAGTAAGAAAATGTTAGTTGTCATAAATGTCTGATTATAAATTTCAGATATGAAATTCATTAAAACTGCGCTTGGACATTTGTTTTGCACTGTTAAACACTTGAGTCTGATTAGTGTTTATTAATGTTCTACAAATGTATGGCTTGGAAAGTCATTTAAGATGCAAGGCAAATCAAAAATAATATCATGTAATATGATAATATGTTCTGGTTTCTATGGTAACAGCTCATTTGCTGGATTTTATGATGCTATAGAAAATGAATAAATATCTGAATGATAGCTAAACTCTGCTTCACATCACCATGTCATTGATTATTTCCCTGCAACAGAACATCCCATCGTGTTTGATCCCTTGCATATGTGTAGCACCTGTTAAACCTGACAGGCATGGTCTTTAATCCTGGATAAATTATTACCATAATATATCAAAACATGAATCATTTGTTTATCATTAGACCTGGGAAAGGATCCTGAATTTGTGTCAGCTGTTTCTACAGTTCTGGCGTCGTTGAGGACAGATTTTGGGTTTGATCCCCCTCTATAAATATCCTAGAAATATTTTCCAGTTCCAAATGACTTGCTGTAGATAATTAACATAACATAATTAAAGTGCAGCTTATTTCATACATTAAAGCCGTGGCATTTGTTGTCAGGCTTCATGTTTTGCAGAGCAATTGTTCTGTATTGATGTTCATTAAAAGGCCAAAATAATCATCAATTTTTTTAGATTTTAGATTAGATTAGATTCAGCTTCATTGTGCAAAGTACAAGTACAAAGCAAATGCAGTTAGCATCTAACCAAAAGGGCATACCTGGCATATATTTATACAAAATAATGAATAAATATATAGATGTCTTATGTACAGTGTACAGGAGGTGCACTAGCTATTATAAATAGAATTTATCTGATATACAGTACCAGCCAAAAGTTTGTTCTTTTCCTTATTTTAAAATGTAATACTTTAAAATTATGACAGAACAAATATGGAATTATGTGGTTAATAACCTAGAATACAGTAGTTTTTATATTTTCCATCCTTTAAAGTAGCCACCTTTTGCTTTAATGACAGCTTTGCACACACTTGGCATTCTCTCAGTCCGCCTCATGAGGTAGTCAACTAGAATGGTTTTTCTATAATCTTGAAGGAGTTCCCAGAGGTATTGAGTGCTTGTTGGCTGCTTTTCTTTCACTCTCCGGTCCAAGTCATCCAAAATCATCTCAACTGGATTTTGATCAGGTGATTGTAGAGATCCGGTCATCTGATGCAGCACTCCATCACACTCCTTAATGGACAAATAGCTCTTACATAACCCAGAGTTGTGTTTGGAGTTATTGTCCTGTTGTAAAAACAAGGTCCTATCCAGATGGGATTGCATGTCACTGAAAAATGCTGTGATAGCCATGCTGGGTAAGTGTGTCCTCAATTTTGACTAAGTCACCAACAGTGTCACCACCAAAGCAATATTACACCTCCTCCTTCATTATTTACAGAGGAAACCACATATTCAGGAAGCGTCTGTTTATCCTCTCTATGGCTAACAAATACATAGTGGTTAGAATCAAAAATCTTAAATTTGGGCTAATTAGACTAATCTATTGTCCATTCTTCATGTTGGCCCAAGCAAGTCTCTTCTGTTTGTTGTTCTTTTGAAGTAATGATTTCTTTACCACAGTTCGACCATGAAGGCCTGACTTACAAAGTCTCCTCTGAGCAGTGGATATGTGCCGATTAAATTGCCAGTTTTGGAGCCTGATCATTCCAATGAACTTATCCTCTGTAACATAGCATTTGATGGTTTTGGTGACTGCACTTGGGGATGACAAATTTAGAGTTCTTGGGATTTTTTTGGCTTGACTGACCTTCATTTATTAAAGTAATGGATAGAGTTGCACTAATAGCACCTTTTTCTGGTTTAAAGCACATTAAGAAAGCAAGAAATGTCACAAATTAATTCTTGACAAGGCACACATGTAAACATGAATTTACATGAATCTTATGAGAGAATACCATGACAGTGTAAAGCTGTGAGAATGTGTCACATTATCCAGCTGATTTAAACCACTTAACAACTTCTGCCATACTTGCAACACCCAGTTGAATGATCAACAACTAGGAGAGATACTTAGGTGCTAACTGTATATGTAGAAACAAACAATAAAAGAGTGTATCCTGTAGAGGTCAATTTACCGCCCAAAAAACCCCCTTAGACTTAACATTGAGACCAACTTGACGTATTCTAGCACAGAGCAAGAATTTTGTAGAAATATAAATTTTACCACATTTGAAGAGGCTTGCGTGCTGTGTCAGAACATACCTCGCAAGAGGGTATAAGTTGTACCCATGGGGTGTAACAGGTCCCCAAATTTGCTCCATTGACATATTATGGTGAAGGTACTCACCATTGAGACAGGAAGTGCTCAAAGTTGCATTCCCTGCTATGGTAACTTCCATAGGAACTTTGAAACTAACCCTAACTGTGGATCTTATTGTCATAGAGGTTTGTGGGTGCGCTCATTCTACTCAGGCAACCAATCAGTCTCTTAGGATCATTGTGAAGCTGTCAAGCCACGCCCTAGCAACCACTTTAAAGCACCTTAGCAACTGATCCCATAGACTGTCATTATAAAAGGCCCAGAGGCCCGGGTTTTGCCATGGCAAGCACCACTCACATTTTCTTTAGAAAATGTACCTGTCTAGTTACTTTTTATAATCCCCTGCTACACTAATGCACTTAATCCAGCGCTTCACTAGTGCTTGAATACCATCAAGGTAGGAAGTTTTCTCAGCACCCTGGAGCCATGATCAGACTGCCTGCTTCACATTTGAAACGATGGCTTCCCAGGAACTCCTTTAATAACCTATACATGTGAAAATGGCTTGGAGCGAGATCAGGACTGTATAGGGAGTGTGGCAATAACTCCTAGCTGAGTTCCTGTAATGTGTAAGTGGTGCAGTGGGCAGTATAAGTCTCCCAGGCCACCTTGGTCAGTATCATAATTTACAGCCTTATTTAAAATGTTTGCACCTTTCAAATGTTTTACTGCAGCTAAGAGTTACTTCCCAGTTTAACGTCCTCGTTAATAAAGCACATGACATTATATTTTCTGTGCATGTTTAAACTATTCGCAAGTCTTAGCTTATTTTGGATTGTATTTCCATACAGTCTTTTTGCAAAAAAAAAAGTGAGTTAGTGCATGAATGAATGCTTGTATTGAGTGCAGATATTTAATACTTGAAAGATGCAAGATGTGTTGCTCTTTAATGCTGTTCACTATAAGAGTTCGGACCAAGGATGAAGACAATGAAAGCTATAGGAATGTGCAACCAGGATACAGTCTGAAGGATTTCACTTGTTACTTACTCCTAATCTGTGTGCATGGCTCCTCCCCCTCCATCCTATGCAGAAGCTGCTTGGCCATTTTACCTTCATCGATGGTTGGTTCAGATTGTTTGGGTGGTCATGAATGGTGATTGAAATCTTTGATCTGTGCATTCATGGGGCTATATATATAGTGATTTTGGAAGTTTTGAATTGCCAGCTGCAGGCTGAAATACGATTCACAACAGGTGCAGGATATCATTGTCAGATTTCTAAGGAACAGAAATGGATCTCCTGATGGGCAAACTGTGATCTTGTCATCGTGTTTTTTTTTTTTCATAGCCTTTGTTGTTGCAGCCTATGGTTGCATAATTGTCTACTGCACAGACACTTCGTTTGATTGCAACATCCTAACAGGTAAAGTGGAAATTTTAGCATTTGTAAAAGGTTGTGTTGCAAATAATACAATTTTAAGATGAGAAACTGAGTTAGACGTCAATGCTGAAAAAATATATATCCCTTTATCTGACCCATGCACCACCGTGAAATGTCAGCGATTAAGTCATACAGATCGTTCTGTAAGAATGCGGTCCTTCAAACCTTGATAAGATCATGTTTTTGCAGTGTTTGCACTTGGGTCACTTTTATTCCACAATACTAATGCATTGCCATTGCTGCCTCTAAAATGTTTATTTTTCGTCTGGGTTGCTGGCCGACTGAATTGGTTTGCTCTTCTGCATTTTTGAGAAATATATATCGCTGGTGTTTGCAAACTACACAACCAAATCGGATCCCATTGTTAGTTGTTTACAATGAGTGCACTTTGGACGGGACATTCAGTTTGATTAAACATATTGATTTCTGATCGTCACTGTCCAGAACTGTTCTGTTTAACTTTATGAAAGCAAGACAAGGATTATCCCAGGATAAATATAGACTGCTCGAAGTGACTTAAAGCTTCATGTCTGCGTGCAAACAAGTTCGATTCAGAAAAAAACAAAAAACAAACTGCCTTTCAGTGCCTAATCCCTTATTCTGCCTGTGCACCTTGACTCTCTTGGGCAGTCCATACTGTTGTGCAACACAATTATTGATGGCAAAAATAAACCTCTTAACAGACTTACATCTTATTAAGCCTGGAGCAGTCTGTATCAGACTGCCTTGGCTTTCCTAAATCCTGTTTATCCTGGGTGCTAACTACTTCTGCTTTACAACACATTCACACAAAGTTCGATGAGGCTTTAAATGATTGCTATAGATGGGTAGGAGTTTATTACCTATAATGTACCTTTTCCTGCAGCTACACTCATTAGAAATCCATCCATCTAGGAATCTCTGAGTCCAACTAGAGACGGTGGAGACCAATGGTGACCATTGTATTTATTCCCATAGTTTACGACCGTGGTAGGACTTTCAACATTCACACACGCAGTCACACTACGGGCAATTTGGGAGCGCCAATTAGCCTAATCTGCACGTCTTCAAACTGTAGGAGGAAACTGGAGTACCCAGAGGAAACCCACCAAGCATGGAGAGAACATGCAAACTCCATGCTCAGGAGGTGCAAGGCGACAGTGCTAACCACTAAACCACCCTATCACCCTTATTAGAAATGATACTGGGATATATAACATATATTTACTTTGTCAAAATACAGTTATTCATTGGAACCCATCTGTTGCTATAGTACACAAGTTTTGCATCTATCATTCGGAAAGACATACTGAGACAATGACATGTAAATACAAGTGCATCAGAAATAGCTTTTTTCTGGGGATGTTAAACCCTAATTAAGATACACAGACTTCATTATTTCACCATATATCTGTACAGATCCAGGTAGCATTTTCCTTGTGCATTGTGCATTGTAGTAGGTGGGCTATAGTCTGTATGATACTGTATGCGTGCACCTACATAATAAATGGCTTTGGATTTGTAACGCTGATAAAGCTATATACTTATTCTATATTTCTGTCTTGCAGATTGAGTTTGCTATCGAGATTGACATTATAAATGATTCATGAAACCACCCTATTCATTTTAGAGAAAAAGAGAGCCAAAGGTATCTGGATTACTCTGCAGTGCTCTTATGCACGTGCACCTAATTAATAAGCACTCTGAAGTTATATAACCAGGCAAGGTTATGGAGGAGAAGTGACTTTAAGAATCTTAAACCCAGACAACATCAAAGCCAAGTGGCACTGTACTGTTTCATCATGTGATGTGATTACCCTTAGTGGACAGATTGAAGAGACGTGAC
Organism: Clarias laeviceps; assembly: GCA_030014305.1. NCBI lineage: Eukaryota > Metazoa > Chordata > Actinopteri > Siluriformes > Clariidae > Clarias > Clarias laeviceps. The sequence goes on from JAQMYJ010000023.1 coordinate 11,307,364, forward strand.
CTGAAAGTAAAGGACACCGAAAGCCGCTGCATTATCAAGGATCTCCGCTCACTAAGAGGTTAGCAAGGTTAGCGCTGACAGCTTCGCAAGCAAGAGGGGTATAACTGTACTTTTGATGCTAATGAATATGTACTATAGAGGATGTCTGGAATATTACTGTTGCTTTCGCATGCAGGAGGGATTATAATACAAATGCAAAGGTATATTCACAAACATGGAAAATAAGAGCGATAGAGAACTACCAACGTTTAAAGGGCCACAAGTGGAAAACATACAATAAAATAGTTTAACAGCGATAATGAACGAACATTTGAGAGATTTGATTTTGCACATAAGGAAACTGGCAAAATTTTGAAATGGAAAGAAGAAGGTACTAATGCACTGCTTGAATTAAGAGGAACTCGAGTGAAATAAGTAAACAAACCAATTATAGGACAAGGGCAAAAGAACCAAAACAAAAGTAGGGCAAGTTGTGACTGAACATCTACTGGCCCTGTGTCTCAGGGCAGAATGGCATGCAGAAACCAGTGCTGTACTGGTAGCATGAACCCCTATCAAAGAAAAAAACACATTAAGGGATCAGCACAAGAAAAGGAGCATTCCCATACATGGGAAGTCTTGTAAGGGGGCAACATCTGCTAATGAAGAGATTGTAAAAGCAAAAGCATTTTTTTTTTAATGTGGAGAGATCATAGCCATAAGGGAGTCTTGATGGAGGAGACACTGGTACAGGAAACTGATACAACAGTGATTCAGTAAACCTGAACACTAGCAGGTCAAAATACTTGCGGACTGGCATCTTCTTTGTCTTTTCGCTAATCCCTTTCAGGGGTCGCCACAGCGAATCATCTGGCACATCTGATCCTGTAAATAAGAAAAGGGAACCAGGTCTATAACAAGAATATGGGTACCTTGAAGGTCGACCCCAGGCTGCCAGCAGGATGTCCTTGTAACAGGCTGTCAGCATGGTGTCAATGTCTCAATCTAGTTAAAGTGTGACGAATAGTCTGCAGGTGGAAGCAAAGAAGCATGAAACATGTTTCTGTGCAGTAAGCTGTCCCCGCTGGAAGCTAAAGCCAAATAGCTGAATTGTTCCATAAAGGAAAAAAAAATCTTTGGCTTTAGATTCCTTCGGTGGACTGGTAAACTGAGGAGAGAATGCCCCTGAACTGACTCAGGAGTAGCCTTACAACACCATCGTATAAAGATGATGACAGAAGAAAATCTTGAAGGACAACTCTTCACGGAATTCCTGATAAATATTAAAGTATTATAAAGTAGGGTCCTTGGAGGTTGACCAGAGAGAAAATTCTATTGAGTCCAAATGAGGCTCTAAAAGAAAGAAAGAAAAAAAAGAAAGAAAGAAAGGGCTGAATGCATCTCCAGTTTTCTTGTCAGTGCATACAATCTATAAATCTAGTAAACAGTAGAAAAGCTGTAGGACTGGTGCAGCATGCCAGGACTGGTGAAAGATACCAGATAACAGTCACATGGTTTTTATCTTGCAGTGTCTTGTGTGCTCTGGAGTTCCTTGTCGTATTCATTTACAAGGTGAAGGTTCAAGTGAGAAGCTGTGCTTTTCACTTAATAAAGTAATAAACGTTAAAAGGACAGTGACAAATTGGCACCGGTTCAGCAATTAATGTGAGGAACTAGACAGATAAAAGCAAGAAAGAACATTAAGAAGTGTCTTAATAAGTTGTTGGGCACTAAGAGCCATAAAAACACTTTTAAAGCACAATAAAATATGACAATTAACCAATTACAATTTTTTATAAATTAAATGTTGCTTAATCCTGAAATATATGGAGCCTGAAATCATATCAATAACTTCTGTAACAAATATGATTTTTTTTTTTGGCATTTGGCTACCACAACATTGAATTGAAAATTGTGTGTGTGTGTGTGTGTGTGTGTGTGTGTGTGTGTGTGTGTGTGTGTGTGTGTGTGTGTGTGTGTGTGTGTGTGTGAAAATGGCTGTAATTCCTAAATGGTTCATGCCACACTTTTGTCAAACGCCTTGAATTAAAGCTGAAAGTCTTCACTTTGTTCCCTTGTTGAGTGTTAAATTTACAATTCAATGCGGTGGTGTAAAGAGCTGAAGACCAAAAAAAATCATTTTTGTTCCAGAATTTATAGACCTGATTGTAGATGCCCATGTAAGTCAAAAGAATCAAAGACTTTTATGTGATTCATCAGTATTTCTATCTCTTCTGTCACTGCTAGGAGCATGGAGAAGCAAGTTGAGGTTCGAATGGATGAGTGTCCCTTTGAAGATCCAGCTCCTCCTCCAGGCCCAGTATGTGGAGGTCTCTGTAATAAATTCATGAAGAACTTGCTTCTGGCACTCACAGTTCTTGGTAAGACGCCGTGACACAGACAGAGAAATGTTAAACACACTGATAACTCCTACAATAATTAGTACAGTAGCGGCTCAGAGTAAGATGGCTATGAGTAAGAATCCAGAGAACCACTGTTGTCATTATGGATCATAAAACCACCACATTAACACAGTAACATGATTAACTTGAGATCTCTGATAAAATGCACTAGTAAACATATTTATCAAGGTATCAATGTATATTGTTGTTCAAAAATAATCTTAGTGTATAGTGAAAAATATTAAGCATATAATTTTTCCAATGGATTGATAAGTATACATAATATGGGAATCACAATACTCATAAAGTACTAGAGAAGTGTAAGCAACAACCTGTAATCATCAAGCAAGAATCTATTTATAATACGTGACTGTACAGGTTCAGGGAACTCCCAACTTCTGTGGAATAGATTATTCGGTAGGGTGTCACCTTGGCATATGCTAATTAGTTTTTTCAGGGTCAATTGTTTAACAAATTACTATAGTTTGATCAGAACACCTTTCAGGAATGTTTTTGAAATTAACACGACTTCCAGGGTTTTTCTGTGCACTTATTTTGTTTTAACCTAATTAAATATTATTATTATTATTTAACTACATAAATGTCTCAATCATTGTGTAAATTTTCAACATGATAATATAAGACCAATACATTTTAAATGTAAGACATTAAGCAATATTGGGGTCTATTAGTTGCGAAGATTATATAACAGTGAGGCCGAACATTATCGCTACATAAGTACGCAAATGTTCATTCGTCTTGGGATACGTCTTGATATTGATAGAAAAATTTAAGTTAAATTTTACAATGCAATCACCATTAGTTCTAAGGTGTGAAAGACATATACACTGCCTGGCTAAAAAATGCTGTTTCAGATGGGTCACATTATTGTCATGAATAATACAAGGAAAACCTTAAAATTACTGGAATTAACATATTATTGAAACCATGAATGGATAGTGCTAAACCATCAACTTCGCAGAAAAAATGTGGTGGAAAAAAATCATGAATGACCATCAGAAATTGCTTAAACTCTTGTTAAATTTACATCATAATAAACTGACAGTAGAAATCACAGCTACTGTACATTTAATAGTGAATGTGCGTCCATAAGAAAAAATTTCTTGGTTAAACTAATTAGAAAAAAGTCTTCAATTTGGAGCAACGGAAAAGGTCATGTAGTCTGATGAGTCCAGATTATGCCTATTCCAGAGCAATGAGCATGTCAGTGTAAGAAGCAAAGCACATGAGGTGAAGAACCCATCATCCATAGTGCCCACTGTAGAAGCCTCTGGAGGCAGTGGTCAGGTCAAGGCTCAGCAACGTTATGCGGCAATAAAATTAAATCAGCTGATAACCTGAATGGAGTAAATGACTGAATTATACCATCAATGAAGATTTTCTTCCCTCATGGCACGGCCATGTTCCAGGACTCAAATTGTGAAAGAGTGGTTCTGGGAGCATAAGAAATCATTCACACATAAATTAACCTCCAGATTGTACATGTGCTCAAAGCTAAAGGCAACTTTTTCTTTTTAGGCCAGGCAGCCTAGTTCCACTTCCAATTCAAATTTACACCCTACTATACAGTTAATCTAACACTGAAAACGAATGAAATGAGTAATCATTAATGAAGTGTGTTTAAATGTTATATTTACTCATCCGGAACGTATGTTTACACAGTTACACAGAATCTGGTAACTAAACATTGTTTTAAGTAACTCAGAACTCTTTCATTACTGGAATAATATTAGTTTAAACATATAGTAGACCAAACCTCTTCAATTAACATTTCTCTTAAATATCTCATACAAAACAAAAAAATTTCTAGTGCTCTTTCAGTTAACTAAAATTTGTTTTCTTAGCAACTTTGAATAAAGTTTAGACAATATATACACATGTTTATTTTATATATATAAAATCAGCCACCAATTGTGCAAGTTCTCCCACATAAAAAGATGAGAGAGGCCTGTAATTTTCATCATAGGTAAACCTCAACTATGAGAGACAAAATAAGAAAAAAAAAGAAAATCACATTGTAGGATTTTTAAAGAATTTATTTGCAAATTATGGTGGAATATAGGTATTTGGTCAATAACAAAATTTCATCTCAATACTTTGTTATATACCCTTTGTTGGCAATGACAGAGGTCAAACATT
>JAQMYJ010000023.1:11312988-11337479 GCA_030014305.1 Clarias laeviceps
TATATAAGTCATTGTTTCAATGGTCTAAATAAGAGATTATCATGGTTAAAACAGTTATCTTTAATGCATGACCATTAGTCCATTGCTACTCATTGAATAAAATAAACAGCCTCAAATATATTTTAGTGTTGTTTTATTTTGGCAGCACCACAGCTCAGCAGGTTGAGTTACTATCACTGATTTCCAGGTTCACGGATTTGACAGTTGGGTGTCAGTGTGTTTTGACTGGGGAGTTTTGCATATTGCCCCCACACGTCTGTCTGGGTGTCATCCAGGTCCTGCAGTTTCCTCTGAAAAACATTACGCATCTACACAGATTGGCTAAGATAAATTGGCCCAAGAATGTTCGTGTGGGTGTTTGCATTGTACTCTGTGATGGACTGGTGTCCTGGGGGCCTGGGACAAACAACACAGCCATGAAAAACAGTTACTGTTTATCTGGCAGTGAATTAGTCTTAATTCTTCAAATTTAACTTGGTGAATTTAAGTAACTGCAATACAATAAGTTTAGTCCCTTCCAATGTTTATTGGTTAAATGTAAGTGAATATTCATTTAAGCCTAACACCTTAAACCTGATTTGGGAAAACTTAACCCACCAGGTTTTAAATGTAATAATAGGTCTACAAGAGATGCACATCAAACATGCCATGTTTTTTTTTTTTTTTTTTTATGAGATCAATATAAAATGCCTCCAGCCATAAAACCAGTTAGATACACAGTAAACATTAAAGAACTGTCAAAAATCTATAAACTAAGTGACTGAGTAAAGACCAATAAAAAGAAGGTAAATTATTAAAATTAAATATTTTTACAATATTTGCAAATTATACAATTCAGATATTTATACATACATTGATTTGATTTAAGGTACTAAAGCTGCTGATGACATGTCACACATTAAGAAGAGATTAATTTTGCATTTGCAAATAGAGGACATTTTTCTTAAATACAACATTCCTGTCTTTACATGCCTGTCTGTATCTGATGTTCTGTTTTGTCCAGGTGTGATTGTAGGCTCAGTGGCTGGTGTCCTTCTGCGTTTTTCGTCTCCACTTCACCCAGATGTTATCATGATCATTGCGTTTCCCGGTGATATTCTCATGAGAATGTTGAAGATGGTGATTCTGCCACTGATCATCTCCAGTTTAATCACAGGTAATGTGCACGTCCCACATACATGCTTCCGTTGCACTTGGACTGAGCTATTCAATGTGCCTGGCAAGTGGAATGCTGCATATCTGAAAAACAATATTCAGTACTCATTTATCTGAAAAAAAATTAATAAACATGATTTACTTACTTGAAGCAAGTCAGTTTGCCTTAAAACAAAAAGTCTGAAATTTTGATTGTCACATAAGCGCCAGCTTCAGTCGTGATCTCCACTTCCTGGGGTTTATCATGACCTCACAAGATGGCTACCTTGCATATCATTTTAGATCAAGCAAACATATCACATTTCCTTTGTGATTACATATCTGTTATTTCCCTTTCATAAGTGTCCCCATTTAGGATGGAAAGTGCTATGTTTCTCTGCTAAATTTCTTTTATCGTCTATTGTTGTATAAAATACAATGTAGTGTACAATGTAATGCTATGTTCTCCAAGTTCTTGTTTCGCATATTTTACTTATTTTTTTAAATGTTTGCCTGCTATACCTTAAAAAGTCTGCACTTCATCAAAATCCCATCTTCACTGCTGCCTAATGTTCATATGTTGGAATGTCAAAGTCATTTTTTTGTTTTTGTTTTTTGTTACAGTGACACTAATAATTAGCTGTACATAACTGATATAATGCAGGAAAAAAATAATAGGAGAAATACTGAGGTGCTAAAAAATAACAACATAATGTCTTGAAATAAAAAGTTGAAGAGTAAATAAAATTAAAGTCATCTTAGTGTTATGAAGAGTGGTTTTAAAGCTAGCTGTGGGAGCTCTGTCGTCGTCATCTTTTCAAAAGCTGACTCTGCTTAAATCGCGTTTAATCTATAAATGTGTAAATGGGCAGAACAAATGCGGCCTGGCTGTTGTTTGGAACAAGCCTTCTTACAGTAGCTCAGTTATTACAAGCTAGCTAGGTTAGGTTTAGTGTAGCTAATTTTGCTAATTTAGCTTAATTTGTCTAAAATTGCTTTTTATTTTTGATTGAACTCTAGCATATGTACCCTACACGTCTTCCAATGTCACTTCCTATATTTCTTGTGGTAAATTAAACTACAGTGATTCCAGTTAGCTGATTAGCTAAAGTGCTGAATAGCAGACAGCTAACAGTTTGACACTCGCAATGCAGCTGTCACTCAAATTGCCCATGCCCTTAATTATGCATAATTTGATGAGTTACAAGAAAAAAATCAAATCCCCATACAGAATCAAATCAAATTCAAAGTCTAATTTTATTATCATACACAGTATGATATGAAGTGAAAAGCTTATACGACTGCTGATGACCTAAATGGGATGGGAAATGGGAAATCTACAGTAGCTATGGAGACCAAAACTGTTGATTGCAGGTACTACAGTAGGCTGCAAGAATGTTTACTTCTGTCATTCTGTCATGTATTCGTCATTGATGGAAAAAGAGTTTGTAGAAATAGTATAAAGGTTAAAGTTAAAAATTAACTGATCAGCTTTTATGTAATCAGTGATATTATTATTATTTCAGGTTGAAGCCCATGTACATATCTGCCTGTCTTTCTGTAAAGCAGAACTCATTTAACTCTAACTTATTTATACAATAGAAATAATTTTTGTTAGGTTGAGTATCTTACACCTTGTTTATGCTAAGTTGTACTTCTTTAACCCGTCAGCTAAATGCAGTAATCGGAGAGTGAATCACAGATGAGAAATCGAAAAAGTAGATCGGATAAAGATTAAGTTAAGTTAAAATTCACTTATACCACTTCAGTTATTTCAGGGATGAAAATATAAACTAATCTCTAAGTAGCTTATTAGTAGTTTATAAGTAGATTATTAAATCCTGCACATTCTAAACATTGCTTATGTCCTGCAAAAGATATATTAAACTCTGTCCAGTGGTCAATTTAAGACGCGCCCACAGTTTGCAATTCATAATCTGGCACGTTACTGCTCATACAGTAACTTCTTTTCTACTCAACATTTTAATTGTATTTATGGTGCAGGTTTAACTTCAGGCAAATACCTTAGTACTGGCAAAATGTCATATAATTCTGTCTAGCCAGTTTTGCATGATGCTGTGACAAAATCTGCCCATACAGACATGTATTGGACCTTCTGCAATTAGTTCATTTTTTAGAACTGTAGTTTGCCTCTTGTAAAAAGATTGCTTACATCTTTGTAAAAAGATTGTTCAAACCAATGACTTCATCCATTGCAGGTCTGGCAGGTTTGGATGCCAAATCTAGCAGCCGTCTCGGCACCAGGGCCATGGTGTATTACATGTCCACCACCATTGTTGCTGCAGTGCTAGGGGTGCTTCTGGTGCTGGCTATCCATCCAGGCCACCCCAAACTAAAAACACAATTGGGAGAAGGCAAGAAGAATGAGGATGTGTCATCACTGGATGCCTTTTTTGACCTCGTCAGAAATCTCTTTCCAGAGAACCTAGTACAGGCTTGCTTTCAGCAGGTGGGTCCACACTGTATAATGAGCTTCTCATGTTCTCCCTATGTCTGTGCAGTGTGTCTTACACTTTTGCACACTGATGTGAATGTGTGCATGATACCCTGCAATGTCACATCCAAGATCTAAGCTCTGGATGACCAACATTACCAACACCAACACCATCAACAACAACAACAACAACAACAACAACATCAACAACAACAACAACAACAACAACAATAATAATAATAATAATAATAATGATAATTTTCATACTTTCTTTGCAGATCCAGACAGTTACAAGTAAGGTAGAGGTAGAAAAACCTCATCATCTACATCGGTTTGGACGAAATAGCAGCAAATGGGCAACAAAATATGTTATGAAGAAATCTCTTCAATTCAAGAGTGGCATGAATGTGTTAGGTGCATATCCAGTATATTTACAGAAGATTACAAAATAGATATAAATAAGATGATAGCAAAAAGTAAATGCACATATACTGTAGGTTTAAATGGCATTGTAATCAGTACTTTGTACTTTTAATATACCTAAGGATTATTTGTTGTTAATGGTTTGGTTTATGGTGAGGTTAAATTTGTTTTATAGGTCAGTCAATAATCATAGTTCTATGTTTTCAGATTCTTATATTAAATGTACTATATGAACACTATACTTTCTTTTGCTAGGGCTCATTGGTTTCTTTGTGGCTTTTGGAATCTGCATGGGAAAGATGGGGGAGAAAGCCAAGCTGATGATGGACTTCTTTAACGTTCTCAATGAAATCGTCATGCGACTTGTTGGCATGATTATGTGGTCAGTACATAACACTTGCTTGATTAGTGAAACCAAGCTAGAACAATTTAAAATGTTTTATAAACTTTTTCAGTTAACTACTTTGCCATACAGTCTTACATTACTGTTATCCTGTTCTAGGTATTCCCCTGTGGGAATTGCATGCCTGATCTGTGGAAAGATCATATCTATTAATGACTTGGAAGGGGTGGCCAAGCAGCTGGGGATGTACATGCTCACAGTCATTGTGGGTCTCATCATCCATGGTGGAATCATCCTCCCACTGATATATTTTCTCATTGTTAGAAAAAACCCTTTTACATTTTTTATGGGAGTATTTCAAGCTTGGGTGACTGCATTAGGAACAGCCTCCAGGCAGGCCATTTTCCTGTTCTTCCTTTTTTATTAATTCACCATTAAAGAAAGCGTCTAGATATGGGTTGGAGGCTGTACCTAATAATGTGTGTCTCTATCTTAGTGCTGGTACGCTGCCTGTTACGTTCCGTTGCCTGGAGGAAAACTTGGGCATTGATAAAAGGGTTACTCGATTTGTGCTTCCTGTTGGTGCGACAATCAACATGGATGGCACAGCACTTTATGAGGCAGTTGCAGCCATTTTCATTGCACAGATGAATGGAATAAAACTTGATCCTGGTCAAATCATTACTGTCAGGTAGGGAAAGCATTTGTGTCTTTGTGACAGATATTTGATGTGACTTTCCCATTTAATCCAAATTGTGGTTGACAAATAGTGACTGGTTTTGGATTTAACTTTTGCATTGTACTGTACTATAAATGAACTGTCCATTATACAGCAGTTGGCCATGACTCACAGTAAATATAGAATCGAATAAAAATAGACTTTTCCCTGTAGTTCTTGCTACTGAGTTTCATCATAAACAGATTTGCATAACAGTCTCAATCATACCATTAACAGATGTTTAACCACTGCACCAAGTTAAGGTGAAACTTATGTTTAATTATGAAGATTATGAAAAATGATGTTTTTTGTGTATGTGTTTGTGTCTGTGTTAAAGCCTGACAGCTACTCTCGCTAGTGTGGGAGCTGCTAGTATACCCAGTGCTGGCCTTGTCACCATGCTGCTCATCCTCACAGCTGTGGGACTGCCCACCCAAGACATCAGCTTACTGGTTGCTGTGGACTGGCTTCTGTGAGTAACTCTGAACAAGGCTCAAATCATTTAAAAAAAAAGAAAAAAAAAGAAAGTGATTAAAATGCGGAAACAAATGTAATGTCATTATAAATAAATCTTGTTGGGTTAGTTCTGTAGGATACGGTGACTTTTAAGATATTAATACTCTGTGTTAAGTTTTGCTGTTGCCATTATCCCCTGAGTCATTTAAACATGGGCGTGGTGAGAGGTGAGCAAATTAATAGCTCAGGGGCCCCCAAACTAACTTTTAAGTAAGGGCCGTACTTTTTTAATTCATAGTAGGTTCAGTAGTCAGAGAAATGAAGAAAAAAACTCATAGCTCATAGCGGAGGAACCTGAAAAAATAATTGTGCCTTTTTCTCGAGGTCACAAAACATGATATAGTGCTACTGTATATTAAAAGCTTTTCCAGGAGAGGATGTGGGCTATGGCTAGGAACCTGTCCCTTTCATTAAATCTTTACTCTGTATTAATGTATTTAATTAAAAAAATACACTGCCTGGCCAAAAGTCATCTAAAATAATTGGTCTGCAACAACCAAAGAAAATATTAAAATGACTGGAAGAGCATCTCCATACACACACACACAATGGGAAAAGAACTCACAGGATTGGGACTAAACAGCTACAGTATGTGGTCATAAGAAAACCACTAGTTAGTGGAGCTAGTCAGAAAAGGGCTTCAGTTTGCTAGGGAGCATAAAGATTGGACTTTGGAGCAAGGGAAAAAGGTCATGTGGTCTAATGAGTTCAGATTGACCCAATTCCATAGTGATTGTGCATCAGGATAAGATGGGAAGTGCATGAAGTGATGCTTTATTATTTTTTTTATTATAATATGTTACAAACCCAAACCAAAAATTGTATTTAGAGAAGTTTTTTTACTTTTTGTACTTTTGTACCCTTGTTCTATTTTATTACTCAGTAATCTGCTACATTACATCATACTAATGTTCGTGAAACTCAAAAATAATTTCCATGCTTATAGAGCATCATAATAACAGGCGAGCATGTGCATGAGTGTGTGTGTGTATGTGTGTGTGTGTGTGTGTGTGTGTGCATGTGTGTGTGTGTGTGTGTGTGTGCAGTTGAGAGCTAAAAAAAAAAACATAACACAATTCTGAATGATAAATGGAATGTCAATAAGTTAAGTTGTGGAACATGGATCTGTGTCTCATTCCAATTCAACAGGGATCGCTTCCGAACATCAGTCAATGTTATTGGAGACTCTTTTGGAGCAGGCATTGTATACCACCTCACCAAGGAGGAGCTCAACATGTTTGATGCCCAGCAGACCAAATCAGATGAGTTCGAGATGACCAAATCACAATCCTTCTATGAGAATAACACAAACCATGGTGTATATGCATCATACAACTCCTGCCCACAAGTGCTAATAGATGACTGCAAGGTACATAACACTCTCACTGATATAGTAACTTGCATGTAGTATGTACATTGATAGAAAAATATGCAAATTATGTTAATTAAAACCAAGCTGGCATTGTTCTATAGTATAGCAGATGATGAAGATTGTTATTTCATCACAAATAATCAAAAACAATCAAACATGATTTTGAAAAGGTTGCAGTAATGCTATAATTGATTGAAATATATTTTTTAAATTAAGTTGTGTCTCAAAGCACTAGAATCCCTACATTTTAAAATCATCTTTCGTAGTCAAATAGATATCTCTGAATCTTTAACTATAAAACAGCACCCTAGAGCTAGAGTTGGGGTCTGAAGTTTACAGACACTCACCATGAATGTTAATGGCGTTACAATATTGGGTATTGAATGATTTCTTTGAACTGGTCGTACGATTATACAACATACATTACATCTTCAATAAAAGAAAAATTTAAGAATTTGGAGCACATGTTTTTAATTCAGTTGAGATTCTCAGAAATCAATACAAGGTTAAAAATACACCCACAGACGTAAATGATTAATTAGCGGTGAAGTCCCAAAATGTCTTTGCCAAGCCCAACTCAACTCAAATTCCTGTTATTTTTGATGATTGACTGCAGCTGGTAGCGTCTCTGTGCCAACATAAAGTGGGCTTGTTTGAAAGAATTCATTGGATTGACCAACACACAGTTAAAAAATATCTTATGGGCTCAGGGCAGGTCTGAGAAAGATGAAGGTATTTTCACAAGTCAGGAATGTCTCTTCGAGCCATTCCTACATGACTCCAGATTCCAAGATCAGTTCATCATGTTCATCATAAGTTATTGTGCCAAGGTCTGGAAGAAGAACCAAACTGTCAATCTCAAATGAGAGGAAATTGGTTCAGATGGTCAGGGAAAACTCTGGAACATCCAAGACACAGGCCTGCCATGAACTGGAATGGTGCTAGAATGCTAATGTCTATACTGTCTATACTGTCTATATTAAAGCAAGTTTTAAATCACCATGGACTGAAAGACTGCTGTCTAAACAAACCCAAGGAAACAAGCCCCTGGAAGCTGACCACATGGGTAAAAAGAAAATCTTTGAAGAAAAGTTTTGACCAAATGTATGTTTAGAAGAGTAAAGGTAAGGATGCAGCCTGAAGAATAGTCTACCAACTGCTAAGCATGGCAATATTCACATTATGCTTTGGGGCTGCTTTGCTGCTGGTGATAGAAAGTTGATGGAATAATAAACAAGGAGAACTCTCTCAGACTTCATCATCATAACCTCAACTTGTCATCTACTGTACATGGTGGAAACATCTGATAAGACAATGACCTCAACATTTAAGCTGTTGTGGGATGGATAAAGCAGACAAACATTAAGCTTTTTGAAACTCAACCCTATTGTTGACCATGCTAACTAATTCCCGTAAACGTGATGACATCACACCAAACCTGTATTTTCTCAGTTTTGATGTTTGTTTTTAGAGCAATCCATGGCCTGGCACTTCCTTATTTGTGTGAGACAGGAAGCTTTTATGAAGAAATTATTGCTTTACGTTCTGCTGACCAAAACTTACTAGCGGTCCCTGGGTCGAGGTGCAAGCAATGGGGTGATGACTCCTTTGCAGTGGCCGGTCCTAAACTCTGGCACACCATTCCACCCGAGATATGCAATATTATAGACCTGTCTCTGTTTAAAGCTTAAAACTCATTTATTAAGAATGGCTTTTGGTACTTAATAATTTTATGTGTTTTGTATATTTTATTTGCTATTTTCATTTATTTTAATGTTGTGAATCACTTTGGTTCAACTTAGGTTGCTGTAAGTTGCTTTAATATTACATTGGCGGTGATGACCATGATTTCAAAAAACACAATATGAATTAAAACCTCCTGGTGTTTTCTTCTAATAAAGATGGAAATACCAATTCAAAGAAATAATATAAACCCAATATTGGTGTGACATTCATGTTCATGTATATAAACTTCTGACCACAACTGCATTTGGGCCATTACAATAGTTAATATATTATATATAGATATGATATAATATAATATTTTTTTTCTCGCCAATGTTTTTTTAATATGTTTTTTCTCGCCACTTACTTTGGACAATAAATTCATTGAAAACACATACATCATAAAATGTAATGCCAATTTTTTTTAGGTCAACTTCACACTTTATATTTGTTGATTGTGCCTTGGTCCAACAGTTAGTTGTCCATGACAATTGCTTTCAGATCAACTTGACCCCAAATGGCTCCCCTGCTGTCTTTTCTGTTATTGAGGAGGAACCTTGGAAACAAGAATAACACAGCACAAAGATCCAACTTTGCCTTATCTCAAGTCCTACAAGCTTGCTATTCTGGGCGGGGGAAAAAAAAAAATTTAATGAATGCAGACTTCACATTTATGATCATTACGAAGAGCATCAAACAGCTATTTGCATGTATTATACTAGCACATACTGTACAATATATGTTCAGCTGCTCTTTAACTGGCTGTCTTAGATTAAAGTTTGGCCACCATTCTGCGGTTAGGGAGCACAGGGATACGGCTGTCTTGTGCCCTTAAGTAAGGTCCAAACCTGCTTATTGCTGGGAACTTGAGTAAGGCCCCATGATCCCTAAACATTGACTAGAAATCCAACGATTGGCTGGTAAACCAGGAAACATGAACCGATGAACAAATGGCAGTGATCGGAAAATCATTATTTTGTATATTTATGGCAGTATTTAGTATTTAGATGCAGGTCAGGTTTAAGGACTTTTATTAGAGAATGATTTCCTTATAAGTTCCCCCAACACCCACCCCCACCCCAAAATTTACAACCACCAACCAGTGGCTGGATTTTGCCTTCAAGGCCTATTTTGACGATCAAAACAAATTCCATGCAAGCAATTACATTGCAAAAACAGACATAAAAGCTAGAATCAAACACTGAGAAATGAGTCCCTATATTAGGACAACTTATTCAGATCCATGAATTACAGTGTGCATAATTAAGAGATAATCAAACAATTCGGCATGCTGACTTAATTGTAAAGTTTGTCCACTATGTATGCGACTCAAGCATTTAGACACACATTTAATTAAAATTTCATATTTAACTGTAAACTGTACAGGAAGATAAGTAATGTTAATTACAAAACCACTTGCTCTAGTCTCGCACAAAGTAAACTACAGTATGTCTAAATTTCAAGAAAAGAGTTAAACTGAATGGATTTTGCCGCATTGCCGCAGTACTGTTATATAAGGTTCTCATTACACATCACATCACACACACACACACACACACACACACACACACACACTGCCAATGATGTATTTAAATAGGGGGATGGAAAAAAAAGAGAAAAAATGTTAATGGAGAAAATGGAATCCTCCTTGATTCACCATGAAAATGCACCCTTTATTTGTATACAGTAGTAATGACTTGTAATGACTTTTAACTGTTTAATATTTTGCTGTTCATATTAAAGTGCCTCTCTGCACTTTGTGTTTTCGTACATTACCCTGAAATATAATAATGTACAGTTTTACAAGACTGGTAGTAAGGTTTTGTTTCTGGTTCACTTTACCATAGACAAATACTGTAGCATTCAAATCTGGACAAAACATATTTTGTCAGAAGTCTGTTAGAATTAGTTATTTTTCTGGTGTGGCTAATAGGTGTATAGATGTAATACTTCTTTTTATTTCAGAATACATTTTTATTTATCATATCAGTGACCATAAATGCAAAAAAAAACCTAGAGGATACTGGTCATTTAAAGGATATAGTGTACATAATATTTCTTCATTTTTTTCCCAATTACTGGGAATCATTAAACATTTTTTGTTACTTTTAGTGCCAGGATGGTTTAACTTATCTGAATTACAAATCAGTGGTAGCGTTTAATATCAGGAACATAGTGAGTACAACTGTGGAAAAGTACAGGTGTACATGCTCAGGCAGGGCCTGACAAAACAACCAGGAATTGTTTTCATATTCTGATGAATGTGTGTACAGTGCTTTATTGTCTGATGTTTTTGGCTTGTTTTGTGCTCTGTGTTACTTCAGATTTAACACGCGATAAATTTTTTTCAAAGCAAAAGATTTTCTATGGATGCTCAGTTGTAAATAATGCAAACGTTTATTTTTCATGTCTTTAATTTTGGGCTCAAATAAACGAAAATATACATCACTCCAGAAATTGTTCAGTTCTCTTCACCAAGACGATGTCCTCTCCACTCCATGAAAATAACAGGAATGAAGATGAAATGGGGACAAACATTTTAGTCCATATTATAGGAAGGAAGTGTATTAGAATAATAAGACAAATTGTTATTAGGAGCCTTGTGCATGTAAACATGAGGACCAGGAATAATAAGCTCATTAATAAGATCAATAATTTTCTCATGTTACTGTAAGAGTATGTGGTCCTCATACATCATACATCGTATTACTTAGCATATTGTAAATTCCTTACACAAACAGATGCATGACAAAAAAAAAAAAAACAGTAGCATTTCGTCGTTTTGTACTCGAATGTCTGAAATCATAATATTTTAGTACACAGTACTTACAGGCGTGTATTTACAAATAATAATAGTGAAATACTAGTACAACATTTCCTAATAGTTTAATAACACTTTACCTACTAATTATCTAATTATTCACTGTAATCAGTTAAAAAACAATTTCTTTCAACATTTCAACCAAGACAATGAAAAAAGGTGCAAATTCATGCTTATAATTAAAGAGTAAAAAAAGAATGTGATTTGTAAGCTGCAAGTGAAAACGGAAAGGATTTACAGTCAGAAGTGCATTTCATTAAAGTGTGGTTTGTCTGTAACATGATAAACATTTATCCATAAAGCACATTAACGCTAAAAATCAGGCTGACTACTATACAGTATTACATTGAAACAAAAAACATACAAACAAACAAACAAACAAACAAAAAATTTAAACCAAATGAACTCTTCGGTTTTTAGCTCATGTTTGGTTAATGATCAGCGCTCAGGGCTTCACTTCCTTTTCATTCCAACTAGTACTACATCAAATATTCTTTTTCTAGAGGTTCTTCAAGGCTGATGGAACAGTCTGTTTCCTGCGTCTCTTTTTTTTGTGCACTCATGAGTGCCATCCGCTCCTTCTCAGACAGTGGAAGAGTCGCTGCTTTATTATATTCTGAATGTTTATTTTACCCTGTGGAGTTGCCGTTGAGGCATTGCCTACTGGGCCCGTACCACCTAAACATGAAAAAAACATGAAAAGTTATTATTATTATTATTATTATTATTATTATTATTATTTGTTTTCTTATTTTATGAACTACTCAAATATTATGCTCATTATTTATATTCATACATATATACTGTATATTCTAGCTATTTGTTGATGCTTACAATAAAGTCTGAAAACAACTTTAAATACAGTATACACTGTTGATATTAGTGGGTTGTGAATTCCAAAGCAGTAATATTCATTCGAATTAATGGACCCTAACTATGCTTCATATCCCTTGTGGGTCTTTGCTATATGTTTATAATGTAAAACAAGTACATGTCTTTGGTGCCGATTCCAACAAACACGCAGATAACAGCTGCAAGTGTCAAGCATAATGCTAAGATGAGCAACCAACCTAGACAGAACAGGCACAGAATAATGTAAAGGTTAAACAGGATTTAACAACAACAACAAAATAATAATAATTGGTAATGTCCATACAATATTATTACATAAACCCACCAGGTGTGCCTTCTTTGACCCCTTCAGCTTGTGCATCATGTCCAGGAACAATTTTTCGACTTGTTTTGTCCTGAGATAGCACTGAACAGAAAATAAAATCTGAGATTTAACTTGATTAAATATTAAGTTCTGTTTTGAACTTAATTTTTTCTTCTCATAGTGTACATGTAATTTTCCAGTAATATATTTTGTTATACATCATAATGATTAGATGATGGAATACCTGGCTTTTCTGCCTCTGTATTACTTGTATCCATGGGTTGTTCTGCTTCTACATTGTTTTTTACAAATTCAGCATCGATTTCGTCAATAAGGGTTGGGGTAGGTGTTGACGAAACTTCAGGCTCCATCCCAGATCCATCAAACAGATTGTAATCATCTTGCTCCTCATTGAGAGTCTTTAAACTCGGGTCTGACCTTTCACTTTCAATGTCCACTGCAGCAGCATTTTCCATGGTGGGGTCTATCACTGGAGCGTGCAGCTTAATAACTTCCTCCATGACGATACCAGAACCTTCAACATTTTCCTCAGAGGTTGATGCAGTGTTTTTTCTTGAGCCGACTCTGTTCAAACCAGCAGCACTCTCATTCTTTGGAAGTTCCTTAGTATTTTCTCTGGTGAGCTCGGCACTAGCCTCTGGAGTTTTGGCTATAGTTCCTGTTGGCAGACTATCTTTCTGAAACTGGGACTGGCTTGCTTCTTGGTTTAGTGAGTCATGGGTGATAATGCCATTGTTATCCTGTGGTTTCTCAGTTTTAGTAGGCTCTTCAGTGCTGACTATAAAACCCTCAGCCATTGCATCTTCAAGGAAGTCTGCATCTGGTTCGAGATGTGCAGTCAGGCCTATGTGAAAAAGAATCTTCATTCATATTACATATGGAAAGACAACTGACTAGTTATTATCTTTAAATAATTTCTCTTTATAGCAATATCGTATGTCATAGCAATTCCAAGTTTACTACATTTATCTCTTGTATTGGTGCCGATACGCGTTTCTTTCCAAGATCAACAACTCAAGCTTTTCAAACTGTTTCTCATTTCATACAGTAACAATGTTTATTCTGTTTTCTAAGCTAATAGAAACTTGTGATTGTCGAACGCCATTCTGACTGACGAAGAAGAAAGGAACAGTTTCCATCTTATTTATGCAACAGACCAGTTATTCTGTCTTCTGTCTGATTGATCTCTGAGATAAATTGGCATGGTTTTAATTTTTCAATCAGTTAGATGATACAGTATATGATATTATACCATCTTTAGATCCTACTCTTATTCTAGACAGTTCCTAGACCAACCAGGAGATCCTGTTCAAACATGCAGTAACTGTGAGTTTCAGGGTGTGTTAACAAAAAAACTGAGTAGTTCTTTTAGAGGTGTGTAATCAATGTATTCCAAACATTTCACATGTGTGGGTGGATCATTGAAAGTGTAATGAATTGTGTTGGGCTTTGCCACATCGCCTTTAGCAGTGGAATACAACTGGATACAACCTTTGTTAATCTCTCCTGCTTTCACGCATAGCTTGGCATTGAAAATGTTCTACACGAATATAGGGTATCCAATACCCAGGACTCTTATTTCAGTATCATGTCTAAAGTGAAAAAGTGGGTTGTACATCCAGATCACTTATACAGCTCTTATATATCTTAATATATTAAGTTTGATGGTTTAATTTTAATAGGGGGAACATTTTACTATTTTTATGTACATTAGCAATTCCAAATTAGATTCAGTCCTTGTTTTATTTTGGTTTGTTCTTTGATGGATTTTCTGCTCATTTTGCTACCTGGCATTCTATTATTGATTTGGCTCTCCAGTGCTTATCAAAGCCACACATCATTGTAAGGGTTATATAACTTTATCATCAACACTAATCATATTATGGAGGAAATAAAAACTGAACGGGCTGAATTTATAGAAGAAATTCGTTGGGAGGTTGGGGTTGCTGAGTGTATATACAGTACTGTACATTCACCAGCCACTTCAATATCTGTGCATTCTCTCATTCATTCATTAAAAAACCCAATCAGCCTATTACGTGACAGGAGAAAAAAAAAAACAGTAAATGATTGTATAACAGAATAGGGAAAATGTGATTTTAGTGACTTTCACTGTGGCATAGTGCTTTGTACCAGAAGGGTTGATTTTTAATATTTTCAAATCTGGTGATATTCTGGGATTTTCATGCACAAATACTGGCAAGAATTTACAAAGTATGGCACAAAATAAAACAAAACAAAAATCCAGTGAGTATTAATTTTGTGGATGAAATGCCTCGTTAATGAGAGAGAACTCTAAGGATAAAATCCAGATATTTTTCATAAGCACACTTTTTATTAATGTTTCTAGAAGAAGAGTATGCCAGAATGCACAAAACGCTGAATCTTGGGGCGAATGAGTGAAAAGAGCCAAAAAATAATAAATCAGGCCTTTGACTACTCCCGTCAGCCAAGAACAGGGATCTGACGCTACAGTGGGCACAAACTCACTCAAACTGGACAGTTGGGGTTTGAATAAACACCAGCTGACATTTGTCCTGTCTTCAACACTCCATTTTTGGCTTGAGTTGACCTATATTTTCTTGCATAAATTCAATTAAAATCTCTTTACAGAAAACCTCACCGCCGCAGCGTCCATGCATTTTCATTGTAACATATCAATAGCTGTGTCTGTGCCGTCACAGACACTTTTTAAGCTGTATATTTGTATGTACAGTGTATTAATCTCAGAATATTTAGCAGCAGAGACACTGCTTGTTCTCAGATGTTAATCTGATCCTGTGAGGTTTCTGGCCGCCCTATACCCGCCCTTGCTAGTCTCGATTTACGGGTGCTGTGATAAAACATGAAATGTGAACCATATCCATGTTAGTATGGTTCCCATGAAAACCTCCGGTTGTATCCAAGTTTGTTTCACAAAATGTTTCACATTTTCCAGTTGCATAATAATGTAAGGGAGAGTGCATGCAGCCCTAGACCACACTGTATATATGTATGTATATGTTTATGTACGTACTGTAAAACAAAAAAAACAAACAAACAAAAAAAATCACTTATTTTCAGTACATATCTCACTATAACAGAATTTGTTCCATCTCATTTTTAATTTTCAACTCCTCAGCGTCTTCACTGTTAATTTTTTTTCAGTAGAGCTTTGGGAATTGATATCTACTGATAAGTCTCTTAGATATTCCTGTATAGAAATCTATCCAATTACTGACAATGGCACGACATCCTCAAAAGACCAAGATAAGTTAGTTACATTCACGTTTCATCACTGATAGTCTTTTGTGCCAAATAGTTTTTAACAGCAATTCCATTTATTCAAAAACAACAATGGCTTCTGTCGGTAATTCAGGACTTATATTATATCATATTTTATATATATTAAAAAAGCTTGTTAATTTTTATAAATGTCAAGTTTCAGTAAAATGGCCGTACACAAATCATTTATATAAGCTATTGTGTAAACTCCATGATTAACGAGGACTCGGGTATCTTTGTTCTAAGGCTAACATTATTATCCTATTATTCCACGAGTAATGTTAATTGACCTACTTTTTTGTCTTGTATTCTGTGTAGATGAATAAAAGAAACATTTTATTGGGCATTAAGATTTTACATATCTCCCGTTGCACTGTTGATGTTTACCCTGACTTATGATTTATTAAGTCATGAAAAGTTTTTGTTTTAACACTTTTCATCACATTGTCAACACCATTAACCTATCTGTGCTGAGATTGGATTTAAAATTTCTTTCGGGCGTAATCATCTTCCAAATAATTGCATTCGAAATTAAATCGTTATAAATTCAACATGCACTCACCCATTGTCTGAAATAACACCAGACCAGATGTGACCAGGACAAGCAGAAGTGTGTGCATTGTTAATGCTCCTAGGTGTGTATGACTCAATCTGCAATCAGATCCAGAGCAATCCTTTTCAGTGTGTGAGAAGCGGAAATGTGCCTCACCTCTTTTATAAACTTGAGTCATCATTTTGATGACACATTATGAGGCAAGATGGGTGGTGCAAGCACGAACACACCCTGTCTACTGGGTCACTTTCTTCTCTTCCCATCTGGTTGATCACTATCATTATCCCATCTAAGAGACTGTGCTGCACACAGATACCAGCTTATGTGGATCTTTATGGACGTCACGACTCATCTTACACTACTTACATCAAATCTTCTACACACATGTTTAATTATAGTAATAAAGTATATGTTGTGAAAGCTACCATGAGATTTCTTGGAGAAAGCTATTGTAGCTCTTTTATAGGACAGTTGCTTTTTGTATTTTGTTTCTTGCGCCTGGTGACATTATGAATACACCTGTGGACACATGTCTTACCATTTGATCGATTGGACAGGAAATACAAATTTAATAAAAGTCACATTAAGTCAATACACATCAGAGGCAGGTGTTCAGGAAGACATCCTTCAGGCATGTTGAATCAGTGTGATGATGATGAAAATGTTTGGATGACTCAGGTAAAGAAACATTATCTTCCCACGTTTGTGCCAATATACCTTTACTTCCTGGGGCGTTGCACGGCATTGTCTCTAGCATGGGAATGGCTTTTATACTCTGAGCGTAGTTAAACACAGTTTTTTAAAAAAAATGCATCATATGATTTCGATCTGGATTCTTTAGAATTGTAAAATGCTTGCTGGAATAAAGTGAATTCACCCAGCAAGTCAGAACATCTAGTTCTCCAGGAACAATGAGATTAGTTAGGAAGATTAAGTTTTATCACTAAAATGCAATGATGTCATGATATTCTTATTCAAACAATGCTAACATTATACAGTATATCTGAGTACTTTATTTTATTCTTGAGGCAGGTTCAGGATTTGCACTCTTTGCTGACTACAAAATGTTTGTAAAGGTTATATTTCTGTTGTGCTGCTGCTTGATTAAGGACCTCTTTATCTTCATTATCCTCATCATAACGATTTACTAAAAATCTGTTAACACACTGTATAATCATGTTAAATTGCCCAATAAAGTTACACTGTTACAAAAGTCAGGTGCAAAGCAAGTCCAAACACAGATCCTTGTGGTATAGATGGGACATGACGTTTCTACTTAACCTCTATCTAACATTTGCAGGTGTGTAAACATGTGCAAACAATACAGGACCATACAATAATTACTAAACACAGGACAGTAGGCATGGATTGGCACCCTGTCCAGGGTGTACCCTGCCTCATGCCCTAAGTCTCCTGGGATAGGCTCCAGTCCCCAGCGTCCCTGAATACAGGATAAAGCGGTATAGATGATGAGAGAGATACAGAGAGAGGACAACAGGCACAACAAAGGACAGCGCAGCACCGACAAGTACACAGTTCTTTTGTAAAATACAATATGAACTTAAAATACTAGTTATCAGCGCAAAGATACATGGTCAATATGGTATTTTGTTCATAGTCGTATAGCTATAATTCAGAAAAGAAATTAGAAAAAATTGCAAAAGAAGTGGAATGGCTTTGAGTATGAATGCTTTGGTGCATTTTGTCAAACGCCAAGAGGGTGAAGGGCATCACGATGGCTTAGTAGTTAACACTGTCGGCTTGGACCTCCAGGTTCTGGGTTCGATTCCTGCCTTGGGGTCTTTGTGCATGGAGTTTGCAAGTTCTCCCCATTTTTGGTGGGTTTCTTCCAGGTACTCCGGTTTCTTCTCACAGTCCAATTACATGCAGATTGGACTTATTGGCATTCAAATTGCCCGGAGTGTGTGAATGATGTGCCCTGTGATGGATTGCCACCCTGTCCAGAGTATATCTTGTTCCCTAAGTCTCCTGGGATAGGCTCCAGGCCCCACTTCGACCTTGTATACAGGATAAAGACGATGAGTGAGAGAGAGTGCGGAGAGTGAAAAGTTTGTGTGAGGGTGTATGGAGTCATCCACAATGCTGTAATGTGTGGTGTAAATATCTGTGGTGGAGGGAAGAGAGATCGTGACAATCTTCTTAGTTGTCTTCACAATCATTATCCTCTAAAGGGTCATGTGATCTAAGGAAATTCCCCAACTAGGCAGTGAACCAGCTGCCTTGCCATGCCTGCAGCTTGTCTCTTTGTACAATGCAAAGGCAGGTGGGAGATTTGGCCTTTTTGGCCTTTTCTCAACCTTCATAGGCAGCTTTACAGTGGATCTGGTGTTGAGGTACCATTTGAGGCTCTCTATCATAGAAACACCACGGAATTTGATGCTAGTGGTGACGAATGTATTTAATCACATTATCCATGCCTACGAAAGAGATTCATGATTGTTTTTGTCCCTAATGTCTGTTTAACTTTTTCACCTTTTTCAACTTTTCATTGTAACGCTGTAACATTAATCTTGCATGTTACTAACTCCCCAAGCTGAGCCTCTCCCATGACTTCATCACATTATACAATCCTGAATGAGAAACATCTGATATTTCTGAGAAGCATGATTATACGTGGTATATTGTTTTTATACAGGTCCATAAACAATACATTTACACGTACAGCAGCTGACATTTCACATACAATATGTCAGAATATTCACACGAAATTAAGTGAACTAACTAAAGTGATATTTATGTTTTCTATCCTCACTACACTGGATTTATCGTTCATATGACATTGAATGGTGTTGAAAAACAGTGAGTGCTCTGTTTTTACAATGAAATCTGTCCGTTAACACTCATGTTTGCCATCATTTCTTCCCTCCTGTTGAGTGGTGTAACTGCACGAACAATGTCTCCACATGACATTAGTGTTGCACTCACTAACTTTTCAGAGCAATAAGAAAAATACAGCACTACATTCATGGCATTTAGCAGGCACCCATATCCAGAGCGACATTTTATATCGTTACATCTAAGCAGTTGAGAGTTAAGGGCCTTGCTCAAGGGCCCAATAGTGGTACATCACAACCATATACTGTAACTACATAAGTACATTAGAAATATTTTAAAATAAACATTGTTAAAGTGCCGATGTTACCTTTAAGCAAAGGAAAGTCTCTACATGTGTTCTAATTTTTCCAAAAGACTATAACATTTTTAAATCTGATATTATAATTAACAGAATTAATTCCATGGACAAAATAGAACAATATTTATATAAGGTATATAGTCCAGGAACCTATATGACCTTGTTGCAAATCCAGTTCAAACACTAACTTTAAGAATTTAATGCACTTGTTATAACAAATTTCTAATCACCAAACAAAATTTTCCAAAAAAAAAGTCCACTTTAAAAGTATGCATTTCATTTACCCAACAAATGAGAAGTTGGGAACATTTTGAAAAGATATTGATTTATTGTGGCTTCTGTAGTAATGGTGTTGAACAATGTTACTTATTTATGATTGTATATCTGTTACAGTAAATTGTTTTGAATAGATGTCAAGAAATGTTCTCTTTGTGGAATTTAAATTCAGTTGCAATATTTTATTGTAGCAATATCAATATTTTATATTTTTAATATGTTTACTTTTTTAATCTTTAAATTTTATTTTTCAATTATCTTTTTTTTTTTTTAAAGACTCCCAATATACAACAGATAAAATCTGAAATTAAAAATTATTCTGAAGCACTACATGTTTTCTTTTTTATAAAACCATTAAAAAGCATTATAATACATACAGTGGTGACCAAAAGTATTAAGACCAGGACACCTGGAGGGGTTGGCAATCTTTCACAGGGCACACACTCACTCACACTGTGGGCAATTTGGGAATGCCAATTAGCCTAAGATGCATGTCTTTGGACTGTAAAATGGCAAATTATTCTCATTATCTTGATTGTCATAATTGAATAAGAATATAATAAAAACATTAAACTTCACTTTTGTCCCAATATTTTTCGCCAACATTGTACTTAAATTATTCCCCAGATATATGTCTAAATTTGTTTTGTATTTGTTTCCTTATTCTTTTTATGTCTGTATTTCCCCAGTTTGTTGAAAATTTCTGAATGTCTGTTTTAATTAACATTAATACCTCTATGTTGACAGTATTAACACTCTCTATGAAAAGCAAAACAATATTTTGACGCACGTTTCCATCCTCCAGTCCGGTAGGTGGCGGTAAAACACGTTAACGTCTGACTTCGAAGAAGAAGAAAAAGAGGACTCAGGACAGCGCTTCTGAAAGTTCTCTCCATGCAGAACACGTGACTGTGTTATTTATTCCTCTGTGAATGTAAACTGCTGCTTTATAATATAAACAATGTCTGTTACAAACAACGGGGATTGTAGCGACGATACTGCACTACTGGTAAGCGGAGTAAACACAGATTTTTCCTGACAACATCAGCTGTAAAACATGTACGTTATATTGAGATTATTCACTTGCGTTTGAAGCTGGTATTATTATTAGTAGTAGTAGTATTAAACTAGTATTGACTAATCATAGCTAAATCATAAACATGATTCTGCCTGTATAGTGCAGATATACAGTACTGAGTGTGTGTGATCAGTCAGAGCATTATGTCTAGTGATGAATCGTTCTTTTTAAACGAATCTTTAAGGTGACTCAGAAGAACGAGTCGTCTCGGAGAGAGATTCGTTCATTTTCTACTGGGCGCGCATGCGCAAATCACCGCAAACCTCCTTAGGGTATGTACAGGAAATAGAATTGAGCGATTCTTTCTCAATGAGTCGTTCGTTCTTTTGTCACGTGACTTCCATAGACGCTATGCAGTGCAATACACAGGAAACAGAATTGATCGGTTCTCAACGAATCTTCAATTCCCGAGTGCTTCGTTCTTTTGTCACGTGACTCCCATAGATTATGACTGGAAGATATGAGAGGTGAGCTAGTTATTCTGTTTATTATAATATGTCCTTAGTTGCATTGTAATATTTTCATTAATGGAACTATAGCCAAAATTTGTGTATCGACGTATTTGGGGGTCTTTTTTATTGAAAATGCAACATTTTATTTTATTTCTGATCAAAAAAACGAAATAAACTAAATTTCTCAAAAAAGGATTTGTTCATTTTGATGAACGAGATTCAAAGAACCGAGTCACTAAAATGATTCAAACTTCCCATCACTAATGTCCATCCGTCTAATATCGTGTAGGTCCCTCTCTTTGCCACCAAAACAATAATTACCTGTGTTATGACACCTTTCTATCACAACCAGCATTAACTTTTCCTCAGTTTGATCTACAGTAGCTCTTCTATTGGATCAGAATACACAGGACAGCTTTCACTCCCCATGTGCGTCAGTGAGCCTTGGCCGCCCATCACACTGTCGCTAGTTCACCAGCTGTTCTTCCTTGGATCACTTTTGGTATGTCTTGACCACTGCAGCCTGGGAACATCCCACAAGAGCTCTGATCCAGTCCTCTAGCCATTACAATTTGGCCCTTCTCACAGTAGCTGCATTTTCAATATCCCGTTACAATGGTGGCTGGAAGTGGGTGGGATATACAGTATTAGACAGCAAGTGAACCTTTATTCCTGAAGTTGATGTGTTGGAAGCAGAAGGATTTGAGTGACTTTGACAAGGATAAAATTGTGAGTGGTCAGGATCTGCAGTGCTCAGGACTTATCAAAAGTTTACAGTAGCACCTCCAGGGTCCATGTTCGTTCCCGCCTCGGCTCTGTGTGCAAGTTGTTTGCATGTTCTCCCCATGCTTGGTTGGTTTCCTCCGGGTACTCTGGTTTCCTTACACAGTTCAAAGACATGCAGGTTAGGATGATTGGTGTTCCCAAATTGTCCTGTAGTGTGTAAATGTGTGTGTGTGTGTGTGTGTGTGTGTGTGTGTGTGTGTGTGTGTGTGTGTGTGTGCGCCCTGCGGTGTACCCCGCCTCAGGCCTTAAGTCTTATAGGATATGCTACTGCAATCCCAGTGCCTTAAACACAGTTACGCCTGTGGCTCATGAGCTACTATTCACTATAGATATTTACGTGGACGGTAATCCGAGAAGATGTGCATGTACATTAAAGATGGGGAAAAATCGATTCAGTTATGAATCACGATTTTTTTTGTGTGGTAATTCACGACTCGCTCAACTGACTTCAAAATCAATTTAATTGGCCATGATCGGTGATCAGCATCAGATATAAACGATTCTGTACTGAAAGCAGCGGCGCAACAGAAATGCATTTTTATGTTGTTACGTTATCAAAAATCACACATGTTGAATCCTTTGATCTGCCTTTTTCTCTGAACTCTGTAAGCAAATTAGTCGAAAATCCACTCATTACGCACACTTACACAAGGCTCAAAACACAGCGAGTGCAAATTAGTCGAAAATCGTGTTCGTTATAAGCCCCAAGTGCCTGTGTGCTCACAGCCTCTCAACTCGCATGCTCACTGTCGAGTTGGGTTTTGAGACTTTGGAGGTGTTTGAGATCGTAAAACGTCTAAGTTTCTTTATAATCCTACAGGTAGTACACTCTAAACTATTGACACATATTCATTCTGTGCGGTAGAGTGAATAAGTTGCTAAGTTTGTTTAGATAAAGTAATTATGGTGGATGATAGAGATACGAGCTATTCAGTTAAATGTTAAACTACTGTTATGAGGAGCTACATTTAATTAATCAGTAAACTTTTTTTAAAGGTTTTAAATTGTAACAAAATTGAGGAAAAATTTAATATCGAATCGGGGTATTTATAAAATCATGATGCTTATACTGTAAAATCGAAATTTTAATCGAATCGACATCTAGGTATCATATTGTATCAGGAGGTGACTGGTGATTCCCATCCCTGTACACGTGATTAAACATTTGTTGGATGTGCTGAATCAATAGGTCTGATCAATTCCCTTAAAGCATCTATGTCTTGGTGTTAAATAAGACATCCCACCTTTGGAGGTCTGGTGGAGTCCATGCCTTGACGAGTCGGAGGTGTTTGGGTGGCGAAACAGGAACTTGTACACAATATTAGACGGATGGTTTTAATGTTTTGGCTCATCAGTGTAAGGAGCTATTTTTGCTGCGATCACTGAAATGTCATTTGTTTTTATGTACAGGATAAGGAACATCCGCGTGTCCTCATCCCTGAGCTGTGCAGACTCTTCTATCAGCTTGGATGGGTCACAGGAACAGGAGGTGGAATAAGCCTTAGACATGGGTTGGTCTGATCATTCTTGCTGAAGGGCTATTTTGGTATATAATCACATGTGTTTCAGCACTTTCGACATAAACATAGTTGTGGAATTATGTCTTTGTAACAGGGATCATATTTATATCGCACCATCTGGAGTTCAGAAGGAAAGATTACAGGTAAGTCATTTTGTAATGTTCTTTGTCAGGCTTTTTTATAATAAATTAAATAAATAAATAAAAAACCTGTAGGTGCTCAATCTGTCATTTAATCTGTTATGCGGTGTTTTACTGATACATTTCTTTTTGTCTG
Organism: Clarias laeviceps; assembly: GCA_030014305.1. NCBI lineage: Eukaryota > Metazoa > Chordata > Actinopteri > Siluriformes > Clariidae > Clarias > Clarias laeviceps. The sequence continues at coordinate 11,337,032 of JAQMYJ010000023.1, forward strand.
ATAATAGTCTATACGATTTTCATCTTAGGATCCGCAACGTTAACGTTCCTGAGGTTTGAACTCCCTCCAGGTTTCAGGCTAATTATTGCGCAATGCTGTGTGAAAGGAGACGTTATAGAAGAGTTCTCAAAGAGAGGCTGATTATCTATAAAGATCCAATAATAGCACTAAATTTATTTCTTTTTAACAATGCAATTTGCCAAAGCTTACCTTTCTTTCACTTTTAAAAGTGTGATGCATCATACTTTTTTAAGAGTCAACATATAGTTATGTTTAATGTTGTATAACATCTGGAAAAATTACAGCTTAAATGTACCTCTGGCTTTCACTGACACCAGAGACTCCTTCAGTAAATGTTAAACAAACATTTAATTCAATTCAATTAAATTTTATTTGTATAGCGCTTTTAACAATTGACATTGTCGCAAAGCAGCTTTACACAATCAAA
>JAQMYJ010000023.1:11341804-11366515 GCA_030014305.1 Clarias laeviceps
AATCCTTTACCATAAACCTATGATAAAAATTATAGACCCTTCATTTCTTTGTAAGTGGGCAAACTTAGAAAATCTGTGGGGGTTCAAATACTTATTTTCCCCACTGTATATATATAAAGTTTGAACACAAGTTTGGATTTATTTTCTACATTCTGTAACAATACTGAATATTTTTTTTAACTATGAAATGACACGCATGGCATTTAGGTAATTAAGAACCAAAAACAGTCATTTGTTATTTTAATACATGAAGATCATTTGTTCTGAAATGGTTCTTGCAAGAACAATATTGTCAAGTGCATTTGCAAAATGATGATGTAATTTGCTATTAACCCCTTTGTCTTAAGTAATTAAGCAGTGCATTTCTAACCTTGACTGAAATAGCCTTTTTCCAAAACACTAAAAACCCTGTTTACCCGAGTTACAATGGTAAGTACAACATGACAGACTTCACATATTAACATTGGTGAGATGTACTTGTACACTCAGCCTTATAATACTTTTTTTAATCTGAGCCTTGGCCATTTAAAGCTTTGTGTCTGATTACTTTTATTATCCGAATCTGTATACGTTTGAGTCACAGTGTGAGTCAGAGCTTTAAAGTGGTACAGTAAAAAAAAGTGCAGTTCAGGGATATTTTAAGAGCTTGTGAGATTAGAAGGCAGATAAAGACATTATACTGTATATCAGTTTTACCAGTGGAAGATTTTACAATGTGTATTAGGTTTAACAACCTTATTCCTGAATCGCGGTCATTTTTAAAATGAAGAGCAACTATTATGAAGTCTCTTCTTCCTCTTATCTGTTTACTAATGACACATTATATTATAATTGTATCAAATTACTCTAGCAAGTGTCAAACTATTCCTAAATGGCTTGCTAAAAGACATGGCACACAAACTCGAGTAAATCAGCATTCTAAGCCATTACAGTCTGCCTTCAGACGAGTGCGTGTCCATTGGGTAAGTGGTGACTCTCACGGACTCTTCTAACAAAAGGTCTGTCGGTGGCACATCTTGAAGTTCTGGCCTTAAATGTGCAAATTTACCGTCCATGGATTGATCTCTTTGCACTACGTTGTTTTTTTGATCATCTTCTGTAAGACTGGTAAATGCCACATGGGTAAAGAAGAAAAGAATTGCTGAGGCAGCGCTCTTGTTTCATCTTTCAAAACTGTGGAAATCACTCAGGCACTCGATTTGCAATTTTAATAAAGTTTCTTGGTATTCGTTTTTTTGTAAGAACTGTATGTCGTAAAGGATGCATGTAGTGTTGCTCCAGTGTCGCTGGCCCAAACTTGAGATATCTATCGTGTGCGTGGATCTTCTCACGTTCTCCCAGTGCCTGTGTGATTATTATTTTGGTTGTCCAGTTTCCTAAAACATGTCAGGAGGTAGTCTGGCTATTCAATCATGGTTTGTTCATTTTATTGCCACATAATGTTGATGAGCCGAAACCAGACGAGCTGAAGCAACCCCAGATCGTAACATTTCCTCAAAGGGTTGGACAGTGGCCACTATGCATGATTTGTGCATCAATTCTTGTGCTTTCCTTCTTACCCTAATGCCCCCATTGCTCTGGAATAGGGTCAATCTGAACTCATCAGACCCATGACCTTTTTATTTTAATTCCAATTCCAATCTTTATGCTCTCTAGAGAACTTAAGGCATTTTTTATTAGCTTCACTAACAAGTGTTTTATTTGTTGTTCTTGTTTTTTATGACCACACCGTACTGGGAAAAAGAAGTGCTCCCTTCTTATAGAATGTCTTCTTTTTTTTTTTTTTTTTTTTTTTTCAGATTTTTTTTTAAAATTAGATGATTCAGTTTTCAGATAAAATTATCTTAAATGATGATTTCTAAATCTACAGGGAAAAATGCTCTCCAAACCTGCCTGGCCTTGTGTGGAAAATGTTATTGCCCCTAAACCTAATAACTGGTTCTGTCACCATTGGCGGCAACAACGGCAATCAAGCTTTTGCGATAACTGACAATTCAGGGAGGGGGGGGGGTACTTTTTCATGCCAAGCAGTTCTAATCCTGAGGGTTCACTTCACTTTGTTTGACATTACTCTTGCATTCACTATTAAACATAGCTGTGGTTTCTCATGACGATTTTGTTTAAAATGCCACTTCACCAAGCGTTTAAGTAAGCTCTGGTCATCGTTCAAACTTTTTTCTGACCAAATTACTCGTTGTAATAATGTGTTGGAAAGTGTCCAACCAAATTCCAGTAACTTCAGTGTTTTACCTTCTGAAATGTTGACCATGAGCAGTGTACGCTTATACATATGCTTTTAAACTGCTGAAAAGTTACACTTTCAGTTAAACTTGTGAATGTAATTACTCCATTTTAACCTTCCATCCATTTTCCATCCAAGTGTTGAAGTGATTTTGTCACTCAAGGTCTGCGTATAGAATAGAGAATGTAATCAGCAGCTTTTCCACTAGTTCATTCAAGAGGATTCACCTTGGTGAAATATCAGATTGTGCTCATCTGCGTAGTCTAGTAATGAATTACAGTAGCTTATGGCAAAGCAAGTTTAAAAACCTCCCACCAGAGTGCACTGAAAACATCTGTATACTCTCACAGGCTCGAAACAACCACAGCTACTAGTAGCTTTCAGTCTTTGCTTGTTTCTGCTTAAAGATACGACGAGACGCTGGTGGTGCCGATCATTGAGAACACTCCAGAGGAAAAGGATCTGAAGGAGCGCATGGCCAGAGCTATGGAGGAGTACCCAGACTCCTGTGCTGTGCTCGTCAGACGGCACGGAGTCTACGTGTGGGGAGAGAGCTGGGAGAAAGCCAAGACCATGTGAGATACCAGACCATACACTGACTACATTATCGTATATAACACTGCTGCTCATTTGTGCAAGTTTTCACACTGAATTGTTCGCCGAGAGCCTGAAGGGAAACGTTGCTAAAGTGTTGTGCTGTTGTCGTTTATTTGGGTTTCGAGGTAATTACACAAGCAGCGGGGGTGGGAGAAATAATAACTCCTTTATCCAGTTCTGACAAGTTATAGGAATAATTAGGGCGCTACCGTTGGAATACATCACTAATCTATCAAGTTTGATTAGGATGAGCTCATGCCAATAGTAACTGAAGCTGGCAGCGCACAGCTACTAAAGGCACAAATCCAGAAAAACTACTGAGATTCCTGGATAAATAATTACAGAGTAGTTCCCAAAACTTAGAGGCTAATGAAAGAGTTCAAAAGTTGAGCTACAGAACTCTAATGTGAGGTAAAAAAAGGAAACACGGTTCAGTTTTCTGCTTCAGATCTGCTACTCAGGGTAGACTGGCTACTCAATTGCCCCGATGCGCGAGTGCATATGTGCGTAATGCCTCGCAATGACCTGGGGTCCCATCCAGAGTTTCTTCATTTTATAATTTTTTCATGGTGACTTCATTTTATTGCCACATAACGTCGCTGAGCCTAGACCTGACCTACTGAAGCAGATCGTAACACCGCCTCAAGGGGCTTGTACAGTGGGCACTATGCATGATGGGTACATCGCTTCCTGTGCTCGTCTCCTTACCTCGGCGCGTCCATCACTCTGGAATACGGCCAATCTGGACTCATCAGACCACATGACATTTTTCAGATTTCTCTACAGTATCAAATATCTTCACGCTCCCTAGCGAATTGAAGCCTCTCCAAAAAGAAAACTCTGGAGTTCATTACAATAACCACGAGTTTTAATAAACACAGAAATCCGTTTACTGTGATCGTACTGAGCCTTATGAATAAATTTGTGTTCATTTTTACTTGTCGTTTTCTCTCAACAATGGTTTGAGGATTAACATAGTTGACATTTGAAATACATTTTCATAACATTTCATAACATCGAGTTGCAGCGAGTAAACATTCCCATCATTAGATCTGCATCAGACTGTCTGAGAATGAGTAGCACATAGCTCATCCAGCCACCAAATGGGGCATATTTGGATGTAATCACTGCTGCCAGCATGAATGTAATTAGTTATTGAGCAAGAGGCGCAATTACCGTTTTACACAATAATTTCATTTTCCATAATATTTGTAAAATAAAGAACTTTGGTGAGTGGTCCTATTTGTTCAGTAGTGTATACTATTGATTTATGTGACAGTTTGACAGAGATAATAGTGTGGGGATTTTTCTCCCCCCCCCCCTCCCCACTGTCTTGCTCAACCTGTATAATCATCTTTTCTTTTTTTTTCTTCCCCAGGTGTGAATGTTATGACTACCTGTTTGACATCGCTGTGAAGATGAAGCAATGCGGTTTAGAACCGTCCGCACTTCCCACTGAAGCTGAAGGCATTATTTAATCTGACTCATTGCTGACGTCTGGATGACGCTGGCGTTTTGTCAGTGGAGCAGACAATGAGGCACAAATTGAATACCGTTCATCACTTAGGTTCAGACTTCACCAATCAGATATCATGATAAGTGCTACTTCTTACACATGGAATTATGAATATTTTATAATTAAGGATAATAAACCACTATCTGATTTACACACCGAATGAACCTAAATTATTCTTTTGAAGTTTTTTTTTTTTAAAAGGCTAAAATAATTGCTTGTTCTGTTTTCATGCTCTTAACATATGAATTCACCATCTCAATGAATGAAATTAGTAAATTCCGGTTGTGTGATCTAAGAAAATTTCGATGAGTGAATTTCTAGGAAAGACAGGAGCGTGAAGTCTTTTCTGCTTCACACCAAACCCTTTATCCAATTAAAGCATTTTATTCTATCAGTGCCTGGTTTCTTGAAATAAGCTATTAATGCTGACTCATTACTAGGCTGCTTATTGAATATTTATTTTTAAAAGTCAGTCACCTTTAAAGGACTACATATAAACCTAGAGAGTCCCAGTTGATCCTCACTGGCTCCCTCAGTGTTGGTGTCATGTTCAACATGTTGTTCTGCTTAGGATTCTGACAGCAAGTGATTTATATATATTTTTTATGGCCCCCCCCCCCCCCCCCCCTAAATGTTGTCAATTGGTGATTTGGACTTGACGCAGTGTCACACGGTACTTTTTTTTATCCACAAGGTGTCAGTGTGGTCCTAAAACCCATATGGGAGCACCTATGAGATTAAAAAATGCACAGTGCCAAGGAACATTCATATTCACATTATCCAGATTTAATAAGTCTGCCCTGTCTATTGAAGATTCTGTCGAACTCGTGATAGATGAAGCGCAAGGTGGAGAGGAACTAAGCGAGTTCTTCTAGTGATGGATTCAGCGACAAGTCGCTCTGTGGAGCCAGTCTTTGTTCTATTGCCTTCCGGTTTCCACTGCCACCGTTCTCCCATCCATTTGAATGAATGTTATTCCCGGAGGTGCCATAACTCGCAGGCTGCCCACGCTGGCTGGAGACTGCTAGGCTCAGCTGATTCAACCCCACTGTGACTGCTCTCGTCGTTCCCTTCCTGAGTGTAGGCATACCTGCTGAGCAACAGCAAGACAAATCACAGCCAATTCCTACTGGAGTTGTTTATTCTAGTCTTGTTCATTCCGGAAAAACTCAAATTCTGGCTGGTGTGTAAACACGCGATGAAAGCTGGCACCTTGGCATTTAAGGATAAGGCCAGTGTTGACCGGCTGTTCAAAGCGATCCTAGAGCATCACTGAGAGAGATCTACTGTACCCATAACAATGCGATGCCATGCAAGTGTTTTTGTTAGGAGCGTTTGATGATTTACCAGGCAGGTTAAGGGTGCATGCGAGGTATAATTTACTAAATAAGTTCACAACAAGTACTGTTGTTTCTTAACGATGCACTGACCAGTGATGGATCTGGTTCGGCTACATCTCTGATTGACTGAAACTCATTTTTTAAGCTTTGTAATAACTTTGGCTTTACAGGCTTGTGCAATATTGATTTTTCTTTCCTGGCTTTTTTAATGGTAAATGATTGCTTTAATTATCTAGATCTGGAAAAGAAAAAAGCCTGAGCATTTTAAGTCAAGTGGCTTTTTATGGTAATTTCAACCATATACAGGTGGTGCAGTAGACTGTGAAACAAAACAGTGTTCCTCCATGACCATGGTGCTACATAAAACAGCACAGAACATCCTTCGATCTTAGATCGTGCACATGCAATTGTCGTGCAAACAGCACAAGGTACGAAGTGTTAGACAGGTAAATAAGCACAGTTCGGTGTGGATAAGCATCAGGTTTGAATGCAAAAATAACCTACTGTGAAATAGAATTCAGGTGGCATGGTGGCTTTGCACCTCCAGGGTCGGTGTACGTTGCCCACTTCAGGTCTGTGGTCTCGAGTCCAGGTCTGTATCTGTGGAGCCAAGCTTATGCGAGCATGTTCTTCCTGTTCTTGGTGGGTGTCCTCCAGGTACTCTGGTTTCCTCCCACAGTTTAGGACATTTGGCGTTTCCAAATTGTTCATAGCGAGCATGTGTTTATGCCCCCTGCAATGTCCAGGATGTATCGTGCCCCAAGTCCCCAGGGATAGGCTCCAGGCATCCTGGACAAGGTAAGCGTTATAAAGAATGAGAGAGTGAAATACACTGCCCAGCCAAAAAACAAAAAAATCACCACCTGGATTTAAGCAATTAGGTAAGAGCCTTCCATTGGATAATTCTGCAGTGATTAATATGGTTCAGCTGGCAACAAGTTATTTAATCCTCACTCATGTAGTGAGTACAGTAGCTTCTCATTTCTTAAACTACCATGTAGGAAGACATACCTTGTGGTCGTGGCAAAGATTTTACTCTAAAGATGTTTCAGAAGGGTCAAATTATTGACCTGCATAAAGTAAAGAAAACAACTAAGGAGATTCCAGAAACTATTAAAACTGGTTTAAGGCCATTGCATTCTAATGCATTATTAAAACCTGGAAGAATAATTTTTAACCATCATCTTCAAGAAGAAATGTGGTTGGAAGAAATAATTAAAATAAACATTTTGTGAAATAAAATCATATATATAGAATAATTGGGACAAAAAGTCTTCAGCTTGCTATAGGAGCATAAAGAGTAGACTGTGGAGCATTGGAAAAAGGTCATGTGGTCTGATGAGTCTAGATTTACCCTGTTGCAGAGTGATGGGTGCGTCAGGGTAAGAAGAGAGGCGGATGAAGAGATGCTTCAATCATGTCTGTTGACTATCATACAAGCCTGTGGGACAGCGTTATAATCTTGGGTTGCTTCTGTTGCTCAGGTTTAGGTTCAGCAACAACATATGTACAAAAAATAAGGTCACCTGACAAACTGAATCTACAGAATGGCCAGGATTTTGCCATCAATAGGTTTCTTTTCTTCCCTGATGGCACAGCCATATTACAAGATGTCGATGCCAGAATTCATTGTGCTCAAATTGTGAAAGAGTGGTTCAGGAAGAAGGGGCATTATTTTCACACATGGATTGGCCAAAACAGAGTCCAGACCTTAACCCCATTGAGAATCTTTGGCATGTACTGGAATAGACTTATACAGCGGTTCGACTCTGCCATCATCAATACAAGATGAAAAGAAATTCATGCGACTTTGGACAGAAATAAATGTTGTGACATTGCATAAGCTTAATGAAATGTAATCAAAGCAAATATGTACATTTGCAATATTAGAGTGTGTGTGTGTGTGGGGGGGGGGGGTTCCTTTCAGCGTGTTCATGGTTTTGCCTCTCATGATTTAGGACAGTCGACTTATCATCTGCTTTGAAGGATTCTTAGCGGCACACAAACCTTCTCAGTCATTCATGACTTCTGGATGGAGACTGTTCTGTTGGACTTGTAGACATACGATGTCATTAATGCATCTACTAAGCAACCTAGTAAGTGATGCTGGTTGAACAGAGGCCGAGGTGGAGGCAGGGCTTCAAATGGTATACGTAGGGATGTTCGGATAGCCCAGATCCAGCACGGCAGCTCCTCTTGAATCAAAAGCCACATTCACATGGCATTTAATGAGCACTGACATGGGTTAAATTGTCAGCCATAATAAACCGTCCATCAGGGTGTAAAATCTGCAGTTCACTGATAGCCCCATAAAATTCAGAGAGAACCTCCTTAGCCTCTGTGCAGGAAAGAATAAAACAGTTTATTTGATCACTTTCTAATTATCATTAGAAGTATAATTTAGCAGCAGGGTGGCATAGTGCTTAGAACTGTGCCCTTGCATGCCTTAGGTCTGTGGGCATGGAGTTTTAATGTTCTCTCTGTGCTTGGTGGTTTTCCTTCCATAGTCCAAAGACATGCATATTGGGCTAATTGGTCATTTTCAAATTGCCCGTAGTGTGTGCTCGTTCCTTGCAAAGGATTGGCACCCCGTCTACGGTATCACTGCCTACTGCCCTGAGTCCCCAGGAATATTGTCCAGGCCTCCTGTGACCCTGTACATTATAAGCGATATAGACAATGAGTGAGTAAGTACCATTATTTATAAAATGTTAGGTTTGGTAGTTAGTTGTAGCCCTTTTTTTATGAGAGGAAGAGGAAAAGGTTTCCAGGCAGTGTCAGTTAATATCAGAACAAATCATAGCAGATTCATATGCTGATTGGCTCATCTCCTGTTTCATTGGGGAGAAGAAAAAAAGAAGAAAAAAAAGCAACACTTCTGGAATATATACATATTTTTTTTTTTTTACTGATGACTTACACTAACATTCTCCAGTGTTCAATTGTGGAGCTCCTACAGTAAGGGTGCATGCAGGCAGATCTGGTAATATAATACAATCAGAGTAAATGTCACTGGATATCAGGACAGTGTAAAATTGTGTAGAGACGATAAAACCGTTATATTGCACAAACCTATGACTTTACCATCCATCAGGTTTTATTGCTCCTCATGCTGAGAAATGACAGCGACTGACTACAGATGCAAATGTCACGTATAAAAGCAGCATTGTAGGTTTTATTAGTCTCCTATTGTTAAAAAAAAACATGCATCAACAAAAACGCTGACGAAGAAATGACGAAGCAGCCAGTTGTGCAATTACTGCAGGTTGTTAGTATCGCCTGATGTACTGTACAGGGTGTCGCGAAAGTCTTTATACATACTGTAGCGAAATGGATCTTTGTTTACAAAGCATGCTTTATTTCTTAGTAAACACACACACAGAGTCTTCTCTCCCACGCATGATAAACTCATATTAACACATCTGATGTTATGCATGAATGCATTCCTTTAAATGATTTGGGTAATGTATTATTTCCTGGCCTTCACGTGCTTCACACCTACAATCTGGGGATATCAGTAATCCAAGAAACCAGAAAATAATGATCTACAGTAGCTATGCACAATGTATGGAGACTTTATGGCCAACCTGTATATTTGAATACTCTCAGACTTCATGCGAAATGAGATAGAACATAAAGATAAGCACAAGCCGAGCAGTTTTTTTTTGGTCTGCAACTATAAATGTGCACATACCCTTCCGGTGCATACTTCCAGTGGACAGTACCTTAAATCATCAGATCAGATGTCAGAACAGGCAGTAATTATAGGCTTTCAGTTCCACTAATTAACCCGGCTAATTCATGTGTGCTTTTCACACTGAAGGAAGTTGCTATGTTAATGTGTGACTCACAGCAAGAAGCTGTGATGTCGTCGAGGGCAATTTCCTTCCACTTTGTGCATGGCACATTTGAAATCAAGGTTCTAGGACCCAGTGTGAGCATTTCAGGTGCTTCACTCCTGATTACAATTTTAGATGCAAAGCACCTCCTAAACCTGTGTACTTTCACTCGGAGAGTGTCCTGCAGCACAGTTTCAAATGAAATAGTAGTGAGCTGAACATAGGCAGGGTGAAAACTATACATTTGTTATAATAATAATAATTTAAAAAAAAATAAACAATAGACAACGCTAAAACAAATAGATGAAGAAGAAGAAGAAAAAGGAAACAGCCAGTAATGTATTTTAACAACACGATGTACAGGGTTACGTTCCACATATTGTAGAATGTTCATGTAATCATGGACAGTTGACAGAAAAATCTAATCATCAGCTTCACTGCTTTGTTCAGGAAGCAAGTTGACAGCTGTAGCAGTAACAGCACAGATGTAACATCAATCTGATCATCACAAAAAAAATAAAAATGAGCAAAAAAGTGCCAAAATGCAAGAACAAGATGTGATTAACAAAATTGCTGTAAGATTTATTATCCGAGAGAAGAGAAGCCTGTCTAATCCAGGGTTATTAGATGATATTCTTTTTCTCTACAGTAATCTGAAGCAGTGGGGGTCCATAAAGCATAGCCAGAGGTCTATGATTTTTAAAACTATATATATTTTATTTCATTACAGTAGTGGAAATCACAACCTATTACATATTTTTTTTATTGCATTTGCGAACTTACTGGCCTCTTTGGCTGATGGTCACTTGAATTATACCTGAATGACTCCAATAAACAGCATTATTATTATTATTATTATTATTATTATTATTATTATTATTATTATTATTATTCATGCTGTAAAGACTGTATAATAGTTATATAGTTTCAATGTGCTCTGATGGAATTCATTTAACAAGGTGGACTTTATGTAAAGCAATGTAAAATGAATGTTTTTAATAAACAATAGGCCCTTCAGACCCTTCATATAGCACACTGTTCCAGAAGGGATTTATTTATGGTCTCCGTGTTCACCCATATGAGGATGGGTTTCTTCATGTTTGTTTCCTCATATCATGTCAGGGAGACTTTTCTTGCCACAGTCACCACCGGTTTGCTCCTACGGGATAAAATGACAAATCTATAAATTTAAGTTTTTTTATGTCACATTTTAATCCTGAAAATATATTTCTGTAAAGCTTTTATTTTGTGCCGGTTGAATTGAATTTATATGAATTGAGAAATTGTTTTAATTTAATTGAATCTCCACCTGCAAAAACTTTGAAAAGCCCTTCTCTAATGTTCTGTATCATCATCCTCTGCAGCGACACTGTAAGCACTGAGTGAAGCTGATTTGTTTTATTCAGTTTAAATCCATTTGTTGTACAGCCTCCCAATTTAATGAATTAGAAAGCACTCCATGTAACGTGTAGCCTTTATAGACCTTATTCAAATGTAGTCTTAATGTTGACCTTCCCATCTTTTAAAATGCTAATTTGTTACTTCAGGGTCTTTACCTGCTGGATCTAGCAGTCCTGGTTCTAGGAGTCCGCTATGTTTCACTATAAAGACTATACAGTGATAGCTGCTGATGTTGCTATTGCAGATATTTGTGGAGTAGATTTATTTTATTGAATAGCCCTCAGCATTGGGGATTTGATGCTTTTGATGCAGAACTTCGGCTCATACTTTTTTTTGTTCTTCATGATGCTGCTGGATCCTCCAGGAATTTTTATGGGCTCTCTCATATACAAGGGTGTTCAAATCAAACTGGGACTTGTGATTAAATATCTCATGAATGAAGTTTTAAAACCAATTGATATTTACAGAAAGCTTCAAACACAGGATGATGATGAGACTCTTAGCTGCAGGGAAACATTCTAAATGGTGCAATATTTTTCAAATAAGGCTGTACGATCCTGGCCGAGGGGGCTCAGAGCCTACTGTAGTCGTTCCTGTGAACATTCAGTAAGTGCTGGATTTTCAAACTTGCATAAGAGATGCATCTGTCTGGGGGATCAGTACAAACAATCATTTATGAACCTCATTTGACAGGAACCATTACAGGAACTCAGCTAGGAGTTATTGCCACAGTCCTGACATTGCTCCAAGCCTTTTCCACATGTCTCATTAAAGGAGTTCCTGGGAGGCCAGCATGTCAGACATGAAGCAGACATGAAGCAGTAACGTTCTACCTTGATGGTATCCAAGCACTATTGAAACACTGGGATAAGTGCATTAGTGTAGCAGGGGATTATATAGAAAAATAAAGGGAGTTTTTATGTTATTCTGCACAATCAAAAGTCCCGGTTTGACTTGAACACCCTTCATAGAGTCATGAAATATAATCTCAATTTAGTCTATTTTACAAACCTTCGGGGGGGGGGGGAATACTTATGCAAGCCACATGTGTAAGAATTACGCAGCAGTAACTGAGGCTAATTCTTAAGCTTAGAGAAGAAGAAAAATGTAGGCACTTGTTGAACACACTAGCATCGTGCTGAAGAAAATTTTGGCCAAGGTTACTTTTGTGCTTTTGTTCTTGCATCACACACTGGGATAGAGGAGTAATTCACATCTGCCTGCCTCCCTTCCTTCCGCCGTCACTTGTCTGCCGGGGAAAATTGCAGTGCTGAATAGATCTCAGCGAGAGGAATGTGGCTAATGGCCTGAATATGCTTGCGGAGCGGGTGTGTGTGTGGGGGGAGGTGCAGGTGGTTAGAGACCACCAAACCCGTTTATCAGAACAGTGGAGATGTATGCATTATCACCACCTCTGTCCATAAAGGCTTACAAGTCAACGCCGGGTTCTCTCGGGATGGGGAGGAGATGACCCGGAGCCACACCTTGGATCTCTTGCATTTGCTTATTCAGGAAGCGTGTGCAGGTGCTGTGCTTTACCAACATCGATCCCACTAACATTAGCAACCCTGACAGCTGGAAGAGCTTTGGAATGGGCTGCTCCAGTAGATAACATTTCACGCTGATGCAGCATGTGCCCTGCCCTGTCATACCGCTACAACAAGTTATGGTTGGATGGAGACAGCGTCTTGAAAGCAGGGATATTAATGGCACGGATAGCAATGTGATAGAGGACATACTATCCATGTTCTGCAAGCACAGAATGTAACAGTAATCAATCAATAACAAATTGACAATTGCATAATTGATTCCAAATTTGGATTCTGAACAAAATCTTGATTAGAATCGTCTCAGCACGTCCAGACTTGCCAAAAACAATATATATATATATATATTTATATATATATACAGTATAGCCGATTCAGAGAACGAATCACAAGAGAGTCTGTACAGAAACTAATATTAAATTAACTTTGAATGTTCTTTCTTAGAAAAGGTAAAGGTAATTAAGTTCATATCTTTCTGGATTGCGTGGTTTCGATGGAATAAAGCATGATATATTGCAAGGGGAGAGAGAGGGGCAATCAAAACACTTTTCTGCTTCTACTTAATCAGTACACAGGACTGGAAAATCGGAGTATTCAGGCCACGCTGGGCTCTGCGTCTCTCGAGACATCAATCATCTGTCGGCTTGTGCATAGGGTTTTCTTGTTTTGCACACATGCTCATTTGCAGATTGATTTGCGCTCCATCAATTTAAAGCTTTAAACCAACCAGCTATGTCCATGCAATTACAAGTGTGACATTTTGTATGCTTGACCATGCCTAATGTAATACATGTAAAAAAAAAAATGTTAAAAAACCTGATCAGTAGTCATCAACAGTCCTGGCTCAATCTGGATTAAGATTTCCTCATATGAAAGCCGCTTTTTTTTTTTTTTTTTTTTTATCAAAAAGAATATTTACAGGGTGTTGCATAAGTATCCACAGTACATCCTCTTGAATTTTTTGAAAATATATATTTCATAAAAGTTCCAACCTGGAACTGAAATGTGATTTCATTTTGATTATATTTAATGGTGTTTCACAGGATTTGGGGATATTTTTGTAACCTTAAGTTTAAATAAAACAAAAATGAATTAAGATTCATGATGTATAATCCCACCCGGGGTCTGTTTGTGTCTTGCTCGATGAGTTTCCTCCGGGTACTTTTGGTTTTTCTCTCACAGTCCAAAGACATGCAAGGGGAGGCTTACAGTTGATTCCGTTTCCAAATTGCCTGTAGTATATGAGTGAGTGAGTTTTTGTGTGAGTGTGTGTGTGTGTGTGTGTGTGTGTGTGTGTGCCCTGCAGTGGATTGGTGCCCTATCCACCTCATGCCCTAATTTCCCTGGAATAGACTCCAGGTATCCCACAACCCTACATAGAATAAGTGGTATAGAGAATGAATGATAGATTGAGTGGTATATCATTCTAATTATGTCCATTTAAGGAAACAATACAATATGTAGAGCCTGTACAATATCTACCTATTTTGACCTATTTTTATGATGTATTCTGAGAGTAAATTTGAATTTCTAGTAAAGGGTTAAATTTTAATCGCCTACCTGGGTGTAGACTGGATTCAAAGCACACTGGGTACACTGCCTGTCTTTAATAATAGAAAAATCTATTCATTGAACGTTGCTTCAAAGAATTCAGATTATTATCCTTTGTTCATAGATATTAACTTCTGGAAATGGTGCAAGCAATAAAGCAAGATAGGGAAAAAAAAAAGTTCTAAAAGGCTAGGATATCATTTAACTATCCGGATGATGTTAAACCATGGGAAAATAGCGATCAGTGAACCTCAATTACAAGCCGTAATAAATATTCAGTATGCACGATCGTGTTGGACCTTGCTTTATATTACAATAGAGTTGTGTTCTGACTGCTCTCCATCAGAGGCAAACACTATGACAAAGACGTGGACTTTAATCAGGGACCAATGTTCAACCATGTAACCATACAAAAGGGGTAATATGAAATAGACTGGCCTCGATGGACCTAAAAAAATAGTTTTATAATAGTCCAATCAGACTTCTTTGTGCTGTCTAATGGAGTGTGTGCTGTAGGGGGAAAATAGCGTTTTTGCAGGCTGAAGAGACACAACAACAAATAGTGACATCTGAATGATTTTATTATTATTTTTTACGCTTTGCAAATAGCAGCCTGATCTCTGGAGTGCAAACTGTATTTTGAGAGTAGAGAAAAGTAGTGGTGCAAAAAAAGAGTTGTTTAATAGGATTTGCTTTGTATGTTGAGACACCAAAAGTCCCCATGGTGTTACTAATACATAGCAATTTTTTGTTTTTGCTTTTTTTTCTTTTTGCATTGAAAGGACAAAATGGCAACTATGCAGCTAATTAAATATTCAAAACTGTTCATTTACATATGTGTAAAGAGTATAAAGAAAATATAAAATATGAATTCAACCTAAAGTGTAAACTTAGAAATAAATGGTATCACTGTAGGAGACACCGAGTGGAGACCAAGATCATAACTAATGGAGACAAGACTGAGTACACCAATGGGACAAAATCAAGAAAAGACTCACACCATGAGTCCACAGTAGAGACGCAGACCAGATGTTTAGATGTATTTGTATTTGCACATTTCTCTTGAATTATCTAATATAAAATATGTTGGCTTTATCATTTTGTTCCAATAACTACACAGGACACTCTTAGCACATGGACTCATGAATTTCTTTCATTCATTCATTTTCTATACCACTTATCCTGTACAGGGTCATGGCAAGCATAGAGCCTCTTTCAGGTGACTCAGGGCATGAGGCAGGGTGGCGTCCATCGCAGGGCACAGACACACACACACGCAGACACTGGGCAATTTGGAAACACTATTAGCTTATTCTTCATGTCTAAATAACAACCTGTGGGGAGAGCATGCAAACTCCATGCACGTTGGAGGTGCAAGACCACAGTGCAACCCTCATACAATTTTCTTAGACCAAATCCGGCTGTGCATTATACATAAAGTACCTGGTTTCAAACCTACTCACTTGACATATGTAAGCACTATATAATGTATAACTAAGGTAGATTTTACTCTCATAACTGTGTTCTGTTATTCCACACAATCAAAAGTCTGTTTGAATTGAACACTCAAAGATTTTGCATCTAAGAAACTAAGAAAGTTTTATTATTATTATTATTACTATTATTCAGACACCTGAAGCCCATCCCAGGAAACTTACTGTAGGTTTCCCAAATTTAGATTTTTTTTCCTAATGAAAAACGGGTGCCAATCAATCACACATACACACTCATTCACACACTACGAGCAATTTTGAGAACGAACAATTAGCCTATTTTGCATGTGTTTTGCATGTGACTGTGGGAGGAAACCAGAGTACCTGGAGGAAACCCACCAAGCATGGGAAGATCATGCAAACTCCATACACACAGAGGCGGGAATTGAACCTGGCTGGGAATCGAACCTGGACCCTGGAGGTGCAAGTCTACAGCGTTTACCACTAAGTCACCAAAAATTTTAAATCACTATCAGCTATTATAAATCTTTTTTTTATTTTTTTTTATTAATTTTTCAGAGGATGCCAAAAAATTCTAGCCTTGTCTTCTGGCATGCACCTATTTGTCAGGAGCTGTAAACAATCATTTTGTTGCACCTATAGCCTGGTAGTCACTCTAGTCATAGTCACTCTAAAGAGGTGCGTCGAGAATGCGAGAGCCTTTGTGCTAGATTGCTATAAGGTTCAGTGCTGTGGCTCTCACTTCAATTGTGTCAGTCAGTAGGAGTACTCTCTTTTTCTCTCTCTCTCTCTTTTTCTCTCTCTTTCTGTCCCCTCTGTGTGTTTCTTGTCAACTCGTCATGCATCCCCTCTCTTTGTATTTCTCTTAAATTGCTGTCTATTGGTGGGAGATTCCTTTCAGAAAAGGTTTGGAGAGGAGCAGAGACTCAGGGTGTGTCTGGAATGACAATGAGGCATTGGCTCTGGCTCTAATATTAACTTATTGAAGGACTCCTTAGGAATTGTCTTGCCATGCTTTCTTCAAAGTGTCAGCGCCGCTATTGTTCTTTTGATGGTGCCGTTCTTATTAAAGGCCATCTAGAAAGGTTACTCGGTCAGGGAGGGGGGAAATGAAAAAGAACTTAAGAATCTCTGATGTATAAATGCTGAGGAACATTTTTAATGTGCATAAAATGACTTTATTTGATGTTTGTTTACACAAGAAAAAAAATGCTTATCATCTCTTTTTTTTCTTTCTTTCTTGTTACCTTAAATTTAAAAATTATTTCCTTCTATATTCAATTCGTACGATTAATATTTAGCCGCTCTGGTTTGTTTGCACGGATGTATAAAAAAAAAAAATTGATTAAATGGATGGATAAGTTAGCCATCTTCATTTTCATTTACAAATGTCACATAATTTCAAAGTAAATGAGAAACCAAGGTAGTTTAAAAGTCAGAGCTGAAAAAAAGCTGCCATGCAAAGCCACAGGGAGTCATAACTTGTGAATATTTTCCGGTGTGTAACAAAAGGCGCCCGGGCTCTTCAGATACGCCACTCTCATTTTTTTTCCCCCAGATGCAAAAAATAAACCTGGATTGCAATAAACCCTGTGTTGCGTAACATCACACAAATAACTCCTGCGGTTTTCTCTCTCCCTCTGCTTGCTTCCTGCCTCACGCTCCCAATTTGTTGTTCATGATGTACTGTGAGTTTAGCTTTTCATTTCTTAACAAGGACGCAGGTGCCTTAACCGCAATTCAATTGTATGTCACTGATAAATAGAATCCCTCAACAACACCCAGACCAAAAGGATTAAATCGAATATTAATGCTGTAAGGGGGATTTTTATTTATTGAGCTAACGCTGTACAGTCCATTTAGAGGTACACAAGCAGCACGAACCCAAGGAAAACGAGACGCTCTTCCTCCAGGACTTTCTGCTGGAGGTGTCTATATGCTTCACGAGACCAGAAAAGAAGGATTTATACAAGCGGTGGGTGAGCAAGGAGGTGAATTCGATGCACCGGGTATCTAGGGCTTCAACGTAGGAAATATCATATTTGAACTCTCTATATAAAATTCAATTGCGTTTTTTTCACCGTTCACTCAAGAGACTTTAGAGGTCTGGTAATAAGTCATTATTGATCTGGAGAGTGACTCCTGTTGCTTTGAATTCCATACACTTCAGGAGCTCTTCATCGACTAACTGTGTAACCAAAAGGAATGTCTGAAAAAAAAAGAGAGAAAAGGTTTCCATATTCAGACAAATCACCCCAGTGAAAGTCTGTAATGAATGAGATGAAAGCGTTCTGACATTGCAGGTAGTGACAGTGTTTGCCAAGTATAGACGATGCCTGAGGCATACTGTGGCAGCAGGATGTGGAGCTTGGGAGTTCGTTCAGAGCAGGAAGAATGACGTCAATGTCTGATCCCATTGGGGACTGCTCACTAGAGTGCTTTATGACTTTTTAGATACTGTTAAAGACATGTAAATGTATATGGATGGATGGAACCTGAATCCTAGTGGATCATAATGCCACTGTCTCTTTATGTATCAACAGTATATATACATACATCTAGGAACCTCTGTAGTCCAACTAGCGACCGTGGAGGCTAATGATGATTGTTGTATTGATTCCAATTTTATACGACTGTGGTAGGACCTCCAGTCAACAATCACATTCTCTCACTACGTGCAATTTGGGAATGCCAATTAGCCTAATGTGCATGTCTTTGGACTGTGAAACCAGAGAACCCAGGTGCAAGGTTCTCTGGTTGCAAGGCAAGTGCTAACCACTAAGCCACTGTGGCGCCTTAAACACATATGTGTGTGTGTGTGTGCAGTGGTACCTCGGGATACTAATTTAATTTGTCCTGAAAGAGTTCTAATAATGTAATTATGAATTCTATTAATTATAATTAATTAATTATGATGTAACTACAGAATATCCATTCCAGCAACCCAAAAATATGGGTTGACCACTGTGGACCAACTGATCCGCACAACAACTTGCCACAGTTTTTATGCCGGATGCCCTTAATGACGCAACCCTCCCATTGTATCCGGGCTTGAGACTGGCACTGCATCCTGTGGCTGGGAGTCGAACCTGAGCCTTCTGCATGGTAGAGACCTACCACTGAGCCACCAATGCCCTACCAATTTCCAACACTATAATCATATTTTTGCATATAAAAACAATACAAATATTTAGAAAAGACATGTAAAATTTAATAAAATATTAAATAAATAGACATTAAACCTCATTTAAGGTTAATTTATGGCATCAGCTGCTTTAAAAACGAAACTGAAAGTAGCTCCTTTATCTTCTTGCTACCTTTAATGCTAACATTCTTGTGACTAAATCTTGCACAAAATGCAAAAAAAAAAAAAAAAAACACGAAAACATATGTGGGATTCCGACACATTGGCTGTCCACTGACGCAAACTAGTTTTAAACGGCTCCTGGACTTGTAACTTTTTGCTGATATTCATGTCTGTATTTGTTTATTTGGTCTTTAAGCTGAAGAATTAGGTGTGTATGAAATTACATATCTGTATTCCATATCCATATCTGTATTTGTAACCCTATTTTAATGTGAGGTGTGGGTATCAAAGCCCTGATCAGACGGTTATTATTAATGAATGAATATCAGAGCACTCTGCATGAAAGGAAAAAAATCCTCTCTTGGGTGATTTATTTATTTTATTTATTTATTTATTTATTTATTTATTTATTTATTTATGCATTCCAGTCCCAATACACAAATCTAGCCATAACAAAAACCTACTGTATAGCTGCTTGGATACATTTGCATATTTCACACATGTGTGTGCACAGGCGCACACACACGCATACATTTTCTGCACTGCTTATGCTGTTTTGTAGTGTTGCGGGGGGCTTGGAGCCTATCCCAGGAAACTCAAGGCAGGATACACCCTGGATAGAATAGGAAGCACAAAGAAACCTACACTTACTCTCTGCAGGCAATTTGTACACAAATGCCAATACACAAATGCCAAATGTGGCGATCACACATTGAGGATATAAATATATACTCAGACAAAAGAAACGTTTCACCATGGAAAAAATGTACAAAAGTTGGTGCTGTTATGAAAAGCTGAAATTTTAGATTTAGTTTACTTTGTTACATTAAGAACACAGGTAAGATAAAATTACTCTCATGCACTTTTCTTAAGGGCCACTGTGCACGTGCATGAAATTTGCCATGCGATTACAGTATGTCTAGCTCACATGACTTAGTATCAAAATATTCTGATTGTGCATTGTGTCATCAAACTATCATTCTCCATTTAGACAATGCTAGCAGATAGAGAGAGACATCAGAATACTTTAACTTGGTGCAATGCAAGCAGACTTTGTCAGACAGTTCGGAGTTGCCAGGAATACCATTTCCAGGCTATGGAACAGATTCCAAACACTAGTTCCACTGCAGATCGTCTGACAATGCCAAGAGAAGAATAATTAATTCAATGGCGTCATTTGCAAAATTTAACAGAAAATGCTGCCACTGCTGCTGGTATTCCAGTGTTATGCACAATATCAGACTATTCAAGAATGTTTGGCTGCAGCCGGACTCGCTAAATGTGCCTGTATGATGGTCCAATGGCGACTCAGTCATTATCACCGTGGTCTGGATTTTGAATTCTTGGTGCTGATGGACACAGTTTAAGTCAAACTTTAATCTATAATTAACAGAATTGTATATGTTTAAAATTTCTTGTAAAATGTCCATAAGTAAAGTATTTAAAATCACATAAGATCATGTTGTTCACTTTATGTGAGGGGGTTCATTTTTGTGAAATTGTACATTAGTTGGTCAGTACTCTGTGAGGGCTATCGGTTTGAGCATTCCACTAATAGAGATTTTAAATGGCTAAACGTTAGACACTTTTATCTTGTTGTTCTGTCTTTTTTTGTTCAACAGACAGTGTGTGGCAAAGACTAACCGAAGATAAATTGATTCTTCTCGCCAAGAAAGCATCGACGGACACGGACCTGCCTCTGATGCTCTATGACTTCTCTCTCCTTTGGCAAGTCTCCACACGGAGCAAGACAATGGATTGTCCTAGATGTTGCACATCGCCAAGTTTGTCTTATGTGCGCCACTTAATCAGACTAAATAGAAAGGCCTAGGGAAGTCATTACCCTTCTATTGTTTGAAAGGTCATAGCAAAATGGCTACATGGGCGCTCCTGCAGGGAGCTCTTCCATTCAGCTCTATAAATTAACCAGTCTACAGAGCGGTTGTCGCTTGGGCATTGATGTACTCTGACTGTGATTAGCCTTTGACCATGTTGCTGCATATTAGCTTAAAAGCCACTATAAGTTTTTATTTTGCATGCCAGTGTGGGCACGGTGCTTGTTTTTCTAACAGCACAATATACTAAGGTACAAACGGTTTGGCCTTTTTGAAAACCCCTTATATGGTTTACATATTTTCATTTGGTTGGCTGAAATTAACTAAAATATTAACTACAATATAGTATGTACAGTATGTTCCCCTTTGATTTTTTTTGTTCCCTGATATCTAAAAGTGTTAAACAGCTCAGAACATGGCACGTGTTATACTGATTAAAAAAAGGAAGCAACAGCCACTGACTCCACATGGCAGGGGTGAAGGCATCAAAACTCCACCACTCAAAGAAGACTTTGACAGCAGAACTATTCAGCCCACGCAATGCAAGATGCAATCCACTCATCTACAGTAAGAATCAGAAGGTCTGGTTGAAATTTGAAAGAAATACAGCGATGAGCCACAAAAGACGTTTGGAAGCAATTTTAACCTCTACCAACGTGTAGAGGGTAAAAAGGATCTGTTCATGACCCAAAATCTACTGTATAAGCTCATCAGTCATGCGGAGTGAAGGTAGAGTGAGATAAAAACATTTAAGTCATTCTGGATAAGTGCGTCTGCCAAATGCTGTAAATGTAAATGTAACTACTAACTCAACTGACTGTGCATTTCACCTTCTGTAAAGGAAACCCGAAGGGAGAAACATTCCAAAGCAACTGAAAGAAGTTGCAGTGCAATGCATCACTCTTTTCAATTTGCCGATTTGATGCAGTTATTGCAATCAAGGAAAATGTTATTAACAGGGGCATAAATACTGGATGTAATCGCCATGACCAGTAAACAGGAAAACCGCTTTCCCTAAAAAAAAAAAAAACAAACTGACATTCATTAAAAAAATCAACATTAAATATTACTCTGGAGCACTGGGAAAAGAAACTAAATAAAAGAAGCAGATGTTTATGTTAATGCGTAGGGGTTTTCAGTCATTGTATAGACTTTCCCATGCCTCAATCTTTTACCTCTCTCTTTGTTCTCTATCATATGACTATAAAACACCCCTGTTGTTTCATCTCCTCATTCCTTATATTGCAATACTTCCAGGGTTCATCTGCCTTTGGATATCTATGCAACTTCCTCTCTTAGTTTTCTCCAGAGCTTATCTGGAACATGTTAATTAACCTTTTTCCCTTGATGTAACAGATGTACATGACACAAGACGTTTGGTCAAAACTCTCTCTGTCTATGCTTTTAATAACCTGACATCCATGTGCTGTATGTACTGTATGTGTGCTCGTGTCTCTCTCTCAGTCTGTGTGATGAAGTCAGCTGGTAAGCGTATTGAGGTGTGGCAAACACTTCAAGCGATTTATCCCTCATTTTTACACTTAACAGAGTGAGTGAGAGTGTAAGTCCATGAAAAAGTCCAGGGTTTACTACTCATAGCATGCATTCAAGGGAAAAAACTTTCCGGAGATTCAAGGTGAGCTTTATGAGACAACAGCTCTAACATAACAATATTTGCTGGCTGTCATGTGTTGCTCTGAAATTCATTCTTTGAGTCTGTGAAAAAAACATTTGGAGAACCTGAGTAATGGTAGCAGCTGTCGTCATGCTATTTGTGCTGCAGTGATTTATGTATGTACTGTATGTACTGTATGTATCTAAGCTATGTATTAGATAGTCAGAGTAGGCAGCCTTTCTAACATTCATTTTAATACACGTGCACAAGACAAAATCCTCAATCATTTGTTCTGCCAAGTCTTCAATTTCTGTTTCACCTTCCTGTATCATCTATTCTTAATTTATTCAAGAGAATCAGAATGTAGTGAGAGGACAGAGCAAGGAGGAAAGAGCTTGAAGGGACATTGGAGCAGAAACTGAGGTGAGTTAGAAACCTGTCCTCAACCTCAAGAAAATGAAAAGCATAAACTCATTAACCTTCGGAATGTTTTCTGTCATTGTTTTCATTTCAGGCGTAAGTAATGGCACAATTTCCCTTTTATTTTTTGCTTTAGAACTACTGCATCACTTACAGTAATTGAAATAAAGCAAACATAAGAAGGTTATGGGTCACTGTATGAGTTGCACTTTTAATGTCAAATGTACATTGTTAATGTGAAAATTGTATAATTCAATTATTCAGTACATTACCTTATGATGCAGAAACAAGCCCTGCTATTTAAAAAGAAAAAATACACACACACACACACACACACACACACACACACAGTGACCAGGCTATATATATATATATATGACTAATTCCAGAAGTGCAGGTACATTTCAACTACAGAAAATAACATTTAAAAATGGGGTTTCTTTTTTTTGGTTAAACTAGTGTATTTTTATAGAACACACTTCAAATTTACGATTTTCTATATTTGCTGCTCTTAAACTTTTAAGATTTAAAATATTTATTCTAAAAATCAATACTAACAGAAAAATCTGCCAGCTCTGTTGTAGACAACATGGATCAAATATATACAGTTAACAAATATGATACAATTTAAAACCCGGTCTTCCCTAAGAAATAATCAGTCTCTTCATCTATTAAATTAACTTTAAGACTAAAGATATAAACTTTTAGTTTAGGAGTAAAAATATCAACACATTTAACTGAAAAGTTGCCAAGCTGGTGCACATTTTCTCGAAGCATAGCTGTAAACAATTATGAAATTCTGTAATGGTTTACGTAGTAAGAGTACTAGTTAGGCTAGTCAGCTTCTGATAAATTTGCTAACAATAAAATACATAATGATTTTTTTTTTAAAGAAAACCTTAAACGAAGAGAGTTGACATTGAGGGTAACAGTGTTGATATCAATAACAGAGTTGACCATCCATAGTTAAAAGATCAAAAACACTTTTTGCCAGACTCTAAAACCATTTTAAATGTAAAACAACTATTTAATCCTAAAAAAAAAGGCATGTGAATTACAGCTCTTTCATGAAGTAAAAAATTAACTGCATATATCTTTTGCATTACTGATCGGGAATATAAAATGCAATAGCTGCTCCCTCACACTCTGGTCATGCAAATCAGTTATTGGCAATTTCTGTCCATATGTCTTTGTTCATTTCTACATGATGTGCCATCACTAGGGTTGGTTGAGGGATGATTCTGAGGACATCATCAAAGAGATTCCACAAAATATCCTCATGGTTTGGCCAGAAGAAGCGATTTCTCCCAACTTTTTGCATGAATGTCATCTTTGTATGTGTCTCATTGACCTCAACAGTGGTCTCGAAATAAATTTCAACATCACATTTCATAATACACCACTGTCTGAAGACAAAATGCCCTGCATTTTTTTTGTGCCATCTCTCTCTGTCTTTTTTCAAATTTTCCGCCTTTCTTACAGGGTCGGCATCTCATCATGCCCTGTATTGCCTTTGCCTTTCTGCTGCTGACCGCTTCATTTACCTATCTTTCATTTTTCTTCCTAATGATATAATTTACAGTAAAATTACCCAGAATTCATAAACAAGATAAAATGTTTAAATGTGATTTGGGACTACTTGACTCTGTTACACATTGTCAACTCTGTTATTATTAGGCATTTTAAACCAATAAATATATAGTTGACATTTTCCACTATTTTGTGCTTTATTTCAAGATGATAACCCCAAACCAGATACCACATGGCATGATTAAAAACAGAATTTTATGGATTTTCATGATATTCTTCTTCTTCTTCTTTGTCTTTCAGCTATTTCCTTTCAGGGGTCGCCACAGCGAATCATCTGCCTCCACCTAACCCTATCCGTTGCTTCCTCTTCTCTCACCCCAACTAACTTCATGTCCTCTCTCACTGCATCCATAAATCTCCTATTTGGTCTTCCATTTGATCTCCTGCCTGGCAGTTCCAACCTCAGCATCCTTCTACCAATATGCTCACAATCTCTCCTCTGAACATGTCCAAACCA
>JAQMYJ010000023.1:11366672-11378996 GCA_030014305.1 Clarias laeviceps
TGCCTTTCCACTCTTCATCCTCTTTAACGCCCTCCTCACCTCACTCTTACTGATTTTTGCTACTTCCTGCTCCACAAAGTGATTGAGAGATTCAATGCTTTTTTTATTTTTTTTATTTTTTTTTTTACAAAATTGTGTATAAATTTTTGGGTGATACTATATATATATATATATATGTATAATTTCCAAATGACCCCATGAATTTTAACATTTCTATTTGACTTTTATTTTTAAAAAAAATCTAATTAATTTATAAAATAAAACAGTTTATTATTAAAAAAAAAATTTAATTAAATATTGTTGGAGCCAAACATCATTTTAACACTTAACACATCAGGTCTAAGTTTAATTATGTGCCTCGACCCCTAAATAAAATGACCTTGATAACATGGATTGTAATTTTTTATGTGTGACAATTTAAAAAACATTATAAAAAAAAAAGTCACACACTCCTTGCTAAGCTTCACAGACCCCTGGGGACCCCACACTGAGAACCACTGCACTACATCATAACCATCCAGCTGTGGAAAATTTATCAACATGTTGGGGACTAAAGAACTGCAATGGCTTTAAGTACTTACTGTACATCAAAACATTGTCACCTGGAGTTAGATTTACATCTATGAATTTTTGTGTATATAAAGAGCACCACATCTTGATACTGTATGTTTGATGTTTTGATTTATGCCTTAAATATATATTTTTAGAAGAATCTTTAAGCAGGCTTGCATTTTTGAATAAAAAATATTCCTATGGCTAAAACAAGTTTTTTTGATAAGTTGACTATAATTCCTAAACTCAAACTTTATAATATATGAGCTTTATATATTAATTATTTAGTATTTTGATCGCACATCAGAGAGACAGTCTGGCTGTGCTTTGACCCTTGTCATGTTGTTTATCAGTAGTGGTTTATTTTTGGATTATGCTCTCACTGTGTTTGCTGTTTCTGCATTTTTCCTGCCTGAACTTTTTTTTTTTTTGATTGCATGTATAATTTCTGCCTGTCTGCCAAAAAAAAAAAAAAAAAAAAAAAAAGTGGTCTTTGCACTGACTCTGACTCTTCTCGTGTTCAGACAGTAATAAAGTGTATAATTCTCACACTGAAATTCTTAAGTGCAATTTCCCAAACTATCCAAATGTTGCAAAACACATAAGACATAAAGTGCACAGCAGATGCAGAAAATCAAACCTGGACTTTCAATTGTGCAGAATAACAGAACACTGTTAGAAAAGTTAAAACAAACCAAATAAAACCCCTTTATTTATCTATATAATCCCCTGCTGTGCTACTGCTCTTATTCCAGTGTTTCACTAGTGCTTTGATACCATCAAGGCAGAAAGTTTTCGTCCCAGCTTGACTTAAACGCCCCCGGTACAACAATGCAAGACAGCACAACAGCGCATATGTGCTATATGCACTGTGTACACGAATGTCTACAGTATGTGTCCATGAAAAATGGATGTCCTATACGGTATGTGTGTGATATAGCTACAGTATGTGCTGAAGTTTACTTTTTCAAGCTGACTCATTCTGATTTGAGATTCCGACTTACCTGTTTACATGGATGCTGATTTGAACACAAGTGCTTTTGAATAAAGATTGGTTACAATAATTCAGTGTCATCTACAATTGGTCAGATGCTTTGCTGCAAATGAAAGGGGAGGTGAACAGTGCTGCTTCCTCAGCCAGAAACCCGGTGGATGAGATTGCACACAGATGGAAGAGAGTTGTTCTCACAGAGTGTACACGTGGGGCAAACATGCACAGAAAGAATTTATTTATTCTGACAAGAGAGAAACGATCGGATCAAGTGTTACATGGCAAATATCGACCTACTGAATGGATTATCAAAGGTTTACACCACCTCTCTCATTCCCATTAGAAATTCAATCTGATCAGTCTGGAACGGGTTAGAGTTTTTCTAACTAAAGAGCTTACATGACATAATTTTAATTATATCATAAACACAGTGTAAACACATCTATTGATGAAGCTACAGTAGGCACGTGTGTGTACATGAATGCCGATAAAACATTTTTTGTTTCCTTTTAAAAATCAGACAGAAGGCTGATCTTCACAGCTCTAATCACTTGTGGAAAATGACTCCTCCTCAAACGCTCCCTATTCATTCTCGCGCTGAGTAGCGAGAACAGGCCATGGTTTGGGTGACTGAAGTCCTTGACTGTCCTCCTAGGTTTCTCTCTGCATCGCTGAATGTAGATCTCCTGTTGTTTCCTGTAAAGGTTCACCAGTGGTATTATCAAATGGAACAAAGCAATACCGACCTCCTGTATCGCTTGTACTCTATATGACAGCAAAACTAATTTTACCCAGCTGACAAGCTGAAGAAGAACAATCTCTGCATCATTTTTCATCCCTTTCAGCTCTTAGAGGTCTCTCCACCATTGAAGTGCCTCACAATTTAATGAGGCTCTTTGCCCTTGCCTGTTCAAATAACCTCTTCTTCAATTTCTGCTCTTCAGACCGCCCTGCCTTTGGTCGTCTCTACCATTTCTCGGTCATCTCTTTTTCTCGAGTCCAGCACAGGTTGGCATGTGCTAGATTTAATGCGCCTCTTCCTCACCCTGCCCCCTTCCCACCATCTTGCATAAGCATTATAATGTATTTCTCCCCTATATTTCAAAGTGAAATGACTTTTTTTTTTTTCTGATGGAAGGAATTGTGAAATCATCCACAATAAATGTAAATGGATTTAAAATATTTCCTGGATGCTTGTTCGCAGTGAATCTAATTGACCAATAGAAATACATTTGTTCTCTGCAGTCAAGCCCAACACCTCACCTTGAGCACACAGCCCCAGTAGGGTGGCTCATCATTTAAGCACTTGCTATGTACAGCTTTTTTTTTTTTTCCCTGCCAGGTGTTGAAAGAAATGCAATACAAGACAGATAAATTATGGAGAGTGAATTGGACATAACTAAGGGTGATTTCACACTTGGCCCAGAAACTTGACCCTGCACCCACGACGAGTGTAAGCCTGTCAGGGTGAAAGATTGCAGGTTTGATTGGATACAGAAGAATTCCTTTTTAAATATGGATCAGCTTTGTGAAATGTCAAACAGCTTCCACACACAATGACAAACATGTCAGGGTCTGGCTGAAGTGAGTCCCAGACCGCTATTTTCAGAAAGGCCAGGTTCTCTGGAAACCGCTCTCACACTCTAAGAAATATACTGAGGTCTCACAGCAAAACAATTACATGTCTCATATCTCAAGGTTTAAACGGTTTCCTTTCTGTTCTTACAGCATGACAAACACTCATTACCTGTGTATTTATAATGTAAGAGGAAATGTATTCCATGGTAACATAAGTGATTTTTATATAAATATTGCCAATTTACCAGCTGTTTCTAAATGGGTCTTCACACTGTCCTCCAGCTTAAACACCTCAAGGGCTTTGATAATGAACACAATCTCATCACCTGTGCAAAAAGATTCTTTGGATCTTACAAATACGAGAACACTGAAGTACAAAAACATGTACATGGCATTAAGATTGAGCTGCTCTCGACTTTAATATTTACCCTTGGTTGGGAGGGTGAGAAGGACCGTGGTTTTCTATGCCTAAAGTCAGAATTCTCTTTTTGCAAATGAGATATTCTCAGACTATTTCAGACTTTTTCGATTCAGGTACAGTATAATAGTTTTCATTCAAATGATCTGTTAAGGTGAAAGAATCAGGAAGGTAGGGTCGTCATCTCTCAAGCTTTAAAGATGTAGCCGAGCTCAGTGTTTCACCTTAAAACAATTGCAGGGAGGTTGCTCTTCTTCTGTCTTTACAGTATTTCAGATCACGTGATAGATTTTCTTTCAGTTTTTTCGAAGCGACAAATGCAATATTGAGAATAACCAAGGTCATTTTCAAACTACTTTCAAATACTATATATAGGAACGATTCTGAGCTTGTCTGCATTTGAAAGCATGGCATGTCGATGTACGGGAAAGCCTTCAAACAAGCGGCCTTCCTCGTCAGAGATTTTTAATCACGCAGACCGGCACGAGATGTTCAAAAGCTGGTGATGGAATTTTAATAATCACTTTCTCCTACATCTCTATACCTGATAGAATTCCTTACTTGCTATCAGAGGCAAGAATCGCTACCTGTCGTGCGCTTTAATTTCCTCAGGAAGGAACCTGATGCACAAGACAAAACTGACCTACAAATAAACCTTCATGAAGATTATACAAGGCAGTTAGGGCATTGAAAAACATTGATATTTAGCTAATCTTTACATGGGGTTTTACTTTCAGCTTGGAAAACAGTATGCCATCTGTTGGTTCATGGCTTGTGGTGCGTAAAGGTCCAGTCCTGTTCTTGTCACACGACTGGCTGTTTTTTATTCCCCCATAATAAAGTGTGTTATTAGTGAAATGACTTCCTTAAATACAGGGGAATAAAAACGTATTCATTCTTGTGAATCGGTTATGCTAATTTCATACGCTGCAAGTCAATGGATTAGGAATGGAAGAAGGTTTTATTAGTATTAGAGTGTGCAGTATCTTTTACTTAAAATTGTGCATTTTTTTCCTTGTTAAAGGGACACATACAGTACAGTATGTATGCATGAATATACTGTAGCATACTGAACTCTGATTGTTCACTGAGATAAAGGACAAAGTAATGGTTTATAATTATGATTATATTCACATCCAGCTTACCTTGAAATCAGCATGCCTTGTTTAAGCAAAGGTTCTCCAGCCAGCTTTTGTGGCTTCACGCTGCTGGAAAGGGCAGTAACATCGCTTGTTAAGAAAATCCATACTCCTCACAGGGAATAAACACTTCAGCAGAGTCAAAAATTCAACATTTATTTAAGTTTTTAAAAGGGGGTTATTAAAGAAAGCTTTGCTACCCTGGTGCACCTAAATTATAAGAAATATAATTATACGCCGTTCAGCACATAACATTTAAAAAGCCAAACATTGTGTGCAATAACCTTGTGCATGAATCTGACCCCTCGGTGCATGAATCCACAAGACCTCTGGGATGGGGGGGGGTGCTGTGGTGTCTGGCACCAGGAGATTAGCCGTAGATTTTTTTTGGGGTGTTGTGTTTGTCAGGCAATCCCTGTGGATGTTCTGTCAGACTGAGATCTGGGGAATTCAGAGGCTGGATCAACAACCTTGAACTGTTTACCTGCTAACTCACATACCCAGCAGCCCGTCATGCATTGGGTGTTCTGATACCTTTCTATCATAGCCAGGATTGACAGCAATTTGTTCAACATTGGCTTTTCTGTGGGATTGGACTGGATGGGCGAGCATTTGCTTCCCACAGGCATAGATGAAGCAATGATCCTGTCACCAGTTTCTGGTATGTTTCATTGATAATCAATGTTATTCAATTCACCTGGTGGTGGTGGTAGTTTTGTAGCTGATCGGTGTACTTTGTTATATTAGAAGTAGGCTTTTTCTTTCTTGCAACTCATGCTTATCCCTCAGTTCTTCTACAGGATCCTTTGGTGTTTGATGAATCAAAGAGCAAGACGATTTAACAACTAATAAGGTTTTTAATAATACTTTTAGACACACACACACGCACACACACACACACACACATAGACATATATATATATATATATATATATATATATATATATATATATATATGTGTGTGTCTAGAAGTATTATATATAATATATGTATACATACATGCTACAAATATAAAATGCTAAAATGTAAAGGTTGCGCTTCGAGGACATTACATCCCCACTGTGACTGATTTATTCTTAAAAATTTGTCCCACATAGGTTCATAAGACATTATCTAACTGTGCCATCTTATATTTTTCCCCAGCATGTAATAAATGTAACTTTCATCTATCACCTTTCACCTAAAAGCTCTCAGTGCTCAGCTTGGTGTTGCAAACTGACAGGACGATGGCCCATGAATTGTGAGAACTCTAAATAAATGAATTGGTCTGTAAGTAAAATAAATCCATATAAAAATGTATATGTATAATATTATTATCTATTATATATGGTGCACCATCTTCTATTCATACAAAAGCTGAAATATTTAAAACGGTGTAATAATTTAAACCCTAAACAGTCCATGTGACTATGATATGGAAATAAAGTGTTTATTGTGCATATAATAACAAATAGATTTTTTTACATAATAGATAGACATAGAATTTATGAATAAGGATGAAAAAATAGTGTACACTGAATTTTTTTTAAAGGTGCCACATTAGCATGCGTCGACATCTGTCACAATGTTCCATATAAAATGATGCCGATAGTCCTTTCTAAAAATCCACATCTGACTAATAAAATTAACTTTTTAAATGTTCATTAGTAATAGGCATAGGCATGCAAGATGGGCAGCGCCCTCCTCTAACGGCTGAAATATGTTGCAGTAAGTCCCCTACATACTAACGAGTTCTGTTCCAAGAGCTCGTTTGTAAGTCCAATTTGTTTGTAAGTCCAACAAACATCCAGGTACTAAGATACTAACAGAATTAACTATATACACAGCATATGACAGTACAGTGTTCTTTAAAATTGTGCCGATGTTTGAACAAATTTGCGTGGAAAGAACTAGCACGGTCTGCCATCTTTTCACCTCCATTCTCTCAATTATTTTCACTTTAGTCTCCATCGTTATTGCTTGGAGATTTTTAGCAGCTTCTGAAAACCACACACGTCTTCTCTCTATGCATGTGGCAATGTACACAAATGCATGTTCGTTTTTTTTTAAAGTTTGTAACTTGAATGCACGTCTGTAGGAGATTTACTTTATTGTATCTATATTAGACCTGGGGCATTGTGTTAATGTGTTCGCAGGAACTATAGTGAACTTTTTTTCTTTTCTGTAAAGATCCCCATTCAGGAAGTCACTGGTTCTAGAATCTGCTTAGTTTTTCTGCCACTTCTACAACATTGTATATCTATTATTTTTATGTCTACTATTTTCATCTTTGTAACTTTAAAATCCAGTTTGGACTGGTATTTTTATAGAACTAAATAGCAAAAAAAGAGAACTTGCCATTCTAATACTTCTAAACTGGACTGTACAGATTATGTATATGTATGGTGAACTTTCAAGCGTAATTTAACACAGAATGTAGAATCTTAAAGCAATCACATAGCACTCTGCTCAAGAACCTGATTTTAAATGGTTCACTTGGTTTTAAAGTGCTAATACAATTTTTTTCACCCTACTAAATGACCCAGACATTGTTATATGTAAGCTCGGTTTCTAATCAGTTTTATTAACAGAACGTTGACATAGTGACTTCAGCACAGTGATAACAAAATTAAACGTAACCCCAATCATCACACAGGCTGAACCTGCTTATATTGCACCCCTGAAAATTTAATTGACCAAATGCAAATAAGATCTTTAAAATTAAAACTGCACACAAATGGTATTTTGAGTTTATACTAATAAAGAGACTATAAAATTTTACAATATCACAGCAGTTATTTCAATTTATTTTGCAAAAGATAAGCACCGGACAGCGACGCCTTTCCTGCTGAGAAGAATCTTCTAGCTTTTGAGGGACACTATTGAGGGACCAACCGTCCTAAAGATCAAATCTAGATATTAAGATCAATCAGAAATTGCAGATGTGTTGATTTGGATGTAAGTTCCTTAACGTCATTAGAGGCACCCCGGTTAGTAGCTAACATACAGTATGTTACTGATTAGAGCTACACTGAGAAATGTATAAGGAAGGATTCATGCCATACATACGCTTGCCTCCACATGAGATCAGAATCCTAACCATATCTGCCTGATGCCACTTTATTTCATAACTTCTCATTCTGTTATCCCACTGTTACTCTACCTACTAAGCCCACTGCGCTTGAGTGACAAGTACACCAAACACACTTCACACAAGAGGTGTAATATTTTCCAAATCCTCATGCGCGAGTCATTTTTATTAACAATTGACATTTTCAATACCACTGTGTACTGTGCAGAGTTTCAGTTTTGTAGTGATTAGGTTGAGTGTGGAGGACGTTTATTGCATTGTATTTACAGTAATTGTATATACACTAATCAGCCATAACATTAACCCTACTGGTGGGTCAATTGAATAACATTGATAATCAATTATATAACAGTAAACTGGTAACAAGATCATGGGCACCCAAGGCGCCCGTGAGGACAAAAGGTGAGCCAATGCTGCACAAACTGCTGAAAAAAGTCAATGGAAAGGTATTACAACACCCAGTGGATCACAGTTTGCCACACATGGGACTTAGAATGAAAGGACTCCAAGGTTGTTGACCTGCTCTTCAAACTCCCCAGATCCCAATTTAATCAGTGATCCATCAAACAAATCCGATCCATCGAGGCCCCTCCCCCCAGCACCCAAAAGGATCTGATGCTGATGTCCCGATGCCAGACACGCCTGGACACCCACAGAGATCAAAAGGAGGCATTCCCTGAGGGGCCAGATCCACCCCGGCAGCACAAGGTGATCCTATAACCTAGGTGGGTTTTAATACTATGTTATATTTAATGCGTAATATTTTAGTCCAGTATTTATTGTAGTTATTGACATTTACATTGTCTGTTCTGTAACCGTGACTTATGTTTTGTCTTATATAATATTATTTATATGTGTAGTGCAGTGTTCCTGGGGAGGTCAGTATTTCATTCCTACAGTGCATTACAGCTGTCTGTGATAAGGAGGATGACAATAAAGCCTGCATGACTTGTTAGCAGATTTCATAATACTGTAAATCCTGGGCCACAATCCAAGTCCTCTATGGTTTACCTTTGAAATGGAAGCTTTTTCTTACATAAGGCGTGTTTTTCCAAGCAGCTTATTATTAAATAGATCATTTCACAGTTAAGAACACTAATTCTGACTTTTTAGCATCGTCTTTAAATTTTTAATTCTTTATTCCTTAACGTCCCTGCTCAGGCTTTTTATTACCATGCCTTTTAAAGCAAAAGTACTTAGGATATTCTCGAACAGCCTACAGAATAATTCCTTGACTTTTTCTCTAGCCCTAGGGATGATCAGTTCCATAGGTTTTTTTTAATGCCTAAAAAGAGACCACAAACAAAAATAAACATGTCACCCCAAGATGAATTACAGGCCCAGGCCATTTCTCCCAGCAAGCCTCCCAAGACAGCTGTTGCCGACAGTATAAAGGAGAGGTTTTGGTCCCGATTGTTAGCATTCTGTCTGTGTTGTGTGTAGTTATTTGTGTTTTTTTTTTTTGTTGTTTGTTTTATTTTGTGTGTGTGTGCTCTTCTTCACCATGAGAGACATCATTTCATTTTACTCTGCCATTTGGCAAACACATTGCTCTCATTTAAACATTTCTACTGCTTATAATCGCACCTCTACGTACTGTATACCTGTGAATTACTATGAAGGTGTTCTAAAACTATATAATAGCTGAGGGATATCGCACATGAGGGAACGCTGTTGTACTGAATAACAGCGCAGGTGTGATGCTGTCGCAGGCTGAAGATATCACGGCCGTGCCGATATTCTGTATAACAGCACGACAGCACGAAGTGTGATATTGCTTTTATATAAGAGCTCCATTTATTATTAACAGATTATGATTGGTTTGCTTAGTTAATCACATACGTATTTGGTTCCATCAACACATATCCTTCTGTGATTGGCCGGTGAACATCACTTATCCACTGTCAGTTAGCGATTATTAGAACTAGCATCAGTTTGTTTGTTTGGTTTTGGAAGTGGCACAATTCCATGCATTGTCATGTAAAAATTTTGACAACTTTGAAATGAGTCAAAAGTTAGTCTCTGATGCTTAAGACATTTTACACCTTACAGCACAACGCTGCTCGACTCCTACAGCCGCGCTGGTGAGCCGTCTGCTAGCCAATACTCCAAAGCGCTCTTCATTTGCAATGCACCAAATACTCTTAAAAGAGATGGGTGTCTGTGCACACCGCTGGGAATATAAGCTTACAGGAAATCACATTTGATGTGAAAATTGTATTACTAAGGCTAATTAAATCACCATGCACATAACCCCTCAACATCAATGAGCACAACGCCTCTGATTAGAACACCTGTGAAGCAGCGGGATACATGTAGTTAAACATCCCAGTGCTGTCGTACTCTATATCGGCACTTCTGGTCCAAACAAATTGCTTGGTTTGGACTACAGTAACTGTTGTATTCTGATAATTAAACACAGGATTGTACAGTTAGTAATGTTTTTGAGCTTAGTTTTAGAAGCTTAGTTGGATATAAAGCATGTACTTGACACAAATCTCTGACCATGCCCCTGTCTATGTGGCACTTTACACACCAAGTTCACTTTGCAAGTCATAGTTTTAGTTAGTTTTTGCCTTTACTTTTCGTTTTATTAAAAAAAAAATGTCATGTTAATTATAACATGCTCTATAATTTTGTTATCGGCTAACTAAGAATGCTGTATACTGTAAGTGACATTGGTGAGGCTGATAAATTTGGGAAGGCCAATTGGCCTAATCTGCACGTCTTTGGATTGTGGGAGGAAACCAGAGTACCCGGAGAAAACCCACCAGGCACAGGAAGAACATGCAAACTCCATGCATGCAGAGACGGGAATTGAACCCAGAGCCTGGAGTTCTGGTGCTAACCAGTACACCACCGTGCTGCCCATAAATATTACAGAAACTTATTATTTTACTGCTTATTTCTGGAATATTACAGCTTAACATATTGTATAATATTGCTACTACTACTAATAATGTTCTGTGCTAGCTACTGTAGGTGAAGGATAGAATAGAAGTTGGGGTACAGAAAGATGACCACAGAAGGCCAGTGATACTGTAATTATTTTGTCATTTAAGCACTTATTTATTCATCTTGCAGTGGATCCGGAACACTGGGCACAAGGCAGGAATACACTCTGGATGGGATGTTAGTTTATCTCAGCAATGCACACACACATCCAGAGCTAAGGGAATTTTAACGCCTGCTGGGAGGTGGTGGGGAAAGCAGAGGAAACCCACAGGGAGTACATTACAATGCAATATACACTACATGCAGTACAATAACTTGAACACAAGATCAAACCGGAGACCCCGAAGCTGTAAGCAGCAGCGCTACCCACTGAGCCACTGTGCCACCTCTCAAGAATTTGTATGAGGTCAAATATATTTTTGAACTAGAAGACACGTGCCCCATCATGGATAAATAATGATTTGTCTGCACAATTGTTTAATTATGGTATCAGTGAAGATGTGCTTACTCTTGCATTAAAAGACTTGCCACACAAATGAGTACAAAGGAGCAGCTACTGTTCAGTGGAATTAATTATGATAGCTGCTCCATATGCATTCAATGTTGTCAGCTAAACACCATGAATATATATGAACAACAGCTGATTAGTGGTTCAACCAGGCGCTGGCTAATGATGGTTGTAATATTAAAACAAGCATGCGCATACTGATTCGGGCCTTTTTTAGTATTTAGATCACTTGTGCCCTGTCCTCTGCAGCCGGACTTTATATGCAGTGCTTGAGCTTTTTTTTCCCTTTTTTGCAGGACAAGGGAATAAGGACACTCTGTCATCATCGTAGCAGGCTGGAGAGGAATTTCAACACCACTGCACACTCAGCAAATGTTCCTCTAATTTATCAAAAGAGGGAGAGGATAAAGGGTAATATTTAAACAACTCACTCTCATTAATCAGACAATGACATGTCTCCCTTGATTGCATGCTGCAGGGTCGCGGGCCCACTCAGTCTGTGGGCATGTCACGGTCTCTTCACCGCTGAATCCTGTTGGATCAGAAACAGGTTGGAGATTCAAGTTCTCTGATTTCCACAAGCTTATGGTGTATTCTCTTTCTGATGAGGAATACCAATTTAAGCCAATTCATGCAGGGATGAAATTGTTGCGTTAATCAGGAGAGAACAGCGAAGAGGATCAGGACATCTGTGAAAAATCTCACACTTAATGTAATTTTACAAAAAAACTATTTCCATTCCACCCACACTCCATCTGATGTACATTACAGTATACTTAGGTCCTAATGTACTAAATGTTTGCATATACATCATGTGCAATGTTAAAAAGGACAAGGTGTAAAGGGGATTGAAGCTTTCAGATGAGCGAAATAACACATCCATTTTACCGCCTTAATGAACATGCAATCTGGGCCATTTCTGTCTAAAAGTGCAAATTACAAGGTGAAATTAGTGCAAATAGACTCATTTTGCAGCCACAGTGTGATTTATTCAATTTGAAAGTCAGTGTAAACAAGCATAAACATGTTTCTGTCATTTAAAGACATGAAAAAAAACATCTCAATTTTGTTTCAGCATAACTGTATATGTTCTATGCTAATGCAAACCTGATT
>JAQMYJ010000023.1:11379096-11415147 GCA_030014305.1 Clarias laeviceps
TTAATTAGAAAATTAACATCAATCAATAACTCGACAAGGAAAACCATTAGAGCTGATTTATGTTTTATCGCGAAGGTGTTTTATATCATTATATCGATAGTGTTCTGTATGATCATAGGAGAACGATGTTAGGCAAACTATTTATACAGCTTAATTTGTGATGTTTTTTTTTTTTAAGTCAGATATGTTTTAAGATCAATCACTGAAAAAAAATTTGAACCCGGGGTTATAAAAATATGAGAAAAAAGAAAATAGAAGAAAAAGAAAAATATAAAAATATTACACATTTTCACCTATTCAGATA
Organism: Clarias laeviceps; assembly: GCA_030014305.1. Lineage (NCBI taxonomy): Eukaryota > Metazoa > Chordata > Actinopteri > Siluriformes > Clariidae > Clarias > Clarias laeviceps. The sequence continues at coordinate 11,379,401 of JAQMYJ010000023.1, forward strand.
AAGATAAAAATAAAGAGACTTTATTGTCATTGTAGTGATACAATAATTTGTTTGGTATCTCTCAGAGACAAGCAGCAATATTAAATGTAAGAATAAACTAAAGAATAAACACAAGGTAATTGCACTAAAATATATTACATATAACAATATATACTGTATCATGGAATATATGTGAAGTGGGACCTGGATATCTGTTATCAGATATTAGTTATACTAATAGCTGAAATAACACAGTCCTGGTGTTAAGTTACAGTGTACACCAGTATTACACTAATTCATCTAATATACTGTAGCTTAAAAGCAAAAAAAAAAAAAAAAAAGTGATGTAGATGCAAAATTGAAAACTTTTCTTTGGAAATCTTTTAATCTGGAAATTAAAAAAAATAGCTCTGTTTACCCATTTATAACAGCCTACCCCCCCCAGCCCCCCCCCCCCCCCTGCCCCTTGATTTTTGTCCAATTATTTATTACCTTCCATGCCAATTCAACTGTCTTTGTTTGGATCTTGGCAATGTACATCAAATCGACTGTGTGTTATTCTAGACATGTTGTGTAACAAAAACTACCAGAAATCATAGTGAAGACTGGAAGCCTGGCTGAGATGAATGCTTCACAGCATTGCTCAGTTTTTGTCATAAATGCTCACACTATGTGGCAGAAACCTTGATAGCAACCAGCTTCAAATGAAAACCCATCCTCTACTTTCATTACGGAATACACACTTTCAGAGACAGCTCTCAATATCCCCATTGTAATATGAATACCATAAAGGGGGTCTGGAACAATGTTTAGATTACAGTACGTAGGTGGTACATGTTGAAATAACATCCTTATGAATGCCTGGACCCAAGTTTTCCCAGCAGTACATTCCTCAGAGCATTACACAGCCTCTGCCAGCTTTCCTCCTCCCCGTAGTGCATCACCTCCTCCCCAGGTAAGCGACACACATGCACCTGGCTCTTTACATGATGTAAAAGCAAATGTGATTCATCAGACAAAGCCACCTTGTTCCCCCGGGCCATGGTCCAGTTCAAATACTTGTGTGCCCATTGTGCACGCTTTCAGCAGCAGACGAGTTCAGCACAGACGCTCTGACCGGTTTGCAGAAATCTCCTTTCTATTACAGCCAGCGTTAACCTTTTCAGCGATTTGTGCTTCAGCCGCCAAGCCTTTGATCCCCATGTGCATCTATGCATCTTGGGCACCCATGTGCATCTATGTCCTGGTTCACTGGATGTCCTTTCTTGGATTTCCATCACTTTTCATAGTACTAGCTACTGAAAATACCCCAAAGGACCTGTCATTTCAGTAAAACTCAAACCCAGTCATCTAGCCATCATAATTTGTCAAAGTCACCCAGATCCTTACACTTTTTTCCAAAACTTCAAAAACTGACTATTCTCTTGCGGTCTAAATGTATTCCTCCCTTTAATAGGTACCAGTGTAATGAGATAATCAACACTATTCACTTCACATGTTATGGCTGATCAGTGTAGAGCAGTTATGCAATTACTTATGCATTTGTTTTCTTTTTTTTCCCTACGTGATTAATAAATTAAATAGCATTGACTGAAGTACTTTATGACTTCGACCAAAACAAATAAAGCTCTCATGCCTTTTTCCCAAGTGCCTGTGACTGTGTTTTCACTTAAATCTAAAGAGCCGTGCCATATGGTGTTTCAGAGTGATTATGACCTACTAGATCACAGCATGCTTACGTGCCATGTTAGGATAACCTTTCTCTCACACTCGTTTTTTTTGCCTCAGGCTTTGGGAGCGAATGCCTTAAAAGATGCAGGGCACTGACATCCAAACCCAAATCCCTGCCAGGCAGCTGCGACCCAGCTCGGTCAGGATTTCACACAAGCAATTGAAGTGAATCAGGTAGACCGCTGCGATCAGAAGCCTTATAGGCATCACTGGTTCATGGTCTGCTTTAAAAAAAAACTTTAAAAAGAGCTTCAGCTGAAATTAAAATAGACTTATTTATAAACAAATAAGAGCTCGATGTGTTTTTAGTTACACTTGCGGTACCAAATCAGATGAAGCGCTTAACTTGTTTTGACAAGATGCAGACAAGCCATGCAAATACACCCGCCTCTCAATTCCACAATGTGCAACAGACCTCGTGTATTATCCCGCCTCTGCATTTTGATGGTGGTGCAAGGCCAAGGTGCTAATCACTGAATGCCATAAGTGTGCATGCTCATGTTATTATCACAAATGAAAGGTGCATTAATACATGAATTGTCAAATATCAGCAGGCTGGGAGTAATTATGGACAATTTATGATCCAGGCAAATATTCCACTTTATTAGGAACACCGGCTCATTCATGGAATTACTGTATGTAATCACCTAATGTGGCAACAGCACTGGCCATGAACTCTTACAGTTACAGGTGCTTGTCGACATCAAACATCAAAACTAAGAAAAATGTGATCTTAGTGAGCCACACACAGTGTTTTCACCATACCGTGGATTTTTTTGGTGCCAGGTCAGCTTTTTTGAGTTTTTTGAAACTCCTGGGTATTTCACACATGCTATAAACGTCTCTAGAGTTTACACAGAACCTTGTGAAAAGAAAAAGAAAAACATCCAGGAAACAGCGATTTAAAACGTTGTTGCGAGATACCATAGCAATAAACAAACTGAAATAACCTCTTTTTATAACCACGCTGAGACGAGAAGCATCTCAGAATGCAGAACACACTGGACCTAGTGACAGATAGGATACAATAGCATAGACTACATCAGGTTCCACCGCTGTCAGCCAAGAGCATGAATTAAAGGCTAGAGAGGCACAGGTTCACCAAAAACTGTACCTCTCAGAGTCAAAGTGTTTTATAGCCATACAACTGCTAACCCCTGAGGTCTGTTGTGAATGAAATTCTCATCAATTTCTGAAATACAGAGTCTCAGATCATATTCATATTCCAGTGAGTAGGAGTTTCACAGGCATAAGCCTCTTGTTGGTGGAATCCAACTGGCAAAAGTGGAACCTGATGGTTTTCTTCCGCTGTTGTAAGTTGAAGTTGAAACCAGCTCGTCTGCTACCAGCAACCGACACCATGATTAAACTCACTCTGATGTTTTTTTTCCTGATGTTTGATATGAATATTAACTGAAGCGCGACACCAAGGGATAGGAAAAGTACCATATAGCACAATCTGTAACTTACTGTGCTTATCGTCTAATAAAATATTCATTCTTGGTTCCCCAAGCATCGTCATTAAATCTGCGCTTAAAAAGGATAGCACCCGCTAAGCCGAACATGATCTACTACTGAAGCATCTGACAGGAGAAAAGGCAAGAAATTGTAGTAACAGTGTTCCATCATTCTTGGAGATATAGTGAACAGAAAAGCATGTGTGAGAGTCGGTAGAGATGGTGGACAGCTTCATCAGAGTGGAACATTCTGTTATTGCTTCTCTGTGTGCGTTCTCTCTGTCTGAGAGAACAACACATCAGGTTATATACAATCACATACTGTGGATCAGAAAAATGCTGAAGTGGTAAAAGGTATGCCACTTGTAACCGCTATAAAAGCATTTTTGATTCAGCTCCAAAGCAGTTTAATGTAATCAACATTACATGTACATAATGAAAGTGTCTTGTGGCTAAGGATAAGATCTCTGTCTTTGTGATTATACTGGGTGGCCCAAAATTCTGATACACTAATCGAGGCAGCGCAGTAGCTTAATGGTCGCCTTGCACCTCCAGGGTTTGGGTTTGATTCGTGCTTCGGGTCTGTTCTCCTCATGCTTGGTGGGTTTCCATCGGGTACTCTGACTTCCCACCACAGTTAAAAGACATGCAGATTAGTCTGACTGGCATTCTAAAATTGCCTGTAGTGTGTGAATGAGTGTCAGTGTGTGTATATGTGTGTGTGCCCTGCGATGGATTGGCACCCACCCAGGATGTACCCTGCCTCACACCCTAAGTCTCCTGGGATTGGCTCCAGGCCCCTTCCGCCACCTTGTACACAGGATAAAGTGGTATAGACGATGAGTGTGAGTGTACACTGATCAACCATAACATTGCAAAACACTGACACGTTAACATTGGTTATCAATGATATACCAGTAAACTGGTAATAGGATCACGGGCAGCCAAGCCCATAGGGACTGAAGGCCAGCCCATCTGGTCCAACAAATCCAATGCACAATTTGTCAAAAAAAAAATCAATAAAAGGTATCTGAACACAGCCTGCTGCTGTCCAAGGTTGCTGACCCATCCTTAACATCAAACGCAACCCATAGTACCCATAGTGTCCTGGTGCAGACACCCCCCAGATCTCTTGTAGAGTCATGCCCAAACTTGGTGAGACTTGCCCAATCAACACAAGGGGAATCTACACAAGACTAGACTATAATGTTTCAGTTTGTAATGTTGGCGTCAGTGTAAAATACAGCAAATGCTCAAATTGACAGCCTTTGTCTTCGTGGGAGCTGGATACAAGAATACTAAACATTTCTTAATGTGTCAGAACCGATGTTTTTGTGCGCAAGATTGGTGCATGTTTTGTTCAGACTTTAGATGACCCCAAAGAGGAAAAAAAGAGTGGCGTTAGGTCTGTTTTGATCTTCCATTGTTAGTTTTAAAGCCAACATGGATCTAAAATAAAAATAAAAAGTATAAAATCATTTGTGCTGTTTTGTTCCATAACCCATTAGTAGTCACTGACTGACGCATCCTGTTGTTAAGGGATTGATTTAGCAGCTCTGTGTTGGTGAATATGCATGTTGGCTTGACTTAATAATTTACTGAACAATTCTGTCAGGCCCAATAATCCGCAGCTCCTTCATGATTTAAGGGGAAATCTTACAGAAGCGCTTTGACAGCCAAATCCAATTATAAAATTATGTCAGGTTTAACATTTTTTAAACAGTATTGACAAACCACTCAGTATGTTATGTTGTTTGGTTATAGTAAAAGCATCTTGACAGGCCAAATGGTGGCATAAATATTTATGTTAAGCCTGAGTAACATGCACAATTTTCACCATTATCTTAATGGAAGCATTTGTCTAGACAGCTGTTTGTGATATTGTTGGAAATAAAACAATCACTGCATTAGCCAAATAATAGATGTACAACAACAAACACCTTAAGGTCCTTCAAGTTCAAGGCGTCTTTAATGACTAAAAGTCTACAAACTTTAATTCAGGGTAAACAGAGGTAAAATCAAAAATGATAAGAAATATAACGAAGAACTTTACAACTTTACAGAAAACTCCCATAAACATCACATCAAATTAACAAACACTTTTGTTTCCTTCAGTTACGCTTCATACATTTTTTATTACATTGCAATTTGTTTATTTGCCTGTGTGATTTTTAAAATGCATAGCATGTATTTTATGTTTTTTTTCATGTTTTGTTTATTTTACATATGCGATGTGTGTAATGCAATTCTGTTTATGTGATCACATTGTTTACACAATACCAAATGTTAACGTCAGTATAATTTAGTTATATTACTTTAAAATTTAACTTTAATACTGTATACTGTATGGTTTCACATGTGGTTACATACTGCTTACATAATCATGTGAAATGTATGTGATGTTTTTCCTTAAAGACAATTAAGCAGCAATAAACCCTACAAATGTATTTACACTATCGCCTAATACAGTATAACCTGAGTTTTATTAATTTGATTAGAGAGAACGAAATTTATTTTGTTTTAGAAACATGTTACATTTAGTAATTTACTCAAGTTTTAATCTTTCAATTACTAGCAATTTTGGGGAGAAACTGGCTACATGTAATGATTTTACTTCGTTACACTACATTACGTCAAAACTAGCTAGAGATTTCCTGAGATAAACCAAGAACCTGGTCCAATCAAATCTAAACTTTAACAAATGTGGCAGCAAGAATGACGACCTATACCCACCTTGGTACCTCGGCATACAAAATCCGTTCCAGCCACCCAAAAATATTACCAATATTAAAAATTTCCAACATTATAATCATATTTCTGCATATAAAGACAATCAAAATATTTAGAAACGGCATGTAAATTAAGTGAAATCTGAAATAAATAGGCATTAAACCTCACTTAATCTTAATTCATTATTCATTTTGCCACTGGCTGCTTTAGAAACGAACTGAAAGTGGCTCGTTTTTTTTTCTTCCTGCCATCCTTGCTAACATTCTTGGGACCCATGGTGCTAAATCTTACATAAAATGCACAGAAACACACAAAACAAATGTTAACTTGTGTCGCTTGACTTTGCACTAACGCAACAAGTTTTGATCAGCTACTAGACTTACCTGCAACTTAGCCGGTTCAGTGCGGTTCATTCACTCATAGGCCAAAAATGCTTCATATGTCGAGGCAAATTTCTTGCAAAATTTTGGTATTTAAGGCAAAAATGCAGTTCGTATGTTGAGGTACCACTGTATGTTGTGTATTTCTTAAGCGAGTTTGTTTCTTTACATATTAGAATTATCATGCTAGAAATAAAGTTGTTAGTAAAAGTTTCTCTTGTTTTTTTATCTGATCTTGTAATCTGATTCAGGCATCTATTTGTTTTTTGAATTATTCTAATACTTTGATGAAACTGAATGTCCACATTTCTTCCATTCTGCCCTAGCTGGCTCCTTGAAAATATGTGCCAGAAACATCTCAGCACAAAGGATCGTGTGATGACCTCCTAACAAAAGCTTAGCATAACCATTACCTAGGAAGCATGTGGCATCAATCTAATTAAGAAATCTTAATCAATGTAATATGATGTCATCAAAATGGTTCCCGCAAGAAAATATCAGCCTTATCATTCATGTCATGGAAAAAAGCATGCAAGTCCTAGACATGCATCAAAGCATTAGTGAGACCTCATTATGCTATTCACTGGCCCTCTCTTTTAATTACCAATTAAGAGAAATGCATTGTCAGATCTACTCAGGATCAAATTAAGGCAACGTGCTCGGTGCATGAATGATCCCAGGCTGAATGAAACCTGCTTAGCCTGATACCGACGACCTCTGCTCCATTCTGCCCTAATGCCTAGTTCCCTGAGTAGATTAGCTAGCAGATGAGCATCCATTAGCCTTCTGTCCACTCCAGCCGCCTGGAAGGAATTTATTATAGTCACAGAAATACTGCAGGAGTATTACAGGAGTACTGAATAATAACAACAACAACAATAACAACAACAATAATAATAATGATAATAATGATAATAATGGTTGTTCGCTTTTTTAAAGGCCAAGGATAATTAACATAGATTTTTTTTTTTAATATTCAACTGAAAAGCATATTTCTCTGACCTTTTTTAAAACAAATATTTTTTTAATTACAGAAAAAAAAAAACTTATGCAAAAGTTGGTTCATCTAATTGTAGTTCATGTTGATGTTGAATTTAAACGTTTCTCAGTGTGACAATGCATTTTCCAAAAAACAGAAAAAACTTTCTTCAAGAAGAAATGTTACACTGTTTACTGATTCCAACAATTATCAACATTTCGAGAATTGATTCTGAAAATGATTTTGAGAATGTGTCAGAAAGCAAAGATAGATCCAGTTGCTATCAGTGTTGCCCTTATTAAAAAAAAAAAAAAAACGTTGTGTGCGTATGTGAGCAGTAATCAGGTGATCTTAAGCTTTACACGGAGGATGTGATCTGGGTGTTGTAGCCATGTTTAGAGGCCATGTTGTTCCCTGAGATGTTGACATTGATTCCAGCATTGACATTAGTGTTTTTAAACTAGGGCAGAAAGACAGAGTAAAATGGATGACCCAGTGTGCTTAATGGGAATTTAGCCTCTTGGCTGTCTCGAGATATTTGTCTAGCATCCCCCTCTAGCCAGTTAGGCCATACTTTTAACACCATCTTTACAGCAAGGAGTTCTGTGTTGTCAATGTCAAAGTTACATTCAGCAGGACTCTTTGAAGAATGCCACAGGATGGAGGGTAGACTTATTGCAGAAACCCGGAGATAATACAGCCCTGACCCCTGTCTCAGATGTGTCGACCTGCACAATGAGTTGGACAAAGGTGTTCTCAGTGGCTGAGTCCTATTTAAGTTTCTTAGGACTGTTTTCAACAAGGATGTGAGAAGACAGTAAAGCTGAAAGCACTCATGAGTTGATGATAGAAATGTATGAAACTCAGCAACCTCTGGAGCCCCGCTTGACTGTGGAGGGTCTAGGTACCACTATGACTTTTTTTTCTTTGTCCATGAGGATTCACTCTGATATGATGATGTACTGTAGCTCAGGAACCATATATTGGACATGTGGAACTCACATTTCTCCCCTTTTACATAGAGATAGCTTTCAAATTAGGCAAGTTAGCATTTGTTTCGCATGGGAGACATGATATTCTGCGTAGTTGTAGTTGTAGTTGTAGTGACCAAAGGTGGTGCTCGAGGTTTTTCCCTTTGTCTACTTCTGATACAAGGTTATAAGCAAGGCAAGATATTCAGCTTGGCGACACAGTGGCTTAGTAGTTGGAATTGTCGCCTTGTACCTCCAGGGTATGGGTTCGATTCCTGCCCCAGGGTCTTTGTGCATGGAGTTTGCATGTTCTCCCTGTGCTTGGTGGGTTTCCTCCGGTTGTTTCGGTTTCCTACAACAGTCCAAAGACATGCAGATTAGACTTATTGGCATTTGTAGTGTTTGAATGAATGTGTAAATGTTGACTCGAGGTCACACCACAGTAATAAAATTGGAATAATTACAATGGTAATCACCATTGGCCTCCTCAGTCATCTAGTTGACTACAGAGGGTCCTAACTGGATGGATGGATGGATGGATAGATATTCATCTTTGTGTAGATCTTTTCATAGTTGGTTTAGGGCAGGCAGCAGTAGAAACAGAGGATAACATTATTAAATCAGATTATAATCTCATTTCTCCTCAATCTTCAGTAATCTATGCAAGATCTGAGCCTTTCCTTTTAACAAAAAAAAAATCCTGCCAGTGCATGAAAGGTGGATTGTTGAAGAGCTTCTTTTGTATATGCTGTACTTCCATAGCTTTATATTCACTTGAGGATGGTGATGTGAAGAAGCGGTTTCATGGCACAGTTGTAGCGCCTGTAAGTAGCCAGGTTTAGACATTCGCTTTGCAGAGAACGTCTTGAAAGTAGTAATATCCAGAGGGAATTTTAACTCTTGGGCTGCTGGAACTCTTGAACTCTTGAATGGGTAGGAGCTTGAGGGTAAGTTAGTGGGCATGACAGTGTGCTGAACCTTGGGTCATTTCCCTCTCAGCCAAGGAAAACCTTGCATCCATGAAAAGCAGACAATCAGAGATGTTTTCACACTGGGAGGTGCTGACTTGGAGCATGAAGAAAGTGCTGTGCACGATGGATGCTCATTCGAGTTGGTTTTGCAATAACTTGGTGCTCAGTTTGAGGCCCACTCAATGAAATTACCAGCATCTCATGTCTAACAGGAAAGAAAATGAGAAGGACAGACGATTAAGGAGCAAGTAGAGGTATTCACTCTCTTGGTTGCTTGTTCGAGGTGCTCAAGCAGCGGGCCACAAAGGGTGCTACCGCTGGTGCAGCTAGCAGTAATGGGGTCAGCGTGCAGGTGAACTGCATGAGTTTTACTTTGATCATGGCTAGCCGCTGGTGTTGCTCCCCACCGAGAAGACCTTGAGGCACTGGCACCTGCTGCCTCCATGTAGATGCTGAAGTATACTGTCAAGCAGTAGAAACAAATTCAGCTGCAAGTGTTGATTTTATTTGGAAAAAACAAGCAAATATGTACAAAAAAAAAAAAAAAAAAACTGCACAAAAAAAGGCAATCTGCAAACCGACTGGTCAACAACAAGAATGATAAAACCAAGGGGCAGGAATGAGATCATAAACCAGAGAAACAGGCTTTTTATGTTAAACAGTAGAAGATACTTCATGGTGACTGAGTGTTCTGAATATCTTTAAATAGTGTGTGTGTGTCTGAAAGAGAGAGAGAGAGAGAGAGAGAGAGATGGATTGAGTGCAGGTGTGAGTAATCAGTAATGGGGTGAACTTGAGCATGACATGAAGTGTGTGGTCTCGGTGTTGTAGTTCATGACGACCATGAGCATAAGCTCTGATGTTTTCCGAGAGGTTGAATTTAATACGGATTCCGGTGTTGACATGACATAGAGATTTTAAAGGGCTTGTAAAATTTAATGAATGCAGGCCATCTAGAAATAGATTTTTGATTGTGGATACAGAAAGTGTTTGTGCAAAATGATTTGGGGGGGGGGGGGGGGGGGAAAAAAAGAAAAGAAAAAAGATTTCCCGTTTCTGGGCTAGTGAGTGTGGTTTATAAGCTTTCTGAAGGAAACTGAAATGTGTATATAATCATTTTTTATAAACTGACATAGACATCAAGAGAGAAGTTTTTCATGGAGATACTGTATGTAGCGATTTCCTTTTATTTGACAAAATTATTACAAAATTAATTATTATTGCTACAGTGTAAGAGAATGCATACCTGATTAATGTAAAATTTTCTAAAACAATTGACATTGTAAAATGTATAGTGTCTTGCCTTATGCTATATGCAACCAGCACAAGGTTTACGTTGTGCCAGCTCTTGATCTGCATACGCAGCCCAGAGACATGGATTGCAATTTTTTGGCAGCAGGCAAAATCCATTAACTGTTCATCTCACCTTGCAAAGAAAGCCCTTCTTTTTTCCTTTCAGTCTGTGAGCTTTATCACTGCCTGGTCTACAGAAAGGTCAAAAGTTCAGCTGCAAACCTAATTCTTTTGAGAGCGTGTGATGTGGAAGAAATGCTGCTGAGCTCTCAGGATAAGAGTTCGATTCTCTGCTGAATTGTGTCACACCGTGAGCTGAGATTTCAAGCTGGCTCTTAACACAATTGGCATCTAAAAGACAAAAGGTGTTTGTCACCATGCTGAGATGCAGTCGTACAGAGAAACAGCAGCCGAACATGCCTGAGCCCAACCGGCTTGTCTTTCCGCATTGGTGTCCTTGAAAAGCAAGAGACAAGCACTTTATCCAAATCTAGTGGATCTTTTTTTTTTCCCTTCTATATAATTTTTTTTTTTAACCTTTATTTTCTCTCTCCCTTTTCTCCCTATATCATTTGTTTTCTTCACACTGACTACTTTTTTCCTTTCTTGTTCTTATTTGGTGCACTAATAGCTAAACTCGCGACTCTGACTCGGAGGTAATGTCATTTGTGCTTAATGAGAGCGAGAGTGGCAGATGAGAAAATAACATCTTCTGCAAATCTACCCTTTAATTTTCCGTGAGAAGAGACAAAGAAAGAATACGATGTATAACAAAGCCGAGGCGTCTTTAATAAGCTATATCAGATGAATACTCTATCACAAGCATTAAGCCAAAGTAGGTCATAGAAGGTAACAATACCACACTGCCTTTCTTTTTTCAGAAGGATTGCTCTGCTACCATGTAAAAAAAAAAAAAAAAGAAAGAAAGAATAATAATAAATCAAATATCCTGTACATGGCGCGAAGGTCTCTAAGAGGCTTTCAGTAATTTAGAGTATTAATGATTTCATTTTTCACCAGAAAGCCTTTATAAGCTTTAAGCAGACCATTTTCTCCTAGTGCCCTGGTGTACAGTATGCCAACACACTCATGTGTAGCTCAACAGATGAATCCCGATAGAATTCAACTGGCAGAAATTCCATTTTCTTTATTTATATCGTGGATTGACCCGTCCCTCAATCCTGGAATTAAAGCAAGAACAGATTGTACGTCACTCTTAAGCAAACGATGAACTTCTTCCTCGTTTCTCCTCTGTATGTGGGACATATATGAATGTGAGACAAATGATTATTTGCTTGTCAGCTTCTAAAATAGCTCATCATAAATCATCATCTAGGTGAAATAAGGTATAATCTGGCCAACACTTGAATTGAATTAAGGGACTTCATATTTTCTTCCTAAGGGACTTCATATTTTCTTCCAATTTAATTAGATGTTCATTTATATGTAGATTTGCTAATAAAGTTTAAAATGTTTCAAGGTTCATGCAGGTTTGACTGACGAATTCTAAAACATGCATACATATTTAATAATTGTAAAGAAAATTATTTACGTAAAACTAACTTTAGTAATTGCTGTTGACTGGTAAAGAGTTTGTAGAAATAATTAAAAGTTTAATGCTAAAAATAAGCTGATCTTTTCATTTCATAATTCCTCATAATTTCCCTTTTACTGAACTGTTTTGATTTTTCAGTAATTAATGACACCAGGTTCAGTTTTCATAGCGTACGTCCCATTTGTTTGGAGTATGGAGGCATGTTACATCGCGCTTTTGTTTGTTTTTGGTAAGGATTTGAGTTTGGTGCATTGCCATCGTTTACTGTGGCTGAGAAGTGCAAAACAAAATAACAAAACCGAAAACAAAATGAAATATTACCAAATATACCAAAAAAAAAGGTTTTGTTGTGTTTTTTTCTGTTTGGTTATTTTGTTTTTTTGTTTGTTATTTTGTTTTCGGTTTTGGTATTTTGTTTCTGCTATTTTGTTTTTGCTATACCCAAGGACTGGCAAAGTGTCATTAAATTCTGTTTAGCCAGTTTTGCGTGATGCTGTGACAAAATCAGCGGAACAGACATACAGACAGCTAGACAAGCATAATACAAATATGCAAGATACAAATATAAAAAAAAAAATTCTGAGACTGGTTTCTGGTCCTCCAATGTATGAAACAAAGATATCATTAAAATAGTGAGTTCAGACCAAAAGACAAAGCCTTTATTTCATTTAATGTATATAAATTTATATTAGATTTTGCATACAGTAGAATACCTAAGGTTATTTTATATCTGGCCTCGAATCCATGTATAACCTTCATGGTCTTCATGTAATACAATAGAATCTTTACATAATGCTGCTAATTCTACAAATGGACATTTGGATTTGTTCCAGTTCCTCATGGCATGCAATAAATGCAAAACAAACGTTAAATGCCATGCAGATTTATTCAAACATATTAATAGCCAATGTGTGAATCACATACAGTACTTCACATACAGCTGATATATTTTTTTCATTAAATCAGGCATTTCAGTGGTCTGTTTGTCAGAAAGAGTACTGTCAAAAAACTCCAAAGGGATGATCAGATTCAGGTTAAAACATTTTCAGATTCTCTACATTTTTTAATTATTAATAAAATTAAATCATATGCCTTCTAGCTATCTGCAGGCCAAGAAAGGACAATCAGTTCAAATATCATGTTTCTCTCTTTTTTTTAAATGAATATAACAATAATTCTACTATACTGACTTAGACAATGTTCTTGTTGTCTTTTCTCCTGCTGTATAAATGACTAACCTGTAGGAGATGGCACCACCAACTGGCTCCTACATCACAGCTGTTTGTCACCTCTTCCCCAGTTCACAACATTTTAGTCTTTTCTTGGCTACAACAGCACAATCCTGCTATTTCAAGAGACTTACTCATGGACCCACCTGAATTACACCAAATGCCCCAAAAAAAAAAAAAAAAAAAAAAAAAAACTAAGAATAATAAAGATTTCCCTCCATTTTTCTTGAGACGTTATTCAGTTAGGTGGGCACTCTAATTGTATAATTTTACAAACCCTACTTAAAGGAGTGATATGAAAATGTCCCTGTTCTGAATGTGCCACTTTTCACCAGGAAAAACGATTATTCTTTTCCATTTACACCTCATGTGATAGAGCGGTCGTATCCAAGCAATACAGCCGTCCCTGAGATTATACAGTATGGGAATATTTCTCAAACAAACTGCCTACCACTGAGCACATTTATGATACTGGGATTTGGGAATTTCCAGGCAAATTAAGTTTTAAATCTGTAAGGTGTTAGATGCAGGGAGCTCAGGAGCCATTCAACCACATATTACATACCACATATTTTATGAGTATAGAGTTATGTGTAAAAGTCTGATCTGATTGTAGCGGGTCTCAGTATTACCCAAATGCAACCTCAGACAAACAACATATACCTTTAATACTAAGTACATCCATGATTAAATAGCTTTTAAATCCTCCTTTAGCATTAATAACTTGGAGTAATCATATCTGTATACTGACTATCAGTCTTTCATTATTGTGGAGGAATTTTGGTTTATTCTTCTTTACAACATTGCTTCATAGTTTATTGAGGTTTTTGGGAATTTGTATAGGCACCGTTATCTTGAGGTCCCGCCACAGCATTTCAATTCGTTTGAGGTCTGGACTTTGACTCTGCTACAGTATACCAAAATTTTGATTCTTTTATTTTTCAGCTATTCTGATGTAGATTCAGTGGTGTGCTTAGGATCATTTTCTTCATTCATTCATGAAACACCCATTTTTGTCCAAGCTTTAGCTGTCGCACAGACGACCTCACATTTGTCTCTAGAATACTCTGATATATTGTACAAAGGAGTTTATGGTTGAATCAATGACTGCAAGGTGCCCAGGTTCTGTGGCTGCAAAACAAGCCCAAATCATCACCCCTCCACCGCCATGCTTGACACTGTGTATGAGGTGTTTCTGGAGAAATGCTGTTTGGTTTTCCCAAAATATGACGTGAAGATTATAGTCAAACAACTCCAATCTGGTCTCAGCTGTCCATAAGACATTGTTCCAGCAGTCTTGTGCTTTGTACAGATGCAGTTTTGTGAATCTCAGGCATGATTCCATGTTCTTTTTAGATAGAAGAGATTTTCTCTTGGCAATGAATGCTCTCTTTAAAATACCATATATATCTTTCTGTTCAGAGAGAATGAAGTTGGCCCACTTGGCTTTTCAAGTAAGCAGAAATGTGAGGACCAGTGCCCATTCCTCCTTCAGCCATTCCTCTCAGGTGGTACCAATCTTAAATGTGTGCAGCAAAGTCCATGTATAGCAAGGGACATATGTCTATAAAAAAGTAAAGTGATCTTTTATTAAAGTTTTTTTTAGGAGGGATGAGGAATGTGTCGAGGTGAGAGGTAAATGAGTGCAGTCTTCTGTACTGCCAAATGCCATCCTATCAATTTTGCAGCATTACAGCAACTAAATCCGAGCAGAAAGTCAGAAAGTATAGCACTATACATGTCAGAATTCATCTTGCCACTTCTATCAGCAGTCACATCATCAACAAACACCAGTGACCCATTTCCACTGGCAGCCATACAGGCTCATGCCATAACACTGCCTCCACCGTGTTTGACAGATGAGATGATATGCTTAGGATCACAAGTCCCTCCCTTTTTCCTCTATTTTTTTGGAGTAAAGTCTAATATTGCACCTTTGTTATTGAGTGGTTTATCAGTGGTTTGCATCTTGAGGTACACCCACTATATTTATATTCATGAAGGCATCTCTTGATTATTGACTTTGACAATGATACGCCCGCTTCCTCAAGAGTGTTCTTGACTTGGCTAGATGTTCTGCTTCTGCAAGGAAATAATTCTGTAATCATCCACTTTAATTGTCTTTTGTGGTCTGCCAGGCCTTTTGTTTCCCTCCAATGCATTCCTATATATATATATATATATATATATATATATAAACACTCCTAGTGGTTAAATAAAACCAGTTTCTACTATCTCTCTGATAGATATATTTTGCTTTTTCAGTCTAATGATGGCCATCATCACTTGCATCAACACCTCTTTATACCTCTTTATATTGCATATTGAGAATTCTCTAAACAGCTACCAAATGCACTTTCAACACTGGCAATCAACTCCAGACCTTTTATCTCCTTAATTTGTCATAAAATAATGAGCAAAGAGACCATGAAACAGCATAACAGTCAGTTATACACACTCTCCTTTATATATATATATATATATATATATATATATCTATATATATATTTTTTTTTTTTTTATTTTTATTTATTTATTTTTTTTCCCCACTCATGCTACCAGAACCACTATTTCTGGAATATTCCTGCACCCTCAGGGAAGAAATACACAATTGAAGTGATCAGAGGCAATCCTGGGTACACCAGCATTACCATTAGGGCCGTAAAGGAGGAATTCCATCCAGGATCCAGAATGGTATACAGCATAACAGTATACCATACTACTAAAGTCATTAATGGTCCGAGATGGTCCATTAATGGTTCTACAGAAGGTCAACCAGATTTCCAAACAATTTAGTTTGCTACAGTATCACTGCAACCCTGTGCCTCGTCTGATCTCAATATTACATTACTTATGTCAGTAGGTGCTCATGCCTTAGGAGAGCCAGTGTCTCAAAAACTGGACATATATGACTCACTGGCACATCATCAAGCCATCTTCATTTCACTTTAGACTGAAGCATGCTCCTGGTCCCTCTACTGGGGGGTGTTTTCAGCACTTGATGGACTGGTAGTGTATAGTCATGAGGGACCTTGTTAGTCTTCTGCTGTTGGTATTCTGGTTGCTGGGAGATGTTTCCTTGGATGAGAGTCTACCTCTAGTCTACAGTATGAGGTGGTCTCACTCCATTTCATAGTTTCCACTGCTCAGCACCTCCAGTCCACTAACCATCAACTCCACCAAACAACTCCACCAGCCTTCTTGAGTTTCTATACTAAAATTGAGTCTGTTTGTATTTTGATTGCATTTTGTTTTGTGATTCTCCTTTTTGGTATTATTTTCCTGCTTTAATTCATTCAATACAAAAGCCCACGCCAGTTTTCCGCTACACAAATAAACCTTGAAGCTATGACATTGTTTTAAAATGGATAGCTTCCCTGAGGATTGACATTCATTTTTTGAGGTAACTGAATCTTTAAATGAGTTGTCTTTGCTTTACCAATAAATAGTTTTTTTTTTCTTCTTTGTGGTGTTTGAGAATGCATATTTGGATTCTACCCCATATTTAAGTGGGTGAGCTAAATTCCGTATTGATAGAGAAAATAAAATGGTTGCATTCATAATTCTTAGCAAAAGGCCCCAAGCTTCCAGCTGAACCCATTTGCTACTTTATACACACAACTGGTAATGGGAAATGAGTTGAGATGGAACAAACATATTGCATATTGCTTATGAGCCTGCATTGTGCTGAAATCATCTCAGCAAGGCAATTCACTGCAAATGGGAGATTTGTTATTCATTCTACTAACAAAGATGATTTTACCAAGAGGGAAGAACTGGCTCAGTGTGTGCATCCTTTTTCTTCAGCAGCACAGCCAAACTGGGTTAAATTGGATAAATGGTGGAAACACACACTCGGGCCAAGATTGGTCAAATAGTTACTTTGATTGTGTAAAGGCTTTCTGCATTGAGCCCCATTAATTAGTTATTTTATGTCAGAACATTCTCCACTAAGAAGGTTAGCTAAGATTACCATATATAATAATATGGAATCAAGCAATAATCATTTTAAATGCTTTATATTCCTAATGTATCCACCTGGTATTTTTCTGAATAATATGTTGTAACCACAAGACTTTATAACAATCACTTTAAGATGATTTAACTTGAAGACAATTTACTTTCATGCGGGCTTGAGCAAATATTCAAAGACAATGTTCATTACCATAAATATTGTTTTGTTCAGTTTTTTCTTTTTTTCCAAATGTTTCATGGTTGTACAGTACTTGTAAGATTCACATTTAAAAACTAACACACACACAAAAAGTCTAGATTTAGAGCATAGAAAGACAAATACAGATAGAAATATTTGTACTAAACCAACACAGATAATACTTTACCGTGTCCAACTGAGTACAGATATTTACATTAAACCCCCACAAAATGTTTACTTGAGTAGATTAATTTCATTAGTAATTTTTAACTATTACTTGAGTCATTTTTCATAAACTCTACTTTTCTCAAAAGGTCA
Source organism: Clarias laeviceps (assembly GCA_030014305.1). Taxonomy (NCBI): domain Eukaryota; kingdom Metazoa; phylum Chordata; class Actinopteri; order Siluriformes; family Clariidae; genus Clarias; species Clarias laeviceps. The sequence continues at coordinate 11,397,147 of JAQMYJ010000023.1, forward strand.
CCTGCATGTTGCTGAATTCTCTGAAATGCTCTGTCATGGGAGCCATTAAGCTCATTCCATGGAGTCAAGGTGAGGCAAGGTCACTACTGTACACATGCTCTTGTAAGCTCAACACAGAGGACAAGGCCAAGGGGAATGGCTTCAACACGTTCCAAACCATAGTGCACAGGATGCTTATCGACCCCTAACACCATATTAGACAGCTCTAACATGATTCTCTAATGCATTTTGCTTTCACTCTGGGGAATGCTCACAGTAAACCGACCTGAAAGAAACTGTTATTTTAACCTAAGCATTTTCGGTGAGTAATCATTAAAGAGGTAGATAGAGCTTCGAAAAGCTGTCTCTTAAGTAAAATTTAACATGTCTGAAGGTTTTATCACATGTTGCACTGAAGTAACAATGTTACAACGTACATTACAATACAGACTTTTTTCTTTTGTCTTTGTTCTGAGTATTTATATAAGAAATGTCATGATTGCATAGGAGAATTTTTTTATATCGCATTATCCCACTGTTGACAACTGTAACCAACTCTAAAACACATTATTATTATTATTATTATTATTATTATTATTATTATTATTATTATTATTACTACTACTACTATCATTATAAAAAAAATTACATTTTATTATTATTATTATTATTATTATTATTATTATTTCAAAGGGTTGCTATTGACAGATGATTTAAATATTTTCACGTCTGGAAATCAGGATTAAATACACTAATGCCATTTCAGTAAACATGTATTTAAAATATATGAAATGATAAATAGTGCAGTTAATACCCAGGCACAGATTCATTCCAAATTTATACACATGCATTAACCTTAATCAAAATTAAGTTGTTACATTTAATTAAATTCAGAAAGAAATTGAAGATGAGACTGAAGCAAATGCAGGTTAAAATTAAAAGTTATAAAGTTAACAAACGTGAATCCTCCGAGGGAAAAAGAAGAAACTCCTGGCAGGATTTGCAAGGAGCACGTTATACAAGGATGAACACAGCAATTGAAAAATCATTATGAGATGATGAGAAAAAAAAAACTAAATATAACAGAAAGTGCGGTGTGCTGGAGTGAAAGTAATGTGATTCAGTATTAACAAGAGGGTTTGAGAAGAAAAGTTTACATATGCAAGACATAATCCAAGAGCAAAAAAGATGATAACGTGTATGGATGTGCAGGAATTCAGTGTTCGGAAATGAAGTAAACCTCATGAAATCTGTAGAGACAGAAAGGGGAATACTGTGGAACAAATAAATAAATAGACCAGTGAAACATTGGAGTGTCATGTCTTAAATAAATGCAAGGCTAATGAATTTCTGCCTGTAATATACAAGGGGTGTTCACATCAAACTGGGACTTTTGACAGAACGCAGTTATGAGAGTAAAAATTCCTTTTATTTCTCCATATAATCCCCTGCTACACTGATGCACTTATCCCAGCGTTTCACTAGTGCTTGGATACCATCAAGGTCAAAGGTTTTCTTAGTACCCCGGCCCCATGACCAGGCTGTCTGCTTCATACTCAAAATGCTGGCCTCCTAGGAACTCTTTTAATGTTAAAATGGCTTGGAGCAAGTCAGGACTGTAAGGCGGAATGTGTCCAGGTTTCTGTAATGTCCAAGTGGTGTTGGTGAATGAACATGTGTACAGTTCCCACAGACAGATGCGTCTCTTCTGCAAGTTGGTGACAAGCTATCCGTCAATTTTTCAGGTATCAGGTTGCTGAATGTTTACGAGAATGATTACAATGGCAGAATAAAAAACTTACAGACTATCAACCAAACTGTGGCCATATACCTGTAGGATAGCAACGAATGATATGCACAATAAAAGCTCGACAAAGCAATAATGAAACCAGTCACGTAAATAGTGATGTTACAAAAGAAATAAAAAGACACAGGTAAAACTGATCAGTGATGCGTGACAGTGTGGCTGATGATTAATGCAGTCCAGAGCCTCATTGGTGCTATAACAATGATTGTATTAAATTTGCTCGAGTACTGTGATTCATCCAAGTGCATTCAACTAAGTTGCATGTTCAGGTGGAAACTCAAAACCAACATAATCGCTTTCTAAAATGTTTAGACAATTTGCATCCATCTATATAAAAAATACTTTAATTTTTGGATATACTGTAGGTTAACACCTGAGTCAAATAACACTTATTATATAACACTTTTCAGGGCAACCTGCATTATAATGAATTGACTACTGACTCTATAGCTGACTGCTAATGAACATAACTCTGCAATTCCAATGCTACAGGCTTTCATAATAAAATGTAAACTGAAAAAAAATTATCACTAAACGGCTGGGGAAAAAAAAACAACATTCAGTGTCATGACAACGTGCAGTCGAGATGGGCGTAATCCACATCATAGGTCAAATCATAGGCAGGCAGGGTCATCATGAAAATATTCATAATCATTAATGGTAATACATGAAGAGATTTAGACACAAAACACTGAGCTAGGAAACAAGACTTACTAATGCATGAAACAATGAACAAGGCGTCACATTGAGATCAGAAGGTAGAAATAAACAAGATAATTAAGAGATAAGAGCTGCACAGATTACAGTAGGTAACAGACCAGTGATGGGACAGGGGCAGAGACACGACCAAAATAAACGCATGTGGCAATGTAAATAAAAACCCTTTGAGTGTGAACTCAAACGAGGCATGATGGCAAATGCACTAGATGCTGAAAAAGGGGAATTTAGGACTGTAAGTATTTCTAGGGAGTACTGGGTGTACACTGCTGTACGGCACTATATGGCTTTTATTCCTAGAAATCTTTATTTATCGTTGTGCATTACTTTGTTTTAATAAATATATACAGTATACAGTATGGGGTCAGGATTGTTCAATATGGAGTGACATATCCTTTTCTCAGCACAACCTAGGAAACATGATTAATACAATTTCATTACATTCTAACCAACAATGTAAACATGACTGAGCAATAAAAGTTTTAATGGGTAACAAAGACAGAAATACATATGATCATATTTTTTATGGGGAAAAATAAATATGGGGTATTTGACATTTTTGCAGCATAATTTCCATATTCCCCTAGAGAATAAAAAGATTTCGGAGTAATGTAGTGATAAGCACTGTTGCCTCGCACCTCCAGGGTCCGGGTTCGATTCCCACCTTGGGGTCTGCGTGCACAGAGTTTGCATTTTCTTGCATTTCTTGCTTGGTGGTTTTCTTCCGGGTTATCCGGGTTATCCGGTTTCCTCCCACAGTCCAAAGAGTGGGCTAATTGGCGTTTCCAAATAGCCCGTAGTGTGAATGCATGTGAATGTTGACCAGAGGTCTTACCATGGTTGTAATAATGGGAATAAATACAATGGTCACCACTGGCCTCCACGTCCCTATCTAGAAACCTCTGGAGGTGTCTACAGAGGTTTCTAGATGGAATGGAATGATAACTGCCCTACCCCAATTCACCCAATGCAACTGGATTTATTTACAATCGGTCATTGACCAATGCCATGTTCCTGGGACAGTCAATCTGTGCAGGTTGAGCAAAAATTCCCCATATGTATTATTGCATAGCTTTAATATCTTTATTATCACCCATTTTCTTCGTGTTAATAATGTAAGTGACGCATGTACTGTAGCAACAGACATCTGGAAGTACAGTGCACAAATGAATGGTGGCAATAAAGACACAAAACAATAATCATCAGAAATAAAACACTGATGTGTTAGAGACTTGAGGCACTTTTGCATATAAATGGTTTACATTATTGTAATGTTTGAAGGTTTATATAACCTAATTAACATTATCTACTGTATATCTGCACAGCATTTACAGTAGTATAAGTTCAAGTCAAATTAGGGGAATTAAATATAATTAACAATGTAGGAAGCCATTAATGATAAATCAACAAAAAAATGAAATAATGAGCAATAGTATGACATTTTGCTCCCTTTTCTCACTAAAACATTCAACAAGAAATTTAAACCCCCTGTTCTGTGTGTTCTATTCACAGCTCCTCAGATGCTCATATCCCACCCACTTTAATGACACATCTTCAAATAATGCACACCCACATTCATATTTTAAAATGTTTATCAACTTGGCACTGCTTTAAGCTCTGGAGAGACTCGGGTAACATCTGTGAGCTGTTGAGATACAGGCAGGCCTGTTCTCTCAGACAGCAGCTGTGGAAGGAGGACCAGGGAGCAGGATGGATTTGCTGTTTTGTAAAGCCTGTCACTCACCTGCCATGCTGCTTCACAGGCCTGCAGAAGGGCATGTTAAATCCCCCTTCTCAAGTCCTTGTTCAGAAGAGTGCCTGAGTATGGCTTTGTCTATTCACTTTGCATTCGATGCTATGCCATTCACGTACAGTGAGCGGCATAGCAAACAGGAGTGATAAAATGGAAGACTTGACTAGAATCTTGAATGATCTAAACTGGTGAATAATTCATTTTCGGCTGAATGTTTTAGCTGCTTAATTTTTTTTTTTTTTTTTTTGAAAACTTCACCAAAATGGTTTGTAATATACTCCATATATAAGTGTGTGGATACTTGTCCATCACAGCCAGATTTAGTCCCCTTTCCACTAGATTGTGGAGCATGGCAGTTGGGATTTGCCCATTCAGCCACAAAAGCATTAGTGAGGTCAGGCGCTGATGTCAGGGAAAAAGTCCTGTTGGGAGGCAGTTGATGTTTCAGTTCATCCCAAGCATGTTGAGTGGGGTTACATACAGGGCTCTGTTGCAGGCTACTCTAGTTCTTCCAGAACAACCTTGCAAACCTTGTCTTCATGGACCTCAGTTTGTGCTCGGGGCACTGTCGTGCTAGCACATGCTCAGGTGTCTGAGTTCCAGTGTAGGGAATTTGTAATGCTACAGCTTACAAACTCATCCCTTTACAAATATGTGCTTCCAACTTTGTTACAACAATAGTTTGAAAAGGAACTACATACAGTATGGACATAATGGTCGGATTTCTACCAACTTTGTCCCAACTCAGTACCGAGAATCTATATTCATATCCTCGAGACTACTCCGTCACTGCTGATGAAGTGTTATGGAAGACATGGGTGACTTGGACTGAAAAATATCAGCCCGATGCACATGAAATCTAGGAGTGAGTAGTCATCTGATACGACTGTCATTGATCGATTGCATGAATCTACAGTTGGGTCTAGTGGGAAATCAGTCATAACCTTACTTCTTCATACCATTCCACTGTCCATTTGTCGCACATCCATTTGTGGCTATGTTGCGCTTCGTTCAAAATAATCAGTCATTGCTACAGCAGAGGTGTGCACACAGGACGTACAAGACAATGTCATGGTAACACCATAGGGGCTCTGTACTACCGCTCCTGCAAGTCGCTGCATGTTACACGGTTCTAATGTCATGCACCTGAGACTTGTTTGTCTCGTTATGCTCACAATGTAGTTTTTCGGTGTGTTTGTCAAGCAACTTGTGTTTATCGAGTGTTCCCAGATCATAGTTCCTGTATTTAGCGTAATATTAATGCTAAATGCTAGTACTGGTGCATAATTTAGCATAGTTTCCTTCATGATGTTTATTAAAGACAAACCTGCACTTACAATACATTCTTGTCCATATTGTTTCCTGTCAGGTAGACAATTGCTTGGTGCAGAGTTTTGATGAGTCCCTCTTACATTATTTCAATGACAATGTCAAACATTAACGTTTAGACCTCTCCCTCAAAATAGTGTATAATGTACAATGTAAAATGCTATACCAGGAACCTTTTTAGCGTGTGGGATGTTAGTGAGTCTTTTTTGTATTGTCATGATTTTTTTTAAATGACGAGAAATATCCTTAGAGGAAGTCAGAAAAAGAAGAGAAACTGAACTAAACTGTGGTGGAAATAATGTAATAATGAAATAATTAAGAATGATAAGAGTACAGTAGATAAAGTGATGATGCTCAGGAATTGGAATATGTGATGTAAATTTTTTGGCTAGTTTTACTGGTAGAATTTGTCCTTTTTTATCAAATCCTGTTGTTGGGTTTGGTCTTACAGATTGCAAAATGAAATCACTTTACCAAATATATTCCCTACATGTTTCAGTGATGATTTATCTACAGTAACTGAGAAATCTGATCTTGGACTACAGGCAGTGCGCAAAATATAACACTTTCACACCAGCACATCTAATATGGCAATAAAGATGAAAAATGTCAGAAGGGCAGGCGTCTTTGAAAGACTCGAAAGGGTCGTTGCCCAGCTGGCCCATTTATATAAGCACTCCCTGTGTAACTATTATCATAGTTAACTGATACATCAGATATGATGTAAAGGATATTAAATGATCTTCATTATTTCTAACCCACCAAGGATTCATTTATTATCATGAAATATTAATTATATAATATTATACACTTATTAATAAACCTTATATCAACATTATCATAATATTTGTATAAAATGACTGTTTTTCCATCGGTTACAAATTATTCTGCAAAAAGAACTTTAGGAAAAGCTCATGTTCATTTCCATTTTTAATGCATATATTTACCTTTGACGTTTCCCAAAAAACTCATCCAATACAATTCACCAGGATTTATGCATAGAAAGGAAAGATCGTGATACATTGTTCTTGGCTCTATGTCAACATACAGTATTTACAAAGAAATACTGTATATAACTGCATGAGTAAAAAGCTTTGTTGAAAGTGTTCCAGTGTTTCAAGCAGTAATGGAAAAGTTTTTTGTAAATCTAGTTGTAATAAAGGCTCATTGAGTGCACCACATAAATTTCTTTCAAAATAATAATAACTAAAAATATCAAAGATTTGTTGTCATGAAACAAGGAGAGTATTTTGGAGGCAAGTGTGTGCACAGAAAGTGGTGATGCCAGGGCAGAGAATCTGATTTGAGATGCTTCTGATTTGACCTGGTTTATTTGTGTTTGGTCTGAACAGCCATGTCATTTCACTGCCTCTACCATCTGATAACCATATGCCACTTCCTTTCAGCAGTAATTCCAACAACCCTAGAGGATTAGCCACATTCCCAGGCAAGAGAGAGAATATTCCACCATATTTCTCACTTTACCTGCTAAAAATATTGAATTGCATATGAATAATTATACCTTTTTTTCCTGGTTATGAAGGTATTATGCGCCAAACACCAATGGGAAAAAAAACTGGTGTTTATCATAGGACATCGAAGGAAATGCTCATAAAGATTTAATTTATATATGGCTTAATATATCCTGGTCATTCATAATTATGTGACATGGAAATCCTTTATGAGAAATGAAACGTGTGATAGTGGAAAGGAAGCCTGTTAGTTCATACTGCATGAAGCATCGTTTTTTTTTTTGTTGTTGGTGGTGGTGGGTTTTTTCTTCTCAAGGCTGTGCGTTTGCCTATGATGGAGAAACCCATTTTCTGCGAAGTTCAAGGTCTGTTATTTTCCTGTCTATATTTGCTCTTTGTTGAATTGTCGGATGCATTGCAGTCCTCCAGTGAACCTCCGTTGTGAAAAATGAATAAGCTTCGGGCACCTATTGCTCCCCAGGCAGATGGATGGTGGGGGGAGATGCAATGACAGATAGCTCTAGCTCACAACAGACAAGACACTAAATGGATTTATGGAAGTTCACAGATGTCAGGCCTGGGTAGATCGCTGAGCATTATGATCATGCCATTTTGGTTGCTCATATAATTGCTGACAATGATTTAATGGCTCAATACCGGCTGTTGTTGTTTTTCATTAAATTGTTGTGAAAGCTCTATAAAGGAGTCTAATTTCCTTAAGTTTTTGAAGTCATTAGACTTTTTTTTTTCTAATTGCCCCATTAGTAGCCCAGGCATGTGTAAAAAGTAACACTTTGTCAGCAAACACAGTTAAACACAAATAGCTACTTAGTGCTGTGGGAATTTTTTAGGCCATTTTATCCCAAGTTGGTCATTTGCAAATTCCCACCCATTAGTTCTCCTTTTCACTCAACACTTACCAAGGAGGGTGAATTTAAGTGTGTGCTTACCCGAAAACATGTGAAGCCACCAATCTGCCGCTCATTCTACCTCTCAGGGTGACTGAACACAATTAAGGAAACCATTTCCAGCATACAACAGCTAACAAATCCCCATGATTGGTTACTGTTGCTCTAATTGAAAGGTGAGACTGTATGCCATGCTTCCCTCCCACAGATTCAGTTTGGCTTTCTCGGATTCCCAGACACAGATGGCTTTGGCATTTTTTCGAAATTTGAACTTGATCTGCCTCGGATAAGGTGGATGCATTTCTGTTGTGCATTTGATTTCAGCACCACCTGAATCAGTTACAGCAGACTGGCCCGATTCCATGTCAACAAGAAAGAATAAATTATTTTTTTCGCTCTTTGCTCTGTCGAGCAATGGGAAGCTTGTTTTGTCTCCAATGGTAACTGCTTGTCAGACACGAAATCTAATTCCAGCAATCGCAGTCAGTTTTCACTGTGCTGTAAAATGAACACAGAGCATTCTGAATCTTTTGTTGGGGATATCATGCAGGAGAGTGGAGTAAGACGCATTCATCCCCTGTAGTCAGTCTAGTTAGAAGGGCTTTTCCCCTCCTGCTGGGGCCAAAACAGCTTTCTGGTGTGTTTGTGAATTAGCAGAGCGAGGTGTTTCTCCTTCAAGGAGGCTTGCACTTCCTCAGAGCCATTGAAACTCCCAGAGTGCAACACAACAAGGCAAATCAAAAAAAAAAAAAAAAAAAAAAAAACTAGACTGAGGGCCAGACTGAAAGATAGAACCAAAAGATATGTTGAAGAGAGAGAGAGAGAGAGAGAGAGAGAGAGAGTGTGTGTGTGTGTGTGTGTGTGTGTGTGTTGCCGCTAAGATTACTACATACTATTAGACATTTGCATGCCATTTGACCAAGTCATAGTCTAAGTGCATAATTAAGCTCTCTTTAATAAGCTTGTCAAATGCTGCTTGTATGTGAATAGATTTTCTCCCTGCTTTGTCTCTCTGTATGTGACAGGCTGCACTATAAGAACATTTTCAGCAGCCATTTTATTTGGCGAAAATTGAAAACAAATTTCCCAGACACAAACCCCAGGGAGCATTTAAGTGCTTGGGGATGCAACTTATCAAATAGCAAATATCAAATAGAAAGCTAGAAAGCTAAGGATAGTGGTGTCATGATGAGATGGTATAAAATGGAAGAGGTACTGGAATAGACTGAGCTGTTTGTGCCTGATGCATAATGAGGAGGCAAAGATTGCTTGGCTAAATGGAACCGCGGATTTCGTATGGCTTGCGGAGTTCATTTAGCAAACACTTTCTTTTAGCCATATCTCGTGATGCCCACTTAGTGTAATAAAATAATGCAGTTCTAGTGTGTATTTTGAATTACTGCCTCATTTTCTCAAGATTTGCGACCGTAATGTTCCTTCCCCCAGCCACACTTGATCAACTTGAGGGAACGCTCGCTTGTGTCCTGGTGCAGTACCATTTGCGCTATGATTAAGTATCATTTAGTCATTACAATGGCACATATACAATAGACAATAGTGCTGCCATTTGCAGCATTATTTAGCCATTACAATGGCAGTGAAGTTGTTTTTCATCTTTAATGAGCCTCAACATTTTAGCATTCTTTTGTATTATTATTACAATTTTTCATTCCATCCCATTCCAGAAGAATCTTCTTCGACCTCGTCATGAATCCAGAGAATTGATGTCAACGGTACTCATATTGAATTTACAACACTGGTGCGACAGTGTCTGGTGAAATTGTTGAGAGCACCCGCACTCCCTCCTTTCCTCCCTGAAGGCTGTCCTTTGCTGTCCAGTCTGAGAGAAAGTAAAGGAGGACGCCTGTGTCTTGATTTAGGCATGATGGCAGGAGGGAAGACCTGACCGAGGCTCTGAGCTTTGAGGAGGCCAAAGAGGAGGAGACCATCCATCAAGCGTCTCAGAGTGCAGCCCAGGAGTCGCTCATACATACAGCCCGGTTCATGATGGATGACTATATCACATGGCTTTCTTATTATTTCAAAAGAGGCCAAAGGAAAGCAGTGAGTGAGTTCAAACTCGAGTGTGCTGGTAAATCCATGTCTTTGCTATGAACCTAATCTTTTTAAAGAATGGGTCATAGTGTCAGTTTGTTTTTATAGATACTCTCTGGAAATGAACCTAGGCATAGAGCGAGCACTCTCCTCTACAGCGCAAGGGTTTAAAGACTACGGCTTAAAATTCCGAAGAGGAATATGTGGTTATTGCAACACACTTATATGCAATTAGTATAAAAATATGCAATTTGTATGAATGGGACTCCTAACCTCCTGGTAGAGGTGACCAGGGTTTGAGCGAAAAAAAACCTTAGTATTTATGAATGCACAAACCTTTCCAAGAGACCCTGGACCACTAGATGCAAAATATTCCCAAATTATCAGTGATCCACCAGAATATCTTACAGTGGTTATGTGGGCTTTTTTGTATGCGCTGCCAATTTTTCTCCAAATATGCCAAGAGAAAAAAACATTTTCAGTTTCAGTTATGACTGGCAAAGTTTTGCATTTTGTAAAAACCTTTCAAAAAAGCAAGTATTTATAGCTGTTGTGTCTGATCCACATTCTGCATAATTATTATTATTCATGAAACCAATTCATTAACAAAAAAGATGTTTTATGACAGATGGCAATGCGGTTTGTGCTACAGAAAATAGTTTAGCAGGCAGAATAAAACATATTATATACTGTGTTCTTATGACCAGCATCCTTAAACCTAACCAGAATATTCGTTCACATGCTTGTTGGTGATGCTTTAGGGTGGATAACTAACATGCAGTCAACAGCAGCAATTAAATCATTAAAATCAAGTTTATATGCATTCTGAGTCTTCTGATTTGCAAAGTGTTGCTTTGCAGAATCTACATCATGACCATGGCAGCCAGGACTACAATAGTCATGGCCCCTAAGGTCACCGAGCCCAAAGATGTTCAAAAATCCAATTTCACTTTTTTATACAGTTATTTTTCAATGCTTATGCATTCCTTTATCCATTTATGTGCCTGTATGGTATGTTTCAAAAGCTCCTTGGTTTTCCTTATGGTCTTAGTGAGATAGTCGAATTTTACATGTTTATAGCTTCATATGCGCCATGGACAAACATTCTATTTAAAAGCAAAAACTTTTTTTTAATTTTGAAATTTTAAAATGAGGGTTTCTTTTTAAAAGAACGACAATCTCATTCACTCACCCATCGTCTAAATCGCTTTATCCTGTATACAGCATCACGGTGGCCTGGAGCCTATTCCTATTCCATGAGACTTAGGGCATAATGCGGGGTACACCCTGAATGGGATGCCAATCCATAACAAGACACACACAAATACACACACTCACACGCCCATTCACACACTACGGTCAATTTGGAATCACCAATTAGTCTAATCTGCATGTCTTTGGACTGTGGGTGGAAACCGGAGTACCCGGAGGAAACCTACCAAGCATGTGGAGAACATGCAAACCCCATGTACTCAGACTCGAGGCGGGAATCAAACCCAAACCCTGGAGGTTCAAGGTGACGGTGCAAACCACTAAACCACCATGCCGCCCGGACGACAAACTGTTTGCATGAATTTAATATACAGTACGGTATGTCTTATGGCTGTTACCAATTGCACCACATACAGTGCATTTATTGGGCAGGGGTTGCTCAGTGGGTAAGGTTTTAGACTACTGGTTCAAGCCCCAGCACCACCGAGCTCGTACAGTTCAGTCCTTGAGCAAGGTCATTCACCTAGGGTTCGAGCTAAAACTCTTAGTATTTATGAATGCAAAAAATCTTTCCAAGAGACACTGGACAACAAGATGCAAAATATTCCCAAATTATCAGTGATCCACCAGAATATCTTACAGTTGAACAAGGTCGTTCACCTGCTCAGCTACAACCAGCCGTCAGGTTGGCAGCCGTGAGAAACCGTCTCACTGAAATGATGGATACCGGGAGTATCCATTGCCCGATGTCTCTGATGACCTGTAGATAGACCCTTCTCATAAAGTGAGACTGTAGGTGTATAACGAACAGCCTCTGAAACAGAAATTACTCCTTCTTGACGCTAGAATCTCCAGTTATCCTAAAACCACTGTTGAAATTTCTGTATATTTCAGATAATAAACAGACGTGCTGAAGTATTACACCTGCAGCCAGTCAAGCATTTTATATATGCTTGTTCCTGGAGTGATGACATATTTCTTCATATATGTTCTGGTGTCTTAGCTGAGAACCATAAAGTGTTGGATGTCTTTAAGAGATATGAGCTGTGGAGCTGATTTGTAGTCGAGGCTCTCCTCCAGTCCCTGCTTGTGTGTGCCTGAGAGAGGAACATAGAGATAGACAGAGAGAGGGAGGGTAAGCCAGAGAGGGAGGGTGGGAGAGAAAGAGATGGTGGGCAGATGAGAGGAGAGGCGACATAGGATGTGGGACACAACAGAATCCAGTGCAGCACTGTGTTATTTATCGAAGATGGTATACAGTACACCGACAACAATGATATCCTTGTGTTCCTCAGGTACATCAGCCAAACAAGGGAACGATGCCACGCTTTATACAGCAAATCAAATTTGGGGACTACAGCATCCTCTTTATTTTACTTATTTTCCTCTTTCGTTTTTTCTTCTGTTTTCCTCCTAAAGCCCAAACAGGGAATATGTGAGGACAAGTGTGAGTCTCAGTGACAGGAGTTCTCGTTATCTCCAGTTGTAAAGCTGAGTCACAAGAGGACTGCATTTTGGGAGAAACATTGTTTGATTCTAGCAGACATCTGGTATGCCGTCATTGCCTGGGGATACGACTGATAAAAGGCAGAGCATCGTGAATGAAAGTTTCATGGGCTACTGTACCTGGATTGTTTTGCGAGAGAAAGAGAGAAAAACAAAGAGAGAGAATTGTCGGGAGAATGATTCATGCCCTGAAGTAAGGATTTTAATCATTTATAGCATAACATATTACAATATCTTCCTCAGGATTTTTTTTTTTCAGGGGGGATTTTTAATTTATTTTATTTTTGGTGGGGGGGGGATCGTGGTCGCTTTAATGTTTTGGATGTGAGATTTGTGATTTTTATTTGTTTTTTGTTTTGTTTTTTAGATCTTACTTTGTTGATTGATTGTTCCTGTTGTTACATGAGGGAGAGTCAATGGTGGTGAGATGAAAGCGCAATCTCTGCTGTACCTTTAGCTAAATCAATATAGCTCTGTTATTATTGCAGTGAAAGTTTGCTACAGGGTTGATTATAATGTTTATAAGTTACAGTAGCTTAAAAAAAAGAAAATGCATCATGCCTTCATTATTTCTTTTGGAGATGAAGGTGTGTTGTTTAGTCATAAATCATCTTGTTCATCATTTAATGTAACCCAATTTAAGGGGAAAAACACATTTGGTATCAATTTACTGTACATGTTGAATAAGTCCATTTAGCAACAAACAGGATGTTTACTTCCCAGAAAGCATCACAGACACAGAGCATCTTTAGATCTGGTGTCAATCATTTCACTCATGTTGAGTGTATATCTCCACGAAACACTCCCTCCCCCTACAGACTCCCACTAAAACCACGCCCCCACCTGATACACATTGTCTGATCATAATTGCATAGGAATTAGAAGACCACCTACAACAAATCTCATGCCAACTCAATGTCTGAATCACTGAATAGATTTATTTATTGTTAGTTTCACAAGCCGAAGTTGCTAGGTCCTGCTACACCAGAGTCTGGTACACTTCATTATTAAATGTGACCAAGGCCCAGGAAGAATCCTGCCTTTCATACAGAGTTCGCAGGATAGGCCGTGTGACCCTGAACAGGATAAAGCAGTTACAAATGATAAGTGGATAAGAGGAAGACATGTAGATATTTTTTTATTTAACAAAAAAAAAGAACTTTACTGACATGCCAACTAGAGACCTGTTCCACTAGCCTTTCTATCAACAGAGAAGATTATCAAGATTTACTTACCACTGACGGCTCTGAACAAACATCTTTCATATTTTTATAAGGGCATCCTTTTGTCTTATTTTCAGTCTAGTGATTAATTATACTGCATCGTTTTTTTTTAAAAAAAGCTTTGCATAATTAAAAAATTGGGTAAGTGATGGAAACCAGTGTTTGAAAGTCTGTTTACAGAAAAGAGACACAACAGAGAGTTGATCAGATTACAGCCTTCAAGATTCTGAGGCTTGTGGCTAGAAAACGGTACAAAGATATCAGATCGAGTGATCTGTCTGGCGGAGGTTAAGACTGTGGTATTGTTAACTTCTGGCACAGGTTACCCCAACAGTACAGTATATTAACTGCCACCTAGATCATAGCTACGACCAATTTTTAAAGAGGACTTTACTACATTTGAACCAACCAAAGTAATGCTTGATTACCATCAGCGGTGGGTAGAGTAGCCAAAAATTGTATTCAAGTAAGAGTAGCTGTACTTCAAGATAATATTACTCAAGTAGAAGTAAAAAGTCACCATCCAAAATATTACTCAAGTAAGAGTAAAGAAGTATTCAGGGAAAAGACTACAAGTACTGAGTAACTGTTTCATCGTAATGTCCGATTTATTATTTTTCTTAGAAATTATGTAAGCAGCCGAACAAAATGATGAAATAAATGTACAAATTCTGACATTTCCAAATAATAAAATAAATGAAATATATTTAATAAAATAAATGAAGAAAACTGAATATATTTACATAATAGCAAATTAAGGAACAAGAAACACAAATCTCACTTTTTTCACAACATGAAGCTTTTAAAACAAATACCTACTGTAGGTAACATGTATGTTTAAACAGTGTAAACTATTTCCAGTGTAAGATATACTGTACATTCAGTTGCCCTCCAAATGTCTCAGCAGATAGAAAATAACATTAGAACATGTACAAGAGGTCTCACTTTACCATAAACAAATGTAAGAAAGTATATATTTTTAGCAGCTAGCTTATTTGCTAATTATATATTTTAACATTGTGACATGTCCCAACCCCCCCTTGCCTAGTAAGCAAAAGCAACTTTTATGATATCATATTTAAAATATCATATCCAGATGAATAAAAAATGCCCAAGTGTAGCGGTCTTAAATTTATACCCAGACAGTTGCAATCAAAGGTGCCCTAGAGCACTGCAGGTAGTGTTCTTGCTTCTTAGCTCCAGGGCCTGTACTTTGATGCTAAGCTCAAGTTACTGTCTGTGTAGAGTTTTGAGTTTTCTTCCTGTATCCATGTCCATTTCCTCTGGGTTCCTGCAGCTCCATGTCCCAGAAACATGGTAGCAGCTGGACTGGCTGCTCTAAATTGCCCCCAGATGTGTATAAATGTGTGTAAGTGTGTGTGAGATGTTTACTGTGCAGGAATGAAATGAATGAATGAATGCATGAATGAAGGAACACGCAAACAAAGCTAGAGTAAGCACGGTTGGTGCCACCAGCCCCAATCAGACCATTCTCATTCATGTAATTCAACAGGCATTTATGCTTAATATACTTTTCTCAGATGTTATCTAAAATGGCATTTTGTGACAAGTGAAGGAAATGCACACACAAACGTGTTTATGCAAATGTATGCACATATATTTGCATGTAAATGCTCATTACTGCATGTGACTTGGGAAGCGGATTGTAGCGTCTCTTGTTCCTGTTTGCTATCTTTAATTTTCATCTGATTGATATTAAGGGATATAGACATTAGCAGAAGATACAGATCATCATTCAGATGCTTGAAATAACTGCTAATTGCAAACTGATGAAATAGTTCTTCTGGTTGACATAATGAGGTCTGTCTAAGCGCCTGAAAATCCAATCTTCAGGGGCATTCACCTTCATCAGAATGACTCAATACAGAATGAATGCCATAATCAAGCTAATCAACTCATCAGCTTCTAAGCTGGTTGGTAATTAGAGTGGGCCACTAACAGCACCAGCACTTGATCTAACATAAGGGGGATCAAAAAGTGTGGAGAGCTGTAGGCTAAACTATTTTTGTTTTGAGGTTTAATAAGAAAATTCAAAATTATGGAGAATAGATTAAGTGCATTTCAGTGGAAGATAAGTGGGCTGTGAAATACGATGTAGCCACAATGTTTTATTTACTCCTCTGAGCAAGACCAGAGCATTAAAGAGCATAGCTCATCTGGTCTACATTCTTCATACACACTGTCTGACTGCTTTAGCAGTAAAGCTATTGTGCATGCCATGCCCCATACTTCTAAACATACAGAACAACAATATTTACAGTGCCTAACATATAGCCTGCTTTGACTCTTCATTTTCAAGACCTCAATCTTTGATGAGAAATGAAGCAATGTTAAAAAAGAAATATTCAATCTCGGGGCAAAGAGTGCACCAAGTGAGCGAACACATTGACTTTCATGGGTTTCTCTTGATTTCATTTGCCCCCTATCTTGGCATCCCTGATGCTACAGTACATGGGAAAGGACAGAGGGCTGGGCTGCTGTAATGAAAGCTGACAGATAAGAACAGCCAAAGGAAGATCTCAAGAGGCCACTGAGGGATGAAGCCTCTGGAAGTGTCAGGTATGATTGAAACCTGTCTACATGCTGTCTGTCTCAGCACAAAACCAACAGTGGGACCATAGTTTGCCACTCTGCTGACTAAACCTCCTAATTTGTCTTTGGTTTAGTGGCCCGTCAGTCCATATCGCAGCCCTCTTGTTAAGTAGTGACTCATCACCCCAGTGATAATACCATTTCTAGGTCCAAACTTTTGGTTTAACAGTTATACTGTTTATCCTCTTCAGTTCAATATGCATCAGGGTTGTGTTCCTTGATTGATTTAAATGGATCTGGATCTAAAATCACAAGAGTTGTCATTCGACCACCTTCCCTGCGATGAGAAGGTGAAAAAGAAATGGCTACACTTTATTAGGTAAGTGACCATATTCTTTAATATGTGTATGTGTAATACGTGTACTGTATGTGGATTTTTTTGTTAATTTATCAAAAAAAAAAAACATTTATATCTCATTTGCATAAGGACTTAAAGCCATCACTCACAGCCTCAAGTCTGCTTGAGAATGATGCTGCAAGCTTGGCACATCTTTCTTTTAAAAGTTTTTTTTCATTCATGGCCTGATCGTTCAAGAACAACTAGGTTGGATGAGCACAGCCATTTTCAGGCATCTCCATAGATGTTCTACTGATCTCAGGTCTGATCTCTGGCTCTTGGACTTTCAGAGTTTGTTCTGAAGCCACTCTTATGTTTTCTTGGCGTAATGCTTTAAGGCCGCTGTCATGTTGAAATACAAATATCGCCCCAGTGTGAAATCCTGAGTAATCTGGAGAAGGTTTTTACTCAGGATAGCACTTTATCTTTCGGCATCCAATTCTTCCCTATATTCTGACTAGTCTCCCAGTCCTAGTTGCAGAAAAACATTGCCACAATACGATGCTGCCACCACCGTGTTTGACTGGTTTTAATGGGGTGATCTGCAGTGCCTGATTTGCCCCACACATGACATGGAGAATTGTGTGATTAGACCAGAGGATTTTGTTTCTCATGTTCTAAGAGTCCTTCAGGGACTTTTTGGCAAACTCCCAGCAGGCTGTCATGTGCCTTTTAGTGATTAATGGCTTCTGTCTGGCCACTCTAACATAGAGGCTTGATTGGTGGAGTGCTGCAGGGATGGTTGCCCTTTTGTAAGGCTCTCCAATCTCCACCAGGAAACTCTGGATGACCCTTGGGTCCTTGGTTCCTTGTCTTCCTTAGTTTGTGTGGGTGGCCAAATATGGGGAGAATGTTGGTTGTTCCAAATCTCTTCCATTTGACTCTTCCATAGTCCTTACAGGACTACAGATATTTCTCTTAACCTCATGGCTGTTTTTACTCTGACATACACCATTTCCATTGACACCTTATATAGACAGGCTTTCCTAATTATGTCTAATTAATTCAATTAGGCACAGGTGAACTCAAAGCAAGTTGTAGAAGCATCACAAGTATGAGTATGAAACACCACAGCTCAACTGCAGGTGTT
>JAQMYJ010000023.1:11415696-11427471 GCA_030014305.1 Clarias laeviceps
TGTGTGTGTGTATATATATATATATATATATATATATATATATATATATATATAACATTTATTAATAAAAATCAACTGATGGTTGCATGTCTCAGCATTAGGAAAATACAACCTCGGAAAAACATTCAACATTTTTACATTTAATTGACACTATTAATCTAACAAAAACAAAAGCAAAAATAGGATAAAACTAAACATGTAGGAAATATTAAGTACCCCCTTACTGTTTCCACAGGATTTAAGAGTTGCAGCCAGGTGCTGCTAATCATTAGCCACTGATTAATTGATCATCAGCAGGTGTGAAGATCTCTCTAAAAGTATACGTTATTCAGGTGTGAGTTAACACCATGCCAAGAGGGAAAGACATAAGCAATGTTCTTAGAAAAGCAATTTGTTGCTCCACGTCAATCTGGAGAGGGTTATAAAACCATTTCCAAACAATTTGGACTTCAATATACCACAGTGAGAAAGATTATTCAGATGTAAAAAATCATTCAAGACAGTTGGCAGAATGTCCCAGAACATTCACCTCAAGGTCAGACCGTGCAATGCTCAGAGAAAAAATAAATAAATATATATATATATATATATATATATATATATATATATATAAAACGCTACATCTAAGACACTACAGACCTCATTGAGCATGTTAAATGTTAAAGTTCATGGCACCACAATCAGAAGAAAACTGAACAAGTATAGTTGCTTGGAAGGGTTGCCAGGAGAAAGCCTCTTCTGTCTAAAAAAACCTGGAATCACGGTTTAGGAATCACTCAAAACTGCATCTGAAAAAAAAACACAAGGCTTCTGGAACAATGTCGCATGGCCAGGTGATTCCAAAGTGGACTTCAGCATTTCAGCAAAAACACCTCATACCCAGTGTCAAGCATGGTGGTGGAGGGGTGATGATTTGGGCTTGCTTTTGCAGCCACAAGCCATGGGTACTTTGTAGTCACTAAGTTGACCATGAAAGTATTCTAGAGGCAAATGTCTATCAGACAGCAAAAATTTTGCAAAACTGGGTCCTGCAGCAGGAAAATCAAAGCAAACCAGTAAATCTACATCAGAATGGCTAAAAAAAATCAAAGAATAAAGTTGTAAAATGGCCATGTCAAAGTCCAGACCTCAACCTGCAATTGAAATGCTGCGGCAAGACATTAACAGAGTTGTGCATAAGCAAATGTCCAAAAACCTCAGGGACCTGAAGCAATGTTGTAAAGAAGAATGAAGCAAATTGATTTGAGAGACTGATGATAATATTGCGACCCGCTACGATAAAATGATTATTGTTTTACATATGACTATATGGTGCACATACAGTATAGGCCAACCCCAAACTGTTCCCACAAAGGTGGGAGCATGAAATTGTACAAAATGTCGTGGCATACTAAAGCATTAATAGTTCCTTTCACTGGAAGTAAGGGGCAGAGGCCAACTCCTGAAAAACAACTCCACACCATTTCCACCATAACTGCGTACCAGCGAACAAAGCAAGGTCTATAAGTGAGATAAGTGAGTGGAAGAACCTGATCTCCTGATCTCAACCCGATAGAACACCTTTGGGATGAATTAAAGTGGAGACTGTGAGCCAGGCCTTCTCATCCAACATCAGTGTCTGACCTCACAAATGCGCTTCTGAAGGAATGGTCAAAAAGTCCCTTAAACACAATCCTAAATCTTGTGGAAAGCCTTCCTAGAAGAGTTGAAGCTGTTATAGCTGCAAAGGGGGCGGGGCAAACATCATATTAAATCCTATGGATTAAGAATTGGATGTTACTCAAGTTCATATGCATGTGAAGGCAGGCGAGTGAATACTTTTGGCAATATAGTTATAGTGTGTGTGTGTGTGTGTGTATACATCTTTTCAGCTGCTCGCTCACACAAAAATCTAATAAAAAATAAATAAATCCCATGCCTGCAACTCATCATAGTCAAGATGATCTGCTAAAGTTCAAACCGAGCATCAGAAAGGCAAAGACAGGTGATTTAAGTGACTTTGAACATAGCATCGCTGTTGGTGTCAGACGGGCTGATCTGAGT
Source organism: Clarias laeviceps (assembly GCA_030014305.1). NCBI lineage: Eukaryota > Metazoa > Chordata > Actinopteri > Siluriformes > Clariidae > Clarias > Clarias laeviceps. Next base: position 11,417,740 of record JAQMYJ010000023.1, read on the forward strand.
AACTGCTGATCTACTTGGATTTTATACTGGAGAAAATATCCACTATGCAGCAGTTCTCTAGGTGTTGATGTCAGAGGTCAGAGGTGAATGACCAGAATGGTTCAAGCTGATATAAAGGCAACAGTCATATAATCTAGTTACACCTGAGGTATGCCGAAAAACATCTCAGAACACACATGTTGAACCTTGAAGCAGATGGACTACAACAGCTGATGAACACACTTTTTTGCCACATCTGTCAGACATAAACAGAAATCTGAGGCTACAATTCACATGGGCAAATTGGAGAATAGAAGACTGAGAAAACATTGCCTGGTCTGATTTTTGCTGTGACATTCGGATGGTAGGGTCATAACAACGAGTTCAGACCATTGTTGGTGGTGTAATGGTGTCAGGGGATATTTTCCTGGCACACTTTGGGCCCCTTAGTATCAACTGAGCATCATTCAAATGCCACAGCCTGCCTGAGTATTGATGCTGGACATGTTTATTCCTTTATAACCACAGGACAACATGCCATGTCACAAAGCTAAAATCATCTCAAACTGGGTTGAAAATGACAAAGAGTTCAGTGTACTCAAGTGGCCTCCACAGTCACCAGATCTCAAAAAAATAGAGCCTTGGGGACATGATGGAATAGGATAGTCACATTATGGATGTGCAGCCAACAAATCTGCAACAACTACATGATGTTATCATGTCAAAATGGACTAAAATCTCTAAGGTCATAATCTGTTATGGCTAGGTGTGCATATATGACCACTAACAGGTGACGTAAATAACATTGATTATCTCGTTAAAGTGGCACCTTGACGTGAGTGGGATACATTTGGCAGCAAGTGAACTTTTTGTTCCATGTTGATGTGTTGAAAGCAGAAATAAAATGAGCAAGCATAAGGATTACATGGACTTTGACAAAAAAACAAATTGTGATGGCTAAACAACTGGGTCAACTGGTTTCAGCAAAACTGCAGGTCGAGTGAGATGTTCCCTGTATGCAGTGGTTAGGAGCTTCCAAAGTGGGCCAAGGGAGGAAAACTAGTGAATTAGCGACAGAGTCATGGGTGGCCAAGGTTCCTTGATGCACATGGGGAGCGAAGACTAGCACCTGCGGTCCAATTCAGTAGAAGAGCTTTTCAAATCGCTGAAATAGTTAACACTACTTCCAATAGAAATGTGTCACAATGCATCACAGTTAGTTGCATATGTTTTTTGGAACGGTGTTGCACCTACTGTAGATCTGACCAAGTGGAGCAACTTCAAGTCATAACATGGCCTCCAGAGGCTTGTATAGTGGGCACAATGCATGATGGATGCATCGCTTCATGTGCTTCCCTTCTTACCCTGATGTGCCCACATGACCTTTTTCCATTGCATCCAAAGTCCAATCTCTAGCAAATGTAAAAAAAAAAAAATAATAATAATAATAATTAAAAATCCTGATTAGCCTCACAAATAAGTGGTTTTCTTAGGGCCAAACAGCTGTGTAATCCCAATCCTGTGAGTTTTTGTCACATTGTGCATGTGGAAATGCTCCTACTGTACTTTAACTATTAACCATGGCTGTTACAGTATATCTACTGTCATTTGTTTTGTTTCGCTTTTTTACCATGTATCTCCGTTTATGATCTTTTTCAGACAGTCCTTTCAATAATGTGTTGTAGGGTTTTAATGCCAGTGGGTAACACTGCACACTTGCTAGCTGACTTTTCTTTGTCATTTTCATCATTGACAGATGTAGTTGGGTATGTAGGGTATGTAGTTGGTAATTGGGTCTAAGGGATTTTAACATCATAAATGCAACTACAGCAACTGGATGTTTAAGATCATTATCAGAACAGTAGTTCTGGTCTGTCAACTTCTGCCAGTCCCAGGGTTGAACTTATGTTTATTTGGCCACCAGTACAGGTTTAAGTGCAGCAACTGGCTATGGTTTTGTTTGGAACAATGGTCTTGTTGTCTGGACTTTCTTGTCAATTACACTAACTAGCAAAAGAACTTTTCACATTTAATTGACATCTTTCATTTTAATTGGATTGTTTTTAGATTTGATCTGTCTATCTTCATGGTTCACAGTCTTTACTGCATGTGATGTTGGTGTGGTTATTAACAATCAATATCTATGGCAATTGTTTCACTACACCACTCTGCTCTTCACAGTGGTTTGCTATTTTTGTCTTGATGGCTGATGACAGCAGCAATTATTTGCTTATGCACTTTGAGGGAGATACACAAAATCCAAACTCACTATTTTCCTCCATGTTGACGGTTTTCTTCTGATTGTAGCTCAGGTCTGATTTAAAAAGATTGAATTTAAAAGCATTGAATACACAAGTCGTGAAGAAATTTAATGTTTCTGTCAGATTCGTGCCTGAAAAAGTCTGATGGAGGGCAGAAAATAAGGGATATTTGTGTGGGTTACTACTGTATAAGCAGAAGTTAGCGCAGTTAGTGGTCTCCTCTAAGCATGTTCATCCTCTCACTTGACTTCTCATGTGAACACATTTATGCCAGGTGGAGAATCTCTGGAAGGAATGGGATTTATAAACAGTTTTTATTTGAATGTGTTTAAATGGTCTAGGTGAGAGGTAAAGGTAAGTTTGTGTAGGATGTACACAACTTCTTTCCCACATTGAAGCAGAAAAGATGGTCCATGTGCTGCTCCGGGCCATGTAAATAGAAAACAGCAAAAAAAAAAAAAATATGCAGCCCACCAACATCTTATCAATAGGGACAAAGCAAGAGGCATCTCTTCTTGTTATCAGCCATGTTGCCTGTCAGAACTCCATTCGAAAATCTTCCTTTTGAACTAGCATTCAGACTTTCTAGTCTAGGCAGTACATGCCTGTGGGTTTTGGGGCTTTGGAGGGAAAAAATCAATAGAGCAGCTGTATTTATTTAAATTTCATTTGCAAAACCACTAGCTTTAGGTAAACTGCTAAACCTAAGTTACTGGTGTATGGTAATAACAAACGATTACAGTGTAAATTAGTAGCATCACTAATTATATCTCATATATTTTATTTTATTTTATTTATTTATTTATTAATTTAGTACCATTGCTCTGCTCTGTATTTTTGTTAATTCCACAAAAGTTCAGGTCGCAAATTAATTCATACTCACATTTTAGCATTAATTGCTACATAAAAAATCACTTACAAATTGCAAAGGGAATTATATAAAACATCACAAGACTGAAGTATTGTTTATGCAGCACATGAAATGAATTTGCAAAAGTTTAAAGTCATCAGTTCAGCAAATTTCAGAGGAAGACCCTCTAGGGTCCTCATTTTATTTATTTATTTTTTTCATCTTTTATACCATGAGGGTATGTTTACAGGAAGTTGCTTTCTATTTAATATTCCTTCACTTTGAATGGTCTTTTGCTGTTTAATCAGCCTACTAAATATTTGCAATGTTCCGACAGATCCACAAGGCATCATACACCCTCCTCCCATAATGTCAAAGTGTTTTTTTTTCCCCCTGAACTTCCTGAGGATGATATGTTCTCCCTTAAAATGAATTATAGATGAATTGTTTGGCGCTTCTGATTTAATGCATGCCTCAGTGCTAATCTGCTGGATGCAGGCACTGTTTTAATGTGTTTCAGTGTTTGCTTTCTTCACCTCCTGTCTCTGACATGGGGAACTGAGTGCTGAGATGTGTAAGTGGGGTGAGGTGATATTTAAAAGTCACTTTGGGTCAAGTTATCAATTGTGAACTTTTCGATAAGGGTGAAATGCTTATTGCATATACAAATTCATTATTGTTTAAAAATAATCTGTAAATCACTACAAAAATCACAGCATTTAGAAAGCATTTGAGCTAGCTACAGTACGTATATAGCACATGCACTCTGTTAAATACAGAAATATTTCCGGCAGTGATTTAAGGTATTGTATAATATTTCATACTGATTGATTGTTTCACTGATTTTCATTTTTAATGCTGAACTTATTGCACATAGCACTTATCTTTGTGTTGATCCCACCACTGATTTGGCATTTCAAAGTTAAAGGTTGATCCTTTATTTATTTATTTATTTTTGATTGTATAGAACAAGTGATGTAATCAGTTATCAAATGTAAATTCAAATCAAATTTTTATTTGTTACATACAGTTATACACAGTAGAATATGCAGTGAAATGCTTAAATGACCGCCTGTGTCTTTTAAAAAAAAAGATTATTAATAGGAAATAATTATAGAATAAAATAAGAAATAAAATATAGAAAATAACTTTTAGCTAAGGGAAAAAAAATATTAATAGAAGATAAGACAAAGTATAAAATATAAGAAAAATCTAGCTGTACAAATACATAATATAAAAAAAAACTAGCTGTACAACATGGGGGAAAATAATTTTCTGCACAAATATTGAAAAATATATAGAACTTTAAGTGGGGAAATGAAGTTTGATTTAAATAGAAATATCCCGGGGGGGGGGGGGGACAATATTTATGAACGTTTTTATGTGAAATGAGCAAAAATACTAGAATGCATGTTAAAAAATAATTATAAAAAACTTAAATGGAAATGGTCATAACCTAACGAACATGAAGCAGGATCTAAAGTGTTTTTCTAAAAATCCATCCAGTTCTTGTAAAAACAATGAATTGTTTTTAAGCATTTCCACTTTAGATAGAAATAACTACATTCACAAAGAGCATGACAGAGACTCCTCCTCTAGGATCTATCTGTAAGACCAACAATCCCCAGCTAAAGCTCTCTGCATTACCACTTAAGTACATTATGATCCCGTTCCCTCTGAACAATTAAATCTTCACCAGGGACAATAATGATGAATAAACTGCTGTATTTAAAAATGGAAAGGATTCAAAGAAAAAATTATTCCAATGTCACTTGTCCTTACTGTACTGTAACCTCTACTGTACATTCTTGGAACTAAACTAAAGACTAATCTAATCTAAATAGTAAAATAAGAAAATGTATTCATTGTATACACAAGTTCACATAGATAGATAGATAGATAGATAGATAGATAGATAGATAGATAGATAGATAAATAGATAGATAGATAGATAGACACACACACACTACTAGTCAAAAGTTTTCAACTCTAAATGAACTTATCCTCTGCAGCAAAGGAAAGTATTTATCTTCCTGACAGCCAGTTTCATCATAGACTTTGATGGCTTTTGCAACTGCACTTGAAAAATACTGTACATTTAAAATTCTTGCATTTTCCATGTCAGACTGATCTTTGTCTTAAGGTAATGATAGACTGTAATTTTTTTTTTTTTTTTTTTACTTGATTACATTTTTCCATATGCGTTATTTCATAGTTTAGTTGTCTTTGGCATGGTTAAACAGTGTACAAAATAGCAAAATAAAGAAAAATCATTAAATTGGAAGGTTGTCTCAAATTTAATGGTATGACACACCCACCGGCCACTTCATTAGGCACACTTTGCTAATAAAGTGGAACCTCTGATTGCGAGTAACTTCAGCGCGTGTTTTGCAGGACGAGCTAAATTTAAAAATAAATGTTAATATAAATAAAACTTAATAAACCAGTGAGGTCTCGATATACGAGTAGCACTCATGCGCTTTGCCTGCCGACCGTCACGTGATCATAACTGAGCAAATTATATAATTTATTATTTCTTATGGGGAAATACACTTTGATATACTGCACGAGTGTTTTAATATACAAGCATGCTTCCGGAACAAATTATGCTCACAATCCAAGGTTTAGCTGAACTGGGTTGGACCCCTTTTGCCTTCGGGACTGACTTAATTCTTTGCAGCATAGATTCAACAAGGTGCTAGAAGCATTCTTTAGAGATTTTGTTCCATATTGACATGATGGCATCACGCGGTTGCTGCAGATTTCTCGGCTGCACATCCATGATGCGAATTCTCGCGTCCCACCACATCTCGAAGTGCTCTATTGGATTGAGCACTTTGAGTAATTGAGTACAGTGAACTCATTGTCATGTTTGAGAAACCTGTTTGAAATGATTTCAGCTTTGTGACATGGTGCGGTATCCTGTAGTGATAAGGGATTGACATGGTCAGCAGCAATACTCCGGTATGTTGTAGAATTTAAACAATGTTCAACTGGTACTAAGGGGCTCAAAGTGTGCCAGAGAAAATATCCACCCATCTATCAGCATGAACCAGTCTGGCCATTCTCCTCCAGAAACCTGCCACTCACTGGATATTTTCGCTTTTGCAGACTATTCTCTGTAAACCCTGGAGATGGCTGTGTGTGAAAATCCCAGTAGATCAGCAGTTTCGTAAATACTCACACCAGCCTGTCTGGCACCAACAACCATTCCACATTCAAAGTCACTTAAATCACTTTTCTTCCCCATTCTGTTGCTTGGTTTCAACTTCAGCAGATAATCTTGACCATTTCTACAGTACATGCCTAAATGCATTGAGTTGCTGCCGTGTGCTTGTCGATTAGATATTTGCATTAACAAGCAGGTGTACCCAATGAAGTGGTCTGTAAGTATATACATAAACATGCATATAATTATAATATAATAAAATACATTTATTTAAAACATTAAATTACAGCAACTGCTCAAATTGACAAATTCAAGACAAGTATGACTTTGCGTCACTTGTATATACACTAGATTATTTCTTTACGTATCAATAATTAAGTTTTTACACACAGAGATTATTTCCTTCTTTAGTGCAATGAGTGTTTTGAGCCGCTTCTGACTGCTGACATCCGGCTCCAGAGAAAAAAGTAGAGTGATGTTAGATCTAGATTATTTTGGGCTGTATAGGCTTCAACCCTTCATAGGGCACTCATTTAAATACTTATCAAATACACGATTCTTTTTTACTTTTCATTGTTTTGCATTCATTTTTATGTTGCACATTAAGGTTAGTGTTGTACATACTGTATTTGGCTCCTCACCATGTATAGGGTAATAATTTTACTCAAAAAAAAAACTTTTAGTAATAACCTTTTTCCAAAAAGTGCATATATAATAAAATTATGAAAACACAAAGTTGAAGGACATTAACATAAACATAGAAATGTGCAAAAATAGAAAAATGTTTATTTTCTACAATTGTTTGTATACCGGTGGCTTAGTTGTTAGCACTGTTGCCTTGTACCTCCAGAGTCTGGGTTCAATTCCCGGCCAGGGTCGTTTTCGGTCTCTGTGTGCATGGAGTTTGCATGTTCTCCCCGTGTTTGGTGGGTTTCCTCCCGCAGTCCAAATACATGCAGAGGAGTTCCCCAAATTGCCCAGAGTCCGTGTGTGTGTGTGTGTGTGTGTGTGTGTGTGTCGTGCCATGGATTGGCACCCTGTCAGGGGTGTAACTTACCTTGTGCCCCAAGTCTCCTGGGTTAAACTCCAAGCTCCCCATGACCCTGTATACAGGATAAAGCAGTATAGATGGCGAGTGTTTGAATACATGAGTGTCACATAATCAGAGCTCATCGGTTTGTTCAACTGCTTGTTAACACAAATATCTAATTAGACAATCACATGATGCTGGTGCTTGTTACCAAATGTTGTTTTTCACCTTATTAAGGGTAAAAACAATAACTGCTACAAATTAATTAGATTAGATTCATAGAATCAATTAAAAATTTGTCTTTGTTTGTTTAATTGAAAAAAATCTATTTTTGTAAAAAAATGTGTGTGTGTGTGTGTGTATATATATAATGTGTGTGTGTGCCAAAAAATAATAATAATAATAATTAAGAAGCTGTCTTTGTTTTCACATTTTCATTTCGAAATGAAATACAAATGAATGTAACATACACCACACTGGCATTTACTTCTCCTTTTTTTCTTTGCCAGTACATGTTTGACAGATCACAGTGTGGGTAGCACACAGCAGAAAATGCACAAAGTATCTCTGCACTGTTACACAACTGAACGAATGTTCAGCAAAAACCACATTATGTTAAATGTGTACTGGTTCATTCAGCAAAAAGTAGGACATGCTGTTGAAAAGGTAGCGAAGACGTTCCCTGAAATATTAATCGCTGACCACACTTTCTCTCCTGCTTCCTAAAGGAACATTCTGCACACACACTCAACCGTATATGTGATATGAATGCAAAAGCATAAAGAAGAGTATGTTTCATAATCCCGGCATTTCATGGTTCAATCCGTGGCTGATCGAACAGACCACCACAGGACCCGTGTGTCTTACTTTATACTGTATACAATCATCATAGAAGCAGAGTATTCTCTATGGGTTTGGACTTGAAGGGTTTAGAGAAGGCAACTCATCCTTTGCTCTCTGCATGAGCCTTACCATATGGACTTTCTTCTTTATGAAGAGGCATTTAATAATTAAGCATACAGGGAAAAGACAAGAGCAGAGGGACAGCTGTGTTAATAATTCAGTGTCAGTCTTAGCAGTTAGTCTTTAGACAGGCTCGGCTCTCGCTTTGCCTTATCACCTCTTGAAGTTCATCCGAGAAACTTCATACAGTAGATGCATGCAAAATGCGAAATGTGTTACGAATTAGGATAGATGTGTAAAAGTGTACCCCTACATTCCCATAACCTGCACACAAACACAAACACACCACATCACATCCACACTCAGTTAATCCTTCGAACAAATCCAGGCACGGGTGAATGCCTTCAGTATCCATTCATCCACCCTTCCATCCATCCATCCTTCAAACCAGTTACGGACCGAGCCACACATCTATCAAGCATGCCTGCTTTTTTATTTGTCACTCACTTTATTTTCAATTCAGAAAAAAAAACATTTATTTATTCATTTGTCAGAGCATATGCTAACTGCTGAGCGTAGCAAATTTGTCAAAATGCATCACGGCAACTTAAAGATGAGAGTATGTTTTACTTGAGCGTTATATAACCGTTACCCACACTGATTTCCCTCTTTATGAGAAACTTTTTTTATTGGTCTCTGCTCCACTTATGGTTGCGTTGAAACCATTAATGCTGCCGAATGTTTAGTTGTGACTACGGAAATCCTCAGAGGTGTACTGTAGGTCAGCTGCAGTTTTTCTCTGATGGTTGGAGAAATTCAATCTGATTGCTTTCTATAGATGTAACTTGGCATCATTGGAAATATACAGGGATTCTAAAAGCAAGAAGCCATTTTGTTTGAGTTTTTATATGAATGAAGTATTTTTTTTTTTAAAAGAAAAGAAAAAAGCCACAGTATAACCTCACCAACCCTCACTCTAGATTTATTTTATTATTATTACAAGTTTCATGCAAGACCAAATGGATTTGATTAAATTTTTTTATTCTCACAACAACAAACAAGTAGCAGCTATTAAACACCAGGGCCTGTATTCACAAAGCTGCTACTAGTGATAAAATTCTAAGAAAATTCTTAGAATTATGACATTTTCTTAGCATTTCCCCTTAAATTTAGGAATAAATCTTAGTAAAGATAAAAATGATTCATGAAACATCTTAGACCTAAAAACAGCTTCTAAGGTAACAATTGTTAAGAGTAGAGAGGAGAACTTTTAAGAGGCCTAAGAGTTTCTATAGCAGAGGACAAAATTACAGAAAGAAGAAATATTCTCCAAACACTGAATGTAAAGCTAAAAATAAACACTGCTCTTTGGTCCAATTTGGTTTTCTTGTTGTTTTACTCCCTTCCGTCTCGCTTGGATTGTTGGCTACATACCATTCAAAAGTGCAACTTAAATAGACTGACCTGCAATCATGTAAATTGGTAAAAGGTGAGCCATTTTGCTCCCATCAATCTGAAATGGATTACAAGTAATAAAATC
>JAQMYJ010000023.1:11431212-11476677 GCA_030014305.1 Clarias laeviceps
CACTAAGATAAAGGTTTTTGTACTTTCCTTACTCAGAGTTGCTCTGAGAAGTTTCCTAAATCACTTTTAGTCTAGGATTCCTAGCTAGGACTTTTTAAGCTAAGATAGGAGCTCTCTGAGAGAAGTCTAAGAAGCTTTGTGAATACGGGCCCAGCACTTTACATCTGTATCTGTACAATACTTAAACTTGTATCTGTCTAACACCTGCACACATCTGTATAAAATCTGCCTGTGCATTGCATCCGCATTACATATTACAGTATGTCTTTAAAATGAACACCAGTGTACTAACTGCACTTGTATAGTAACACCACCACTTGGGTACAACCAGCCTACGTATCACAACTGCACTTGTGACACAATCTCGACATGTGCACTTTTGTGTGTGCACATACTGTAAGTACCCGTGTACCAACAGCAGTGTTAGTCAGCAGCTGTGTACTGTTGGTGTTTGTCTAACACCTGGATCTGTATAATATTTTCTATATTTCTGTTATACCTGCACTTGTGTAATGCCTTCAGATTTGTGTGTGTAACATCAGCACAAGTGAAGTGAACACTGACATCTTTGATACATCTGTATCTGTGTAACACCTAGGTATTTGTAACACTTATTCCTATGTATCACTACCACCTGTATAAAAAACTGCAGCTTTGCAATACATGTAACTGTGCAACACCTGCGTCTGTGTAACATAAGCAGGAGTAGCTTAGTGGTTAAGGCATTGGACTACGGTCCAGAGGGTACCAGGTTCGAACCCCCCACTGTGCTGCCGCAGTTGGCCCTTGAGTAAGGCCCTCAAGTGCCCAGATGTGTAATGAGATAGAAATGTGCATAATGGTTATCTGATTTCTAACAGCACCTATGTTCATCACATCACATTAAATGGAAGAATCAAAATGTATTTTTTTTTTATCATGTTTAAACCTAAAAAGTGCCTTGGTGTTCAGTTTCAATATGGCTGAAATGAACACAGTGTAGTGCAATGTACAGTTGATGTATGACTTTACCTACAGTCTTAAAACACAGAGGGAGTAATGAAGAGAGAAGCAGGTGAGACTTTTTTTTTTTTTTTTTTTTTAAATGTTAGGGAGAAAAGGTTTGACATAACAGGGTTACTTTGTTGTCGTGTAAATACTTCATGTATGGCTGCTTTCAGGCTAGCAGAGCACCAGCGGAGACAAAAGCACCACGCTCGGCAGTATACAACTCCAGTCTATTACTAAGAGAAGACATTCATTTTCATTGAATAGGTTGAGAAAATCTGCCTCTTAGGAGCTCTCCTGACAAACTGCAGGTACTACACAATACATGACACCTTTTAATAAGACAAAAAGGAGGAAATGAAAAGGCCGGGTGGCAGTCTTTACGGGGATTATATGGACGAAAGCCCATAAGGTTTTGCTTACCTCACATTTTTACTGTGCCATTTTAACTGTACATGCTATAGTTTTGTAAAGGCACATCAATTATAGTTTGATGCTAGAACATTTTTTTTCTGGAATAAATTTAATGGAGCATGGCCAAGTTTGCCTTAAATGTTTTTCACGGCGTTCGCGAATTGCCATTTTTCAGCACCTGTGAAATGGAAGCGGTGTGAACAGTCTGTTGTAACAGAATGTCATTATGTCAATCTGTTTAATGGTTCCAAGATTCATTTCTGTGTCTGCTTTTTAGAATTTGGATTCGGATTTAAACCAGAAGCAGCTGTGAATAAAATGCTGTGAACCCTACAAACCCTGTGTAGCCGGCCTACAGACGCACTGGAAAGTTCACAACAAGTACACAACAACATAAGCAAAGTGCGTGGGGTATTTAAGTCAAACGGGAGTGTGCAGAATAGCAAAAGACTAGTACTAGAGTAAAAACTCCCTTTTATTTCTCTATATAATCCCCTGCTACACTAATGCACTTTTCCAGGGTTTCACTAGAACTTGGATACCATCAAGGTAGAAAGTTTTCTCATTACAACAGAGCAATAATAGTACTGCATGCTTCGCTACCGAAACGCTGGCCTCCCAGGAACTCCTCTAATGCCCCAAACATGTTAAAATGGCTTGGAGTGGAAATGATAGTCAGGACTTTATGGAGGAGGTGGAACAGTGGTAGCTCAGTGGTTAAGGCATTGGACTACGGTTAAGTTGTCCCTTGAGCAAAGTCCTTAACCCTTAATTGCTCAATTAATCAATTAAATAAGGGATATGTAATATATGTAATAACTCCCTGAAATATGCAAGTGGTGTTGGTGAATTATTGTGTGTACAGTTGCTTGTCTTCCGCAACTTGTCGAAAAGTTATTCATCAATTTTCAAGCATCAAGTGGTCAACCTGCTGAATGCTGATGGGAACGACTGCAGTGGGCTCCAAGCCACCTCAGCCAGGATTGTTATTCACAGATATTCTTTAAAACGTTTGCATTATTCAGATGTTGAAGTGCGGCTAAAAGTCTCATGTAAATGTCGGTTTCATGAGAAATTTAATCACAAGTCCCGGTGTGACCTGAACGCCCCAACCAGTAGCCACACAGCTGCACCACTGAAATCCAAACCAGGCAATTACTAAGGATAATTTCTTGAAGCTTGTAAATGCTTCACATTGCATCGTTCTTCTTTACCTCGTTAAGCATCATATCGCTTATTTTATCCTATTGCTTACTGTAAATACTGTAATTTTTTTTGTATACTGTAAAAAACTGTATTTTGTATACTGTAAAAAAAATTGCTTCAAAATTACAATAAAAGACATAGAAAATGTTCATATTAAACGATGCTAAATTAATGTGCAGGATATAAGAAAAATGTAAAATTAGCCATTCTAATTAGCTTTCTATTTTTCTCTGTTTGTGATGAGACAGAGATCTCCCCCCGAGTCTGTCGTCTTCATGATATATTTATGGTGATGTCATCACTTTTTAAATATGACAAAGCAGACATGCTATGGTGAACTATCCTTATCTATTATTCCAAACAATTAATGTTAAAAATGTTAACACGGAAATGAAAACACTTTGTCTGAATGTCAAAATTACTAATAATGCCCTTGCATTTTATTTTTACAAAATGTATTGTTAAAATTTGGCTTTATAATTGTAGGTAATGACAAAAAAAATGATGCAATCTTTTAGTAACACTTTCTACGCAGAGTGGCCTCTTAGCTGCTGTTTATAATTTTACTTATTTGCATTGTGTGTGTGTGTGTGTGAGAGAGAGAAAGAGAGAGAGAGAGAGAGAGAGAGAGAGAGACGATGTGATGCACTATTGCCAATTAGAGCTTGTAATTTTTTTTTTATAATTATGTCTATTTTTAAATGAATTATTTCCATTATTCTTTTCTCAAAGCAGTTCAAATTACAATACGTACAGCCCTGAACATGTTTGCTCTCGGGTAACCATGGCAAAAAACCCAAGCATCACTATTCCCCCTTACCATTCATGTAACCATTCCCATTGTACCCCATGACGTTATGAATGCACCTCTAGCATGAGGAATCTACAGAATAAAAGAGTATTATCAGAACGTTGTGGGTGAATATTTTACATGACTTAAACACCTGCTTAAATATTACATACTGAACATATGAAATGCATGAGTGGAGCCAGTGAGTCATACCGTAGCTGTACACGCTGTCTCACAACACTGTGCCGCTGGTGCATTGTCTGTAAAGCATGTTTATCTGTCCACAAGTAGCTTCACATGTTGCAATCAGCAGAAAAACAAAACAAAATTACCATGATTAATTGGTTACCCATCTTTGAGGATTATTGGTTTTCATACCTTGCCATTGGTGCCTTAATACGATTAAAGATTTATGCTAAATTTTAGGAATAGTTTCTCAGGATTTAGGCTCATACCGAGCATTCAAAATATAGATGAGTCTTCATTCACAAACATTTCCTCTTAAGAAATGGAGAAATCATTTCCATCTGCTATTTTAATATAAAAAATTTATATTTTTGCATATTGTTCCTTTTGGTCAAAGTATCACAAGTAAGATCCATGTTCTCAATATTAAGCCAAAAAAGAACTAGTTCATGAAGAATTGTGCCGCCATAGACCACATTTTTTTTCTACTGCATGACAGAGGATTTCACTCAAGGGATGCCAGGTTTCCATCTAGGAGCCACTAGTGGCTTTGGGATGCACAATGAGGGCCACTGTTGTAGAGTAGGAATCCCACTGAAGACTGTCTTAGACTTCTGCATTTAAATAAATTAAGTATTTTTTTTTTTTTATCCATTGGTGGACATCTGGGATATGTTCCTTCAAAGAGTCAGCTGGGTACTGGCAACTAGAACTAACAATAAAATGCTTTATGACCTAAAGAAGTCTTGAAACTATTTCAGTCCACACTTAGCTTGAAGATGAAAAAAAAAAAATCACACCTTGCTAGTGTTTTCTATTTTTTGTAGAAAGGGATAAATGAAATGTAATAAAAAAAAACTCAATGTCTGCCACGCTTTTGTGTCAAAAGAACCACATACGGTGATGATTCAGGTTTTCACTGAGCAAAAAGCAGAATGACTGAGGTGATGTCGGTAGGTGGCAATCCTACATCATTGTGTCAGTCTTATCAAAACACACACATGACGCACATACACACAATACATGATGCACACATCCAAAGTGGGAGAGAGAGAGAGAGAGACATTAATGAAATAGATTAAATGTATGCAATTCAAACAGCTCACAAAAGGCTCTCTGTAAACAGACACAAGTTCTTTGGCCTTCTATAGTAGATTCAGCCAAGGAACAAAACATCTCTACACTCTGACAGGCTCCTCAGACCCAGGTTGCCAAGTGCAGGTATTGTAATTCCAAAAATAAGAATGATTTGGGTGATGGATTTTTATTCATTCATTATTAGTAATCGTTTAAGCCTGGTCCAGTGGATCTGGAGCTGATCCCAGAAAGAATGAGTGTAGGATGGAAAAATTCACCCAGGATGTGGTGGCAGTTTATTACTGGGCACACATTCACACACGCTTTCACATCTACAGGCAATTTACTGTAACCTGCTTGTTTTAGGACAGAGGGAGAAAACCGGGGGACCTCAAGGAAGCCCAATTGAGCATGTTGAGAACATGCAGGCGGATCGAACCGAGGACCTTGGAGATGTGATGCAGCAGTGCTACAGTACCTGCCGGGATGGATGTAACATAATCCATAATATTCCCCAAACCCCCCAAAAAAATAAAAATAAATTTTTTAAAAAAATCGCTCGAATTTGATTTGGTGACTTGATGCTAAGCACGTGATGGGACGGGCCTTAGTGGTTAGCATTGTCGCCTTGCACCTCCAGGATCCGGGTTCGAATTGTACCTGGGTGTGTGGAGATTGCTCCAGGTGCTCCGGTTTCCTCCAACAGTCCAAAAACATGCAGATTAAGCTAATTGGCATTCCCAAATTGCCTGGAGTGTGAGAGTGTGTGTATGTGTGTGTGTTGGCCTTGCGATGGATTGGCACCCCGTCCACCAGGATGTCGTACCCCGCCTCGTACCCTAAGTCTCCTAGGATAGGCTCCAGGCTTCCTGCGACCAGGATAAAGCGGTGAAGACGATAAGTGAGTGATTTGGTGCTAAGGACATGGCAGGACGGTGACTCACTGTCTCCTTGCGCCTCCAGGATCCGGGTCCGATTTGCGTCTCGGTGTCGGTGTGCATGGAGTTTGCAGGTTCTTGATGGGTTTCTTCCTTGGGATCCCGTCCACCAGGGTGTACCTCTCCTTGTGCCTTAAGTCTCCTCCAGGCTTCCAGCGACTGTGTACTGTATATACAGAATAAAGCGGAATGTGTGAGTGACCTGATGCTAAGGACGTGGCAGCACGGGTTGTTTAGTGGTTAGCACTGTCGCCTAGGGTTCGGGGATTTGTGTTTTTTCTTGGTTTGAATTTTCTTGGTGGGTTTCCTGAGGGTGCTCCGGTTTCCTCCTACAGTCCTAAAACATGCAGATTAGGTTAAGTGTGTATGTGCGCGCGCGCGTGTGTGTGTGGCTTGTGATGATTTGGCACGCCACGTGCCCTAAGTCCCCTGAGATCGACCCTGTACTCAGGCTAAAGCGGTATAGACGACGAGATGATGATGATGATGCTAAGGATGTGATTTTGTAGTTCCAATCTGGCAACCCTGTCGAGCAGTGAGTCGCTGCTGCAGCTCTCGATGCTCATCACTGTAGGCGGCTGCAGTCTGCTTTTGCCTGATTTCATCTTTGCAGAAGGGGAGGAAGGAAAAGAGAAAGAAAGAAAAAACCAACGCGTTCATAAAATATGAATATAGATTTTGTTTCTCAGGAGAGGACGGAGAGAAAGTGCGCTTCCCACGCAGGCTTCGGAATGAAGATGAGTGAATGAGTGAAGATTCAGGAGGAAGTTCAAGTCGCGTCTGCGGTTCGGCTGAAGGGAAGAAGCGCGAGCGCGCGCGCGGCGATCAGAAGCGAGCGGCTGATTAATGAATGAATTAATTAAATCCGAAGCCAATAATCCGCATTAGAGCCGTGCACTGGCTGCAATCGGGGTATATCGCAGAATGGGAAAGAAGTGTGTTAATGTGTAAGTGTGTGTCAGATAGATAGACACACACACACACACACACAGAGCGGCATTAAAGCATCAGCCAAGTCAGCATGTTACGTGTTTAAGCCATGGATCGCGCGCGCTTCGTTATCACCGTCTCTGATACACCAGGACCCTTCTCATAATAACTGCTGGATTTGGGATTTTTTTTTATTATTTTTTTCTTCATCGGAATAAAGCCTGAGAGAGAGAGAGAGAGAGCGACACACGCTGTGGATGTGGGATTTATCAGAGCTGCTCTGCGTTTGCACCAACAAGGTGATAGATTTATTCTTTTCATATATTTTTATTATTTTATTTTCTCATCTCACTCTCTCTATCGTTTTAATATTTTTTATGCACTGCTTGCAAAAGGCTCTCCCTCTCTCTCTCTCTCTCTCTATGCGCTTACATCTCACTAAAAAAAAAAAAACCTGCATGGATTTCACATTAACTTGAGGCTGAGACTGCAGAGGATCATCCGTCCATACTGCTATTGTTGATATCTTATTCAAAAAATTATAATAATAATAAAAAAAAATAAAAGGAAAAATGTGTAAGTATGTGATGGGAAAGTGTTCTAGAGATTTCATTCACTAATCAAGTTGCATGCATGCATTTTATGCATTCACATGTAATCTACAGATATCATATCTATCTATCTATCTATCTATCTATCTATCTATCTATCTATTCAGATGGATAGACAGATGGATAGCCGGTCTGTCCATCTTCCCATCTTTAAATCTCTCTATCTTGTCATTGGCTACATGATTGAAGGCTGGTGCCAGAATAAGCTGGTAGAATTTTGGATCCCAACACCTCCCTCCCCCCACCATCCCCCCTTCTGTTGCTCCACTTAGCGTTACTTTTGCTAGAATATGGCGTTGGGTCATTCATATTCCGTTCACATGTGCAGGCTTTCGCAAAAGACACAGGAGGAAAAAAGAGATGCCGTGTGCCTGCGATTGTTCCCATCTTCACTTTGCTGCATTTGATAAGTAAATGAGGTGAAAGGCATCCTGAGTACATCCTGTGTTCAGCTTGTTACTCATCTAACTGCATGCTGGGTCACATCCTAGGATGCGTTATGCCATCTCCTACAGGGTATTTTTTTTTTTTTTTTGGATGGTGATTCTGAAAAGCACAGACGAGGTTGGCAGCTCACACACAGGGTTGTACCGTGTGTCTTCAACAATTAACCCTGTTGGTAAGACCACAGCCAGGTGAAGGCAGGCATTACATTGCTGACACGCTGGGAGAAATTCTGGGTTGTACCAGAAGCCTGCGCATTTGCTGTGTATGATTCATGGTCGTGGGTTGTTGCTTCCCTGATACTTTTTTTTTTTTGCGCATGAATGTTTGACAGTAGCTTCCGTCTTAGCTGGTGATAATAATAATAATGATGGGGGGGAAAACACACATAAAACCAGGCATCCTTTTGCATTTTCAGCTCTCTAAGACGGTTAAGACATTTGTGTAGGTAAATCTTCTAAAGTAGGAGAACATGCCAGTCTTGAAATCCATGCATTCTGGATTTAGGAGCTATGGTTCCTTGTTTCAGTGCCTGCTTGTAAGGACATCAAGCAAAAGCAGTCATCTGAGATAATTGCTTTTAACTGGCACTGCTCTATCTATTTCAGTTCCTGAAATGATGCACTAATTATAAATGTCATCTCCTACAGTCTGCCAGAAAGATCTGTTTTTTTCATGATCAGAAAGCTACAGTGCAGTTCATGTACACTTGAAGCAAGTTGATAAAG
This sequence comes from Clarias laeviceps, assembly GCA_030014305.1. Classification (NCBI taxonomy): domain Eukaryota; kingdom Metazoa; phylum Chordata; class Actinopteri; order Siluriformes; family Clariidae; genus Clarias; species Clarias laeviceps. The sequence goes on from JAQMYJ010000023.1 coordinate 11,439,524, forward strand.
CTGTCTGCGGTTTATCTCAAGTGGCACGTCTTTTGATGAATTAAACACTGAATGCTTTATACACTGCTCGAAAATATAAATATCCTCCCATGTTTATGTTTCTTTTATGATTATATATTTGTTCTTATGATTCGTCAGGATAAGCGGGAAAGCAAATGTTATTACTGGATCAAAAACCAATGACTGGTGGCAAAAAAAGAAAAAAAAAAACAGTATTTGGAATCTACATTACAAACGATGGATAGGTGATACATTTCTGCGTATGCAGAATCACTTCACAGACTTAAAGTTTTAATTACCAAGATTGCAAACAAAAAGTGCCCATTATTACTCATTTTCGACTGCAAATGCTGCAAAAAATCATAATGGCTTTTATGGAACATGCTTGACAGCTGCACTATTTAGTTCAGTGCATTCTGCTCCATAATCATCTTATCCAGCTTAAATAAATGGAGCAAAATCCCAACGCAGATGAGACCAAATCAATCTGCTAAAAATTAAAAGCATAATCACATTTAGATGATAATGTTACTGACTCAGATCAGTTTGGTGCTTGCCACTTTGCCATGGGCTTCATTGATTTAAATTACACTTCAGTATGAAAATGCTATGGAACAGATTAAGGTGTGGGTGTTAATTTTCAACTCTGGATTTTCCTTAGAGCCATGTTTTTTTTGTGCTGTACAATGAGGCCTGTGTTAGCTGCCATTGCAGTTGTGGTCTGTTAGTGAAATTAAATAAGCGGGCAGGTTCGGTCTTTGGATATTCATATAAATGATTTTTCACAATCATATCCATAGATTATTGCTATAATGAATTAACAGAAATTGCATGTCATGCTATAATGGCAACATCTCCAATTAACTGCAGCATAACCATCATGGTTTAATGGAGATAAAAAACAAACCAAAATCACAATCCATACCATCACTATTTGGTTAATTTACACAAGATAGAGACAGAGATCACTGCTCTTTTTTCTCAGGGTGATGACCTGAATTTAGCCCTGACTCATGGGCCGCACATTACAAACCCCTAAAGTGCAGCTTTGATTGATGGTGCATCCTCACAGGCAGCTCAGAGAAACAAGGTTTAGTGCGCAGTCCTGGGACTGAAAGTCCACAGCAAGGATGAGTGTTAATGTGTCAGCTAAGCGGAAAAAAACAGCGCCAAATACCCACCACCGTAAAACAGGTGTGTCTTGAAATAAGAACTTTTTAGGCCATGTAGCACGCATTTAATTTGATAATCCGTTGCCATTTAAATGAACGCAGCTTTTTTTCAGTGCTACTGTATATAAAAGGCCCTCTTTAGTATGGCTCAGGTAGGAAGCACACCTCATATCATGAAAAGACATCATGAAGTTAAATAACAGCTGACAGCAGTTATCATGTGTAGTGCCTTCTTTAAAAATGGTAAAAAGAGGAAACCCACCAAGCACGGGGAGAACATGCAAACTCCATGCACGCAGACCCGAAGCGGGAATCGGACCCGCACCCGGGAGGTGCAAGGTGGCAGTGCTAACCACTAAGCCACCGTGTGCCCCATATTCAACAATCTCTTCAAAATATAAAACAACAACAGCCTGCCAGTGGAATTTTAATTGGCACAATTGAGATGCACTTGTGCCTCACTCCTGCATTTGTGGCTGGCACATGAATACCCTAAAGATTGCACATCCCAAAGCTGTTTATCCCAAAGTCCCCACCCTCAATAATCTAACTTGGATACTGTAGACTTAAGAACCAACCGCTGCTGTACTCATAAAGAGTAAAATTCTCATATTTGGCATCTGTTTAACACATATTGTAATGTTTACGGAAAAGGAACGATTTATAATTCAGCTGTGGGTCATACAGACAAGAATAGGTGCTGTTGTCCTGATGGTGTTGTTTTATACTCCGGTTCCTCTTGATGTTTCTCCTTTATGTTGTCTTGTTTTTTTTTGCTCATAAAGGATCTAAATCTACCATGCAGCTTTCTTTAGTACTCCATTGTGAATAATTTGAGCATCAAAGGTGCTACTCATATGGTAAAAATACTTTAATTTATGTAGACCAAGACTATAGGATCAAAACCATTTTGGACTTTTGTGAAATGTACACGGATTTCGGTTCCATCCTGTTGTGCCTATTGATCCATTTGTCATTGTTCCATGTTGCTTTACTGCCCTTTTATATTTCTGGCTGTTAATAACATGTTCTCGTGAGCAACATGTCAAGAATTATGTGTACCCATATAAAAATCTATACTCTGCTCCTTTAATTAGATGTGAAATATAGGTACATGATGAAGACCGAAGGGGGGGGAAAAAAATCCCCAGTTGTTACTGTAGTCTATTTTAATAGGAACACTAAGTGAAAAAAAAAGTCTTGGGAAAATATCCAGCTATATATAAAATAACCCTCCACATATGAAAAGGGCTGTTTAGCCAAATGTGTCACACTAATAGCTGATATTTGCCAGGACGCTTTACTGAAGAAACTCAGCAGGATATAACGGGTTGCTGATTTTGGCACGTGTGTGCGAAGCTCAGCCATCTTTAACGCCGACCTAGCACCCCGGATGATGCAGTGAACCAATCATCAATCCACAGGGCTTTTAAACGCATGCTTTACAGAGCTTTACATGTCAATCTCACATGCATTATGCATCAGATAGAAGGTGTGCTTTTTGTTTATGGAATAAGTGGTAGTACTGTAGAGACTAGGTGTTGTGACCCCTTTAACAGTATTTACAAACTCACACACTGTATTTTTTCTGTAAAGGTAAATAATAAAGATAATTTTGCTTCAATGGAAATATTAATTAACATTAACTATTACATTATATAATACATTGTATAATATTATATAATGTATATATACGGTATTAATTTCAAACTGGGGCTTGTAATGAAATCCTGCTGAAAATTGATAATCAATTATATATACTATATATTATATATACTATATACACAATCATTCACGGACACCACTTGCACATTACAGGAAGTTAACTTTCAAGGGAATTGCCAAAAGTGTGGCATTAACTCTTCCGGCTTTACAACCAGTTTTATGCAAATCCCAATTCTGAGGGGCTCATAAGTAATGAATCAAATAGCTGTAGTTGCATGGCCAGGTGTGACCTGTTCCCTCGTTATGTCATAACTAATCAAGCAGATAAAAGGCGTGGAGGTGGTTCTGTGTGTTAGATGTGTATTTGGTAGCTGTTCACTTGAACTCAATATGAGGTCCAAAGCGGTGTCCATGGACGTGAATGTGGCCATCATATTAGGCTGGAAAAAAAAGTATGAATAAATAAACCTCAGAGATAGCAAAAACATTGAGAGTGGCCATAACAACAGTTTGGAAAATTCTTCAAAGAGAAGCAATTAACTGACAAGCTCAGCAAAAAGAGCAAAAACCCTGAAAGACCATGAAACTAAAGTGGATGACCGCAGAAACTTGTCGATGGTAAAGCAGAACTATTCCATAACATATAGCCAAGTAAAGAACACACTTGAGGGCGTGTCACTGTCAAAGTCTACAATCAAGAGACAGCTTTATGAAGCAAGTACAGAGCCTTCCAATCCAAAGTGCAAACCACTGGTAATACTTACTTACTGCTAATAACAGCAAGGCCAGACTGAACTTTGGTAGATTCATTGGACGGAGGAAAGCAAAATTAACTTGTATCAGAATGATGGGAAGAGAAATGTATGAAGAAAGAAGGGAACAGCTCATGAGCCAAAGTACATAATCAAGCTGCAGTACATCAACCATCAAACATGGTGGATGCAGTGTTATGGCATAAGCAGGTATGACTGCCAGTAGAACTAGGTCAGTGGTGTTTGTTGATGACCTGACTGTTGATAACAGTAACAGGTTCAAATCTGAAATGTATAGAGCTATACTCTCTGTTCAGATATAGACGAATGCTGCGAATTTGATAGGACGCCGCTTCATATCGCAGATGGATAATGACCCGAAACAAACCGTGAAAGCTACCCATGAGTTTCTCATGGCAAAGTACTGGGATATTCTTCACTGGTCGAGTCAGTCACATACTCGCAAGCCAATAGAGCACCTGTTTCACATACTGTACTGAAGACGAGACTAAAGCCAGAAAGACCTTCAATCCAGCAGCAGCAGAATGCAGGTCTGGTAAAGCAACTCGAGTGAAGAACCTCAGCATTTGTTCATGTCCATGAGACTTCAGGCAGTTCTTGACAGCATCGGATTTTTTCAAGTATTAAAGACAATCCTTATGTTTGTATTTATGTTAGCTTGTTCCATTATTTATGAGCTACCAAAATTGGAACGGTTATAAAAACGGCTATAATTCCTGAATGGTTAAAGTCACAGTTGAATTACAGCAGAAAGTGATGCTCACATGTTGAATGTTTAATTCAGCGTAAAGGTATACAGAAGCGAAATGCCACATAAAACGTAGCATTGTTCTATAATTCATGAACCACTATGAACAAGTTTGGATTTATTTTCTACATTCTTGAACAATACTGGATTTTTTTTTTAAACTATGAAATAACACATACGGCATTAGATATTTAATTAACAACAACGACGTCAACATGAAGGTCAGCTGTTCTGGAAAAGTCCTTGCAAGGACAGTATTTTTTAAGTGCGTTGGCAAAACCCATCAACCATCATGATGAAACTGTGTCTCATGAAGACCATCCCAGGAACGCGAGACCAGAACTTACCTCTGCTGCAGAGGAGACGTTCATTTAGCGTTACCAGCCTTAGAAATCACCAATTAACACCAAACAGCACTTCAGATTAGAGTCGTTGTGAAGGCTTTACAGAGGATGAGTAGCAGATACATCTCAATATCAACTGTTCAAAGGAGATTATTGTATATTTTGGACGCCTTCAGCGTTGTTGTACAATGTAGAAAAAGAAATTAATCAGGAAAGACCATGGAATAATAAGCTTTATATCCAAGGAATTATATGGATACATCCATACATTTATGTTGCAAATTAATCAATGAAGTTAAATGTAAATCTTAAGCTCAAATTGTCCTTTATCATAATTTATGTACATTGTTCAAATAATTCACCTGTTCATTGTACTTCAGCATTTTTAACATTAAAATATTATTAAAAGACATCAAATTATTATAATTTTTTTTTGCATTAATTTGTGAGTACATCCAACATCCCTTGCTTAAAACATCCTTTTGCTTGACTGCATTCATTCATTAAAGATCATGAAAACTGCATTTTAGTGTAGAAGAAATAGTAGGCAATATTGACGGGTAGACTGCTGACTCATGACTCATAGAATTCCTCTTGTCCAATCAGAAATCAATCAATAAATTGTTCAAACAGAACTAAGTGTTGCATAATTTAGCCTATTTTCCTGTCATAATGTTGTCATCAAAGGTCAGAGAGCTCCATGGTCTAGATCACGGCTAACGTGTCACATAAGGTGAATTCAGAAAACGTCTAGCCATGGTGTTCTGCACATGCTCAGAGTACTATTGACTAAAAATATGTAAAAATCGTATTTTCCTGGTAACCTTTTTTACATTTAAATGTCTACGTTCACACTGCTATTGTCTAGTTTATTGCAAGCTGAAAAGCATGACCTGAACTAATCTTTAGCCTGAATTAGTCCTTCTGTGCACTCTGAACCACCAGGGTTCTACAATTGCTATACACCATATGGTACAGTATTAACCTACTCAACCCATACTTTGACAGATACATTAGCTGTAGAAACTGTACGGTATAATGTCATTATTTGAGTTATTTATTAAATAATGGTATCCAGAACAGACACAATGGTATTTGCTGAGTAGTTTATTGAAATACAGTAAAGTCAGGATCTGAGAATGCATCAGTAATGTTAAGCAGCACATACCTGTTTCTGGTTGTCATGGTGATGTTTATTGCCAGGTAGAGCCTCGTGTGATGTTGCTTATGAGTTTATACATTATGCCAGAAAATTTGTTGTTTACGTTGTTTAGACTTTACAAATGCACCGTTGGCGAACCGGATTATTAGATAAAGATGCCGTTCCATATCTCTGACCTTGAATAAACCTTGAATAACCCATGATTACAGAGTGCGCAATCACATCTTTTGTAATGATGTTAGCAGTTTATAATGACTACTTTAAAATTCAACTACAAGCAATGTGTGCTGAATATTAACACTTAATTATAATTAAACTTCGGGACCTACAAGTGCAACATGTAGGCAAACATCCATGACATGCAAATCACTGCAAACAACCCATGTCTCACACTGTACTGTCTACAGTATGTAGCCCACACTTTACACTGTTGCTTGCATCAATACTTGAATTAGGTCTATAGTTAAGATGCAGATGAATAGACGTTTGTGCTGGCATACATTAGGTCGTACATTGCTTATAACATGACTTGATATTACGGCAATAATGTGTGTATACGGGAACACAACCATCCCTCCACTGAACAATCTTATCAGAAAACATTCACCCTTATGAGATATTTCAAAATATTCCACATGGCACATCTTCAACAGGATGTTACCACATCTTAATTTCCTGAAGATCGCAAGAAGAAGAAAAGTCCATTCTGTTTTCATATTTTTAATGATATTATCTGATTAAATGCAAACCTGTCACTTAAAATAAATGATTAGTTCATAAAAATATGTATATCATTAGAATGTCCTTAATGTCACCATGCCATAGTCATATTTCTATGCTTAAAATCTTAGTAATTATTAATTACTGAGACACATATTTTTAATTCTTATATGCAAGTTTTCATAGAAGTTTCTACTTTAATATATAAATGACATCTCATTGATTGAATCACTCTAATAATTGATAATATTGGCCGGTGCATCAATTCACCTCCAGCTGGATTATTTTATATCAGTAATTAACGATACAAAGCCACACATACAGTATTTGCTTTCATTTCATCTTATGTAATGTATAATAACAGCAAGGTGACCTACACAAGACATATATAGCGTATAGCGACTTAATCAGATTCCACCCAATTTATATCAGACGAGCACGAGGCTGAACAGGCCGCGATAGCTTAAATCCCACAGCAGATGTCTGATTCCATGCGTGGATGCTTTGGAAAACCCTGTCTGAGGGGCATATGGCACTCCGGAGGAGGTCCAGAACGTTCTGCAGACACGCAGACATACAGGCACACAGAAAGGTGAAAGTTCATCTGTTTAAAAGGCTTCTGAATATAGACCGCACACCCTCAGAGAAGCTTATTAAGCAAATGACTCATTTAAACAATAAATGGGCATTGGATGCTTTGCTGCCTCCAGGAGTTGTGACTGTAATAAATATATTGGAGTTTTTTTGGAAACACTGCCCTTGCAATTTAATCAGCGCTCCAGTCGATATCATTTCATGAGTGAAAAGACAGACTGGATGCTGAATGCTAATATAGGAAGCTTCAGTAAACATTTATATCCCATTAATGCCACGACTGTGTAAATCGTAATAGGAATGGGTTACGCAGGTAGCGGAGCTGCTTGGGGAGTATCATTGTGCCTCGTGTACACGCTATATTCGTGTAGGCGTAGAGATTCCCGAGCAAATCCGGGTTGTTCGTTATTTTGGAAACACCTCTCTCACATCTCTCCCCAAAGACGTCTTTTCCGTCTCTGCCTTAGCACGCTTTTGAGATTGGAGAGAAACCGGAGGGCAGGTGGCTTTTTCAAGCTTCTCAGGTCAGTTGGCATGGATTCGGAAACAGAAGGGTGTCAAAGGGAACCGTGTTTGAGAGGCCCATATACCACGGGGTGCCTGGAGTCCATGCTGGTGCAGACAATCAGAGTTGAATTTGTTCCACAACAACGGGTGGAGGCAGATATGCGTCATTCGGCATCTGAGGAACGACGCACGGTGTAAGCGGAGACGTGGAACGCGGCTCTGCTCGCAAGGAAGACTAAAGCCATGTTTGTAAAATCTTTGTCCTGATTTTGCCATCCCAGACAAAAAACTGCATCTAGTAAAAAGAACAAAAAAAATAAAAATAAAACATACACAAAAAAACTTTAGTTGTAAGTTGAGATTGCTTGTCTTAGAATGCATATTTTGCCAGTAAAACCAGAGACAGCTGAGATAAGATGTTTTTTTTTTTGGTTGTTTAAATCGCAGTGTGAGCTCACTCAGTAGGATGCAGCATGGCATGAGACAGATCTCACGGGACAAGCTACAAGTTTTTTCTCATCCTATGCTGTCCTCCTGTTGAGGGCAGATACAAGTAGGGGCAATTGTGGAACGTAAACTCACTATCATCTATTCCGCTTTATCCTGTATACAGGGTCGCGGGGAGCCTGGAGCCTATCCCTGGAGACTTAGGGCATGAGGCAGGGTACACCTTGGATGAGGTGCCAATTCACCGCAGGGCACACTCACACACACACACACACACACTTATTCACACATTGTGGGCAGTTTTAGAACGGCAGTTAGCCTAATCTGAATGTCTTTGGACTGAGGGAGGAAACTAGAGCACCTGGAGGAAACCCACCAAGCATAGAGAGAACATGCACACAGAACCAGAGGCGGGAATTGAACCCGGATCCTGGAGGTGCAAGGCGGTAGTACTGACCACTGTTTAAAAATAGACAAAGTGTACTATATTTGCATTACCTGAAACCACAGTGGTATTAATGGTAATAGAATATTTCTATTCATTCAGCCCAATTTTTTGCACAAGCCCAGAACATGATGATTGATGGTTTCTTTAATCACAGCTCTATCATTAGAGCAACTTTATCATATACAGTAACAAGGAGAACATAATACAGTCTGTAGAATTATCTAACAATCAGGACGGGCATTAATGTCTCAGTGCGGAAGGTCCGGGTTCGATTCCCAGCAAGGTGGCCAAACCCCAGCCACTGGATGCAGTGCCGGTCCCAAGCCCGGATAAAATGGGAGGGTTGCGTCAGGAAGGGCATCCGGCGTAAAGGCTGTGTGGATTGGACGCGGGGGCGACCCCTCGACAGGAGCAGCTGAAAGACTGACAACAACTGGTATAAAATTCAGCTAAGATTTTATTAATATTTTGTCTTGTGTGCTGAGAAGTAATCTTATAAGCCTGCTGAAATCATACCGTCAAAAAACAAGCTTAAGCTCTGCAAACCTTCTGCTAATATGGCAAAGTTTTAAGCGGTTACTGTGTGGTGTGTTTGTGTTTATTCACTGAAATTGTTATTGACTTGTTTTTGTGTCTTTTACTCAGCAATTAGAATGACTTTTTTTTTTTTTTTTCCTCTGCACCACTTAGGCTTGGATGCTGGTGGCAGAGCGAAAAATCCAGTATTTTAGCACATACAGAGTGTAAGTGAGCAGGATGAATAGATATGATCCACAGAAAACCCCGTCGAGGGCCCAAACACACAGAATTTATATGTGCAGCCTGCAAGCAGCTGAGTGCTTCAATTGGCTTGGCTTCATACTGAGTCAATACTAATGACTGAGGAGACTATATGGCCACAGTATGATTATAGCTCTGAGGCCCCAACCCCTTCTATTGTCATCTCAGGCAAGGAAAGTAATGGTTACCATGGTCTGCCCCTTTTCATCTCCATGCTGTATTGTCTGTATTATATAGTCATTAAGGCTAATGACTACTCAGATGTATTTGTTTTGAACTGTGGAAAATGCAGGCAGCCCGTAGCAACATGTAGGTGTGGAAAATATCGGCTGAGGGATGAATAGATACAATGCGGTAGTGACAAGGGAAACCGAGCAGAATGCATTTTACGCTGTTTTGTCCACCAGACCGGTGAAGCAAGATGATATCAGGGTTCTTTAGAGCATCACTTGTGCATGAATGTAAATGCTCAGTGCTTAGTAGAACCCCCTCTAGTCACTGAGGTTTGCGTTATAATTCATGCGTGTTATTTATTTATTTTTTTTCCTGTCGGACACCAGGCGTGATGGATGGACCAGCTGAGGCAGCACTTCGGCGGCACCTCATCTCCACGCTTTGTGATCTTAGCGTTATGAGGGTCTGTTTGGCATTTTGCAGGAGAATGGATTCAGCATGTAAACTTCATTGGTACATGTTCCATTGGTGTTATTCTTGTTGGGGGGTAATTTTAGAAGGCGGGCTCCTTCACAGCCAAGTAATCAGGATCCAGTGTGACTTGCTGATGGATACAGATGAAGCTTAATCACGATGATCCACGCCATGTCAGAAGAGCAGTAAATACATTTCAAATGGCATACTTCTATCTATACTTTTGTAAAATTATGATGGTCCCAACAGGACAGCAGATGTGGTTTAATATTATTAAGTATATGATTATACATGAACTGTTGAATAATGTGGAGAATCCTGGAAAGTATTTGCTTTGCATGTCAGAAAGGGAGGAGCCAACAGATCCAATTTACTACAAAGATTCACTGTTGCAAATTTAGTAATTTGTCTATAGACTTGTGATTTTTCTAGACCCCTTAAACAACTTTAATTAAAAATAAGAGTGAAAAGTCCATGCTCCAACTCACTCACAGTTGCTGCTTATACAAGCTGAGATAGCAGGTTTGATTGATTCACTAGAGTATAAAGCTGGACTAAATTCTGCTTGTGCAAGCCTGTGTTCCCGATGAATAATCATGCGCACTGTTGTTTGCCAGTGATCAATCAGTGATCGCTGTTGTTCCCTATAACCAGTTAGTGATTACTACTGTTTGTTAATGCCCGATCACTGACCACCTTTTCACTGATTGCCATTGTTCCTGGTGACCAATTAATGATCGACATTTTTCCTAAGGATAAATAGCTTATCACTATTTCTCACCAGTTTTTTCAAATAATAATCACTGATCACCGTTGTTCTGATCACTGTTGTCCCCAACAACAATCACTGATTTTCCTCATTTCCAATGACCAATCACTGATCATCACTGTTCCTAATGGCCAATTAATTACTGATCACGCCTGTTCCTAAGTACAATTGTTCCCATTGAGCAGTTGCTGAAGACCACTGTTCCCAGTGACCAATAACTCAACACCATTGTTAATAATGATCAGTCACTGCATTAACCATTATTGACAACCAATAACGCAACACCACTGTTCCCAAGAACCAATCACTGATCACCACTGTTCCTAAAGACCAGTAACTCAACACCATTGTTCCCAATGGCTGAGTACTCATCGGCATTGTTACCAAGAACCAATCACTGATGTCCACTGTTCCTAATGTCCAATTACTGATCACTTATCAACATTGTTCCCAATAACTAATTCCTCATCATCATTGCTCCCTGCAACCAATCACTGATCACCCTGTTCCTAATGACCAATTACTGATCACACTTGTTTCTAAGGGACCATTGTACCCAATGATCGGTTATTGAACACCACTGTTCCAACAACCAATAACTCAACACCATTGTTCCCAACGGCTGATTACTCATCACCATTGCTCTTAACAACTAGTCACTGGTCAACATTGTTCCCAATAACCAATTCCTCATCATCATTGCTCCCTGCAACCAATCACTGATCACCCTGTTCCTAATGACCAATTACTGATCACACCTGTTCCTAAGGGACCATTGTTCCCAATGATCAGTTGCTGAACAACACTGTTCCAACCACCAATAACTCAACACCATTGTTCCCAACGGCTGATTACTCATCACCATTACTCTTAACATTGCTCCTAACACCGTTGTTCCCAATTACCAATTTCTCATCACCATTGCTCTCTACAACCAATCACTGACCACCACTGTTCCTAAAGACCAGTAACTCAACACCATTGTTCCCAATGGCTGAGTACTCATCGGCATTGTTACCAAGAACCAATCACTGATGTCCACTGTTCCTAATGTCCAATTACTGATCACTTATCAACATTGTTCCCAATAACTAATTCCTCATCATCATTGCTCCCTGCAACCAATCACTGACCACCACTGTTCCTAAAGACCAGTAACTCAACACCATTGTTCCCAATGGCTGAGTACTCATCGGCATTGTTACCAAGAACCAATCACTGATGTCCACTGTTCCTAATGTCCAATTACTGATCACTTATCAACATTGTTCCCAATAACTAATTCCTCATCATCATTGCTCCCTGCAACCAATCACTGATCACCCTGTTCCTAATGACCAATTACTGATCACACTTTTTTCTAAAGGACCATTGTTTTTAATGATCGGTCCTGAACACCACTGTTCCAACAACCAATAACTCAACGTCATTGTTCCCAATCACTTCTAACAACCAATCACTGATCACCATTGCCCCCAAAGACCAGTCACCAAGTAGCAGATTTCCCAGTGTCTAGTCACTGGTTACTATTGCTTGTCCTACCTGTAAGCTATATTTACCAGTACTAAGCTATATTCACTGGTACAACAAAAATTCAGGTAATTCACAATTAGATAATCTGGTGGTTGAGAGTAAGGGGTCAGGGGTAGCTCAGTGGTTAAAGCATTACCCTATGGTTTGGAAGGTCCCAGGTCCAAATCCCATGACCACCAAGTTGCCACTGTTGGGCCCTTGAGTGAGGCCCTTAACCCTCAAGTGCTCAGATGTATTATGTGATAAAAAATGTAAGTCGCTCTGGATAAGGGTGTCTGCTAAATGTAAATTTGTGGTGTGTGCTGTGATTTTGGAACATAGATTGTAAAAAAGAAAACCTTTAAATATTTAAATAATAAATATTTTCTTAATGTGTAGTACAAAACAAAAAGAAACAGCCACCATGATGTGTGTAGTGCGTTTATCTGTGGTAGCTAACAAAGTAAGGACCTACTGTATGATGCTTAAGGAGTAAGGGATAATCCACAAAATGAAATGATATGTAGTCTTAGGGACTGCAACGTTTTAAATCTGTCTATTCACACTGAGGCAAGTTTAATCAAAAATGCAGTGACAGAACCTTATAAAACCAGGCACTATTCAGTCCTACAGAATGATAAAGTCTTATTTGACACCTGGTCATAAATTGACTTTCTAAATGTCTCAGCATTTTAAAGCACAATTGAGGTGTAGGGCCTATAAATGTATTACACCTCCAGCTGCTTTGTCAAAACTTGATGCCCGATATCTCGAGACGGAACTGTATAATCTGAAGGTCAGGAAATGGGAGCGAAATGTCCAGTCAAGTAATCCATGGGCCAGCGGGAGGGCATTCCATACATCGCTCCATTGGGTGCATCACTCAATCAGATTGATTGCCATCACCAGGGAGCCTTCTCATTTAAAATCATGAATGCGGGCCCTGAGGAGTCAGTATGCAGAACATCGGATGCGGTATCATCCTCTCCGCAGGACATCTCCAAACATGACCCATTAGTAAGTGTGATAATGAAGGCAAATAGTTTTGCTAACATGTTGTGTATTATATCGAGCATGGTGGCAGATGAATAAAGTAATGTTCCTTGTATTAATTGCCCTTAAGAGGTTACTTGGCTGAATATGAGGCTGGCTACCTCCACACACTGGAGCATGTCAGTGCGTTTTGAGCAGCAAAGGCTCTTTCAGAGGATTGGCTGTGTAATGCAATCTGTATGCAGGGGATGAGTGCCGTGCAAGCTGTGGCTCCCTCATTTGTGCCCATGCAGGAGGGTCACTCCATCCCTCTCTTCCCTGCTTTTCCTCCCTATTCTCCTCCTGCCTGCTAGCAGTGCGCTCTTCATTATCTCAGATAAAACTGCATGTCACAACACGAAGTTTTCATAGCAACCCTTAACTTGAGCAGCCCTGAGCTGCTTACGGACAGCCTGACTGATTGATTTTTTTTTAGAATTCAAATTTCTTTTTTTTTCTTTTTTTTTTATATGATGGGTATTTCTGTCTCTCTGTGCAGACATTGTGAAAGTCAACAGTCTGTGCAGAATTTTTTGTCTCGTTTCCGAATGATGGCCGACCCTATCTCTGACTAGGGTTCGACAAGGAGTTGTCGACGAAAGCAATCTCTGTTTTAGATTTCGCGTTTAATTACAATGCACGGTGACTTAGTTAATGAATAATGAATGTGACTCTATGCTCGATGTGCGCAGACTTTTAATGCGGTGCTCCAACTCCTCATTTCATCTCTACATGGTGCACGATCGACAGTGTCCTTAGTTCAATATACCACCTCGGTTTTTGTCAATGTTTGCATATTACTAGAGGGCGATAATGGTTAAAATTGTTAGCCGGACTGCAGTGAGAAGCTCGGGAACCAGAGCTCAGCTGAGTTTGACCTCGAGATGCAATTGCCAAGCAATAGGAGGTCAGACGACCAAATGGGTTATATCTGTAGTGTGTGTGTGTGTGTATGTAGGGAGAGAAAGCTGTCACATGGTAACAATCGGCTCGGGGAGTGCGGATATAAGAGAATGCGGCTTTGAGCTTTGCACGATGAAACGTTCTCACTCTTCTCAGCGTACAGAGAAAGGATTCTTGTTCCGTGTGCACTATAATGCTATAGTGCAGTTGCTAGAGCAACCTATGATTGGCCGTCTGTGGAGTTTCTAAAAGGGGCACCGTTTAGTTATTTAATGAGGAATTAAGCTTGGTGGTATGTTGCTGTGCTTAAACCGGGCACGGTTTTGCCCTGACACTATAAATGCTGTATCCATTTGCTACAGCAAATGTTTAAAAGTGACTCTAATGCAAAAGCATGAATTATTTCTAAGCAGGCAGTGTGTGTCTCTGTGTGTATGTGAGAGAGAGAGAGACAGAGAGAAATGGTAGGGGTGTAACACATGTATATAGAGCACTGAGTCACCACCGCTGTGCAACAGTCTGGACACAATGTGAGGTCCGTTCTCTGAATTAGAAACACAGCAACCTGAAAGGCAAAGGCCTCCCAGCAGCAGCTCACAGCACAGTTTTCAAGAGGACCATAATATTTAGGCTGAATTTACTCCGAGACGTCCCTCGCCATCTTGTCCAGAGGGCACCGAGCAGGTGCTAGGATTAAAAACCACTAAAACATATGTGCGGCTCTGTCATTGAGAGTGCATGTTCGGAGGATTTATCGCAGCCTCTCTTGCCGTAGGTCCGAAAGGTTTGGGATGACAAAAAAGTGATGATATGAAGTGATGATCAATGAGCCATTCCTTGTCAGCAACCAAGCAGGTCTATTTTAGAATTCTGACATCAGCCTGAGAATATAAATGCCCTTGATTCAGATTTGATAAACATTTATGAATGGTTTGTCTCGGCATGCTGCAGGAATCCCACCGAGATGAAGCATTCCCGATCAGCGAGGACTCCCGGCGTTCCATATGAAACATGCAGAGAACGGTTACGCTTTGCTACAAGATTATGTCGTCTTCAAATTGTGTAAAATATCATTTAGTTTCGAATGAAGTGTACTACTTTTCATTCTTCGAGGTGCACACGACACGCTTTGGATCCCGCGGGGTGCTGTATTAAATCGGGCGCGGGTCTTAAGGTCGACCGCGCCGTCTGCTATGTGTTTTCACCCAGTCAGCATCCTGCCTCTTTCATTCTCCATCTGAATAGCGATAGTGAACCGAAGGGTCTAGGCCAGCAAGATCACTCTTTACTTGGATCATCTTGATGAAGAGCCTATCTCGCCTGGATGCTCCCATAGATTAGATGCCTTTCGCTTTGTGACTGTTTCCGGAGGGAGAGGGGAAAAAGAAGAGAAAGTGTTTTTTACAATATGTGCCTGGTTGTTGCCGCTTTGCTCGGGTGAAGTGATTTGTTGTGGTGCGGAATAATGTTTTTCAGCTCTTTTGTGTCGACTCGCGCGGCAAAATAACAGAGGGTGAGAACGCCTTGCTAAAAATTCCGCCAGTCAACAATAAGAACATGCAAGATTGCCTTCTCGCGAGCTGTGTATTTCCAGCAAGAAGAGCGGCTGCCAAAGCAGCGACTGAAGAGCTTTTGTCTAGTAATTGTATTCCTCCTCAAGCTCTTTCCCCATTATGTTATAGATTTTCTCTGTGGGATGTGGTAGAAGAGCAGCACACGAACACTTCCCCATGGACAGATTATCTGCTACAATGGTGTTAAGGTCCATTGTTGCGAAGATGACTAATAGCATTACACAAGCCGCAAATCTGATGAGGTCTTGTGCTCAACTCCGCGCTCGGAATAACCTGACGGAAATTCCGAAGCACGTCTACAGGGCCGGTGTTAATTTGTAAGGAGTGAAGCTTTCCGCCGCAGTGTTTACCGGCTGCATATCGCTATACGTGCTCACGTTTGATTTTGCTCCCAGTGGTATTCCGGCTGCAGCTTGGGATGTGCAGGACAGAGCAGCGAGTCTGTGATTGATTGCTCACTAATCCACTTTTTATCCTCACCTGCAGTGTCGTGGGTTGCAGTTTGGCACTGATCCTGACAGTTTAAAAGTGAACCAGTATTTTCACTAACAAGGGTTTCACACAGTTCCAAAACATGGGGGTACACCGACCCACGGGCGATAAATTACCCTCATGCATAGCTCCTGTATTCCTCCCAGCGGTGTGTGCCTGAGTCTGAGACGAGCACATGGCGAATGCAGTGGCACAGCTGCCTGCTCCACATCTACACCCGCGCTTGACTGAGCAGCTCCTGCAGAAGATCTCTGCATGTTGCACAGTGTCATGACTCAGTGACTGATGTCTATATCTAAAGCCATTGTGAGTCTGTAAAACTGCCACTCAGCAAGTCTGTTCAGCAATAGTTTATTCACTGTGCATAAAAGATTTCATGAAAAACCATTTGTTTTTGCTTGAACTGGAGATGCCAGACGAACAGCTGCACCCAATCCGTACTGGGATTTTATGCATCTTGTGGGTACACGTATGTAATCGAATCGTTTATTTTTTAAAAAGGCCCGACTCCTCCGGTCCGTTCGGAATATAGTTGACTATATTAATTAGCTGTAGGTTCTGCAAGTCCTACTAACTTTATTTGCTTAATTTAATAAACGAAAGAATCAATTCATTATAAAGCTGTACAAGCTTTATATTTTATTTCCAATGCCGAGAGCCACTCCGAGATGGAAGGCGCACAGAAGCTGAGCTAATGAAGATGAGAGAGAGATTTAATAAACATGCAGCCAGAATATGATTAAGAGCTAAATTACAGTGGATACCAGCACACATAAATATTATTACTGTCCTGGTAACTGTGTCTAATAGTAAATAATAAATCTTACACTTGATCAAGTATAACATGATGAATATAAATATTCAATTTACAAAATGCTCCTTTTTTTCTACCTTTTTTTTTTTTTTTACCTTATTGTGTTTACCCTGCTAATTTGTAAGCTTGTGTTGTCAGGAGCACATGTTGAGTTATGAGGATAATCCGTGAACCAGAGAAAGAAAAACCTGGGATCATGTACAGTACAGCAGCGCAAGTGCAAAACAAGCCAAAATCTCAGCAGCAAAAAAAAACACAACATAACAACGAATTCATAAAAACAAAAGTGAAAGGGTAGGTCCTTAACTACTGGATATGGCTTTTATCTATTACAAGCAATGGTTCCAGGCTGTTATCTCATTAGTCTAGCAAAAACATTTTACTACATGCTTACTTCCAGCATGTTGTTATATTGAGGAGTAAATAGTCCGCATTTCTTCGGTCAGGTTTTCAGTATTTTAATACTCTTTTTGTATAGTCCATTGGTTAGCACTGTGGCCACCATGGTCGGGGTTCGATTCCTTTCTTGGGTCTGTGCGCATGAAGCAAAATGTGCAACGAAAGCGAGATAGGATGGAAAGATGAATTTATTACTGTCTTATCTTGATTAGACCATTCATTATGGTGCCACGGTGGCTTAGTGGTTAACCACCACAAGGGTCGGGGTTCGATTCCCTCCTCAGGTCTGTGCGCATGGAGTTTGCATGTTCTCCCAGTGTTTGGTGGGTTTCCTCCGGGTACTCCGGTTTCCTCCCGCAGTCCAAAGGCATGCAGATTAAGCTAACCGGTGTTGCCAAAATTGCCTGTAGTGTGTTTGTGTGTGTGCTTGTGTGCCCTGTGATGGATTGGCACCCCATCCAGGATGTACCCTGCCTAGTGCCCCGAGTATCCTGGGATAGGCTCCAGGCTTCCCACAACATAAGTGGTATAGAAAATGTGTATGAAAGAGTGGGAGTAAATGCTTTTTTTAGTATTACATCATTCTATTATATCATTCCATTCCAATGAACATGTGATTTTCAACTATAATAATAACAATAATCATTTGTTTCTGTTTATGCGTTTGCAGTTTATTACTGCATTTTTCACTCACAGGCCATTGTAATCTATTAACAAAAATGCAACAGATTCAACCGGCCAAGATGATCTGTTTGTGCTTCATATTTAACTTCAGTTATCAGATCGCAGCCGGATTCCCGTGAGCCAACGGATTGGACTCTGCCTCTGCCATTTGTGTTGACACCTACATTAATGAGTGTGTCCTGCGTTGAGGTTACACTCTCACCTGAGGCTCTGCACAACTCTGTATGGGTCCAGTATGTTGAGAAGGCCAGGCATTAGGAGCTAATCAGCAGGAACATTAGGAGCGTGAGACTGGCGTTCCCTGCAGACTAATCCACCCATGGCCACCTGACATGACCACAGCCGGCAAAAGGGGGAATTTTTTTATTTTATTTTTTTAAACACGCCGGGTTGTGGCCATTTTGTCTGATTATCATTATGATAATGGAGGTAGCACAAGTTAGTTTAGCACAATCTGATGATTATACGGATTATACCTAGCACTGGCACTGAGGGGATGGAGCATCACGCTGAACTAGTCGGCTAGAGCAGGACCCCTACTTGACGTGCAGGAACAGTGCTCCAGAGGATTGGGAATGTGCATTACTTCTAAGAGTTGTGCCTATTTTCTCAGAATAAACAGCTTGAAGAGCTCTTCTGGAAGGCAAGTAAAGTATTGATTTTTACATGTTTCAGCACAACAGCAAAGAGGTACTCAGCCCTCGGCGTTGAGTGGCAGGGTTATGTAATGTTCATCGCCGTATTTGCGGCATAATTCTCTATTTAAATTGCATCGGATAGAACGGAATGACCTGACCATCAAACTGGATTTAAAACCAATTGTAATTAAACACCATTCACGAATTCCCCTTTCATTGAAACAGGAGCTCGGTGACGCGGTAACGAGAAGGAACCCAGCTAAAGACTGGAAATAGCGCTTATAATGTTCATTCATGCGTGCGTACGGTAGGTGTATGATTCAGTATAAATCCGTCTTTTTCCGGTTATTAGAATTATCCTCCACTCAGGGCAAACAGAATGCACTTACACTTACATTTCAGTCTTTGTAAATTCTACAGATCTTCCCTCCTTTTGTAAAGCCTCTCTTCTGGCTGCTGCAAATGCTCCCAATTTCAGTAAAGACCTTGGCAGTCAGCCTGTCAGCAGCCAAACCTCTGTGTAAGCCGTCGGTTCCGTCCAAACACAACGTCTCCTGAGAACTTGCTTTTGTGTGGTGTTTGTCCTTTCATAGTTGTAGGGCAAACAAAGCTGAGTGCTTTCCAAAATTACGACTGAGTGATTCAGTTGAGGTAATATCAGCTTAGGAAATTTGTGTGTGTGTGTGGGTGAGTGTGAGCACCTTAATTTTGAAGTGTTTGCATAAAAGGAGGATAAATATGTGACCACAAAATAATTTATTATTGTGAGAAGAGATTATTGGAGAATGGAAAAAAGAAAATTAAAAATAAATAAAAAATTATCTTCAATTATTGTAGATATGAGATTGTGTTTGAAGGCTAGTTGTTCTCTAAATGTAGACTAATATATTCACGGATCGTGACTTGAATTATGACCTTGAATTCGACGAATTATTAATTAGTGATCCTATTGCATATTGTGGTTACAAATTGGTCTATTTGTCCTCTACAGCAACCAGTGAAAAAGAAAATCACCTGTTTAATTACAAATTGCTCAAGAATGGAGCGTCAAATTCCTAGAGAATAAACCATGACAGAAAATAAAAATACGATGAATATTAAATGCAACATGCATATCAGTGTACTATATATTTTTTTTACAATGGATAGCACGACAAATTCAATACCTAAAAAGACACCTGACATTCAACAGCAGTCCAAAAGTGCACAGAATGAAGGTTTCTGCCACCGTCCTCTTGTTGAGTTTTTTGTCTTCCAATCAAAATGACACGTTTTTCCAATGTCCAAGAGTGCACTGAAAAGACCATGTCGGGCATTGATTGTGAAGTAAAATGTGGTGGATGATTGATATAGCGTTATAGCCATTCTATCAGAGATGCTGTCCTCCGCAGCCACTCCTGCAGATCAATAGGGCTTTTTACTGTCAGACATTCTTGGGTAATTGAATGACTGAACGAACCAGTCTGACTTAGGAAGCAGACAGCAGGTCCTTGGAGAGACTCATGGCATGGCTTGTTGAATGCACTAATTTATTTGTTTTAAATAATAATAATAATAGTAATATATATTATTATTTATAATTATTTATACATAATCTGTATACCTAACAATTGCCAAAAATTATTTAATTAAAATTGCATGGAAAAACTAAATTACAATATATTAGTAAGATTATAATAAGATTTTATTATTATTATTATTATTATTATTATTATTATTATTATTAAAATCAAAAGCATTTGATTAAAAGGTTGCTTTAATTGCGAAATATGTCAGGCCCTGATTTATTTCTCTCCCTTGGCTCAAGTTTATCAGCTTCAACTGACATTTACCACTCTTCCTTTAATTACTTTTTTTTTTTTTTTTTTTGCAGGATTGCTGATGAGGCGATGAGGATAATTTTTTTTTGTTTGTTTTTATCACTATAAAAATGTTATAATGGTGAATAGTGATATACAGTGATCTATAGCAGATAACAGTTGCATAAACTGATAATTGTTCTATCATACTCAATAATAAAAAGACACATATTTATACACAAATATTGGTATGCTGCATAGAAATGCGATCGGGTTTATTTTAAAAATGAGTTGTTATGTTACATAAGCAATGCAGCTGTGATTCTTAGATCGATGTTTGTTAGCTTTGCTTGAGATCCATACAGTATATGCAGGAACAGCAGGAGATGTCTCACGCAGTCTATATCAGGCTTGTGTGGGTAGTCGGAAACTTGGTGTGCACTAATCTCTATTTATGGACTATTAGTCTAGTTTTGTTTTTAGTATCTAACAAATGTGAGACTTGATGCTGAGATGGAAGCGTTGGGTTTCGGATATAGGCTCCGGTTCCGCAGTCAGACGATACATCTGAGAACATTTAAGTTCACTCCGATATTCATCGGGTATTTTTGGTATAAATACGCGAGCTCCTGCTAGGATGTGGCCTGATTACATCGTGCATCCCATTAAGAATATGTCCCCTGGAAGACCTCTCAGCAGCTCACAGTGCTGTGTCAATTATACTGCTGCTAACTAACACTCGCTGCTGAATGCAGAGATTAATCATGTATGTCTCTACACAGTTAATTCAATCACATTTCAGCATTTCTGCGCTTCCTGAGATGATAGACTCGTGCCTTTCTCAAATGCGGCTAAACGAAAGCACGGTGCAGCCTCCAGCCTAAATTATGGACAGGTTTATTATTGTGTTGCACTAAAAAGCCCACTTGATTTAATAAGTGTTAATTCGATGCTCTGTACAGTGCAAATATGAACATTTTTGGTCTTTAATTTAAACCTGTAATTAACAGCACACTCCACTTACACAGCGTTTGGGTTAGTGACCGGTGTGCCAGATCTCATAATGTTTTCCTCCTGTCTGTTTGTTTCTGTCACTTGTTCTCGCTCATATAAACACTCCAACACTATCAATTTAATTTTGAGTGATGTTAGCACATACTTTTAAAAATGACAGGTAATAATCAGATTTTTTCCATGAGAACACTCGTACAAAATCATGTTTCTGTGCTTCAGTAATGACAAATTTCTAGTAGGTTTGAATGGTGCATTAGGCCAGTCGCATCCTGTATGTAGAGAAACCCAGAAGTGGAACACTCCTCAGGGGCTTGTGTGCTTCTTCCACTTATCTGGCAGTCTGTTATTTCAAGATTTCCATATGTTTATTATTTTTCCTCGCAGGAGTTTGCTAAAATAGTTTTTAAAATATATTGGAGAGGATGTAAACCATAATCATTTTGTTGGTCATCTTACTACCTGTTTAACATTATAAATACACATATAGAAAGGTTTCATTTAGTTAAGTATCTGTGAGTATAGACTATGATTGTCTTTATTTTGTAAAGTTCTTTTAGTACATTGCATATTAGGTCCATAATTGTAAAATGCACTCTTTAAAAACAAAAAAAGGATTCTTAAATATATAATGATGATGATGATGATGATGATGTACTTGGGAGCTTTAATTGAAGGAAAATCTACTGGTGTTGTCTCAGAGGTGATACTGATCATCAGTGGCGCATACTATTTTAAAAACCCTCATAACCTCAATCACAACATAACTAACATGCAACTATTTTCTGCTTTCCAGGCTGCTTCATTTGAGAAGATGGAACCAGCAGACAATAAATTATGAATGTTGAACAAGATGACCTCTTACCATCAGCATCAGATGATGAGAGGTCCTAGATGGAAAGGGGCTTGGTTCGACCCCTTCTTCCTTCTACTTTTGGCTCTGCAGTTGCTCGCAGTGGCAGGATTAGTAAGGGCCCAGACGTGTCCCTCTGTGTGTTCGTGCAGCAACCAATTTAGCAAGGTCATATGCACACGCAGAGGACTCAGGGAAGTCCCTGACGGCATCTCCACCAACACGCGCTACTTGAACCTTCAGGACAATCTCATCCAGGTCATCAAAGTGGACAGCTTCAAGCATCTGCGTCATTTAGAGATCCTACAACTTAGCAAGAATCATATCCGTAACATTGAGATCGGCGCCTTCAATGGGCTTACCAGCCTCAACACCCTGGAGCTCTTTGACAATCGCCTCACAACCATCCCGAATGGAGCTTTTGAATATCTCTCTAAGCTTAAAGAACTATGGCTTAGAAATAACCCAATTGAGAGCATACCATCCTATGCTTTTAATCGTTTACCGTCCTTAAGAAGGCTGGACTTAGGGGAGCTCAAGCGTCTCTCCTATATTTCAGATGGAGCATTTGAGGGCTTAAGTAACTTGCGCTACCTGAACATGGGAATGTGTAACCTTAAGGAGGTTCCCAACATTAGGCCCTTAGTTCGCTTGGACGAGCTGGAGATGTCAGGCAACCAGCTGACGGTCATCCAGCCTGGTTCGTTTAAGGGTCTTATCCACCTCCAGAAGCTGTGGATGATGCATTCCCAGATCCAGACAATTGAAAGGAACTCTTTTGATGATCTTCAGTCATTAAGTGAGCTGAACCTCGCTCACAATAACCTCACATTTGTGCCCCATGACCTTTTCACTCCTTTGCGCCATTTGCAGAGAGTACACCTACATCACAACCCCTGGAATTGCAACTGTGACATCCTGTGGTTAAGCTGGTGGCTAAGGGAAACCGTACCAACTAACACCAGCTGCTGCGCTCGCTGTAACTCTCCTTCAAGTCTCAAGGGGCGCTACATTGGTGAGCTAGACCAGAGCTATTTTCAGTGTTATGCACCTGTCATTGTTGAGCCTCCTGCAGACCTCAATGTTACTGAGGGGATAGCAGCGGAGCTTAAATGTCGGACAAATTCTCTGACCTCAGTCAGTTGGCTAACACCAAATGGCTCCATCATGACTCATGGGGTATCCCAGGCCCGTGTCATGGTGCAGAATGACGGAACACTGAACTTCACCACTGTTACAATGCACGATACGGGAAACTACACTTGCATGGTCAGCAACATGCTGGGAAACATTACAGCTTCTGCAGTGCTCAACGTGACCTCCACAGATAACAGTGGGGTCAGTTACTTCACCACAGTCACAGTTGAGACCATCGAGTCCCCAGTTGACGGCATGAGCCGAACCCCCGAGCAGCCTTCCTTTGGCTGGGTGGCATCATCTACTACCAGAGCGACCCCAATTTCCACAGAGAAAGCCTATACCATCCCTGTGACGGGTATAGACAATGAGGGAGCTATTAATGGTTTAGAGGAGGTAATGAAAACGACCAAGATCATCATCGGCTGCTTCGTGGCCATCACACTCATGGCTGCCGTCATGCTCATCATATTCTACAAGATGAGAAAGCAGCACCACCAGCAAGATCACAACGGGCCGACTCGCACAATTGAGATCATCAACGTAGATGACGAACTGACAGGGGTTCCTGCGATGGAGAGCCATCTCACTCTTCCTCCACTGGAGCATGAGCACTATAACCACTACAACTCATACAAGAGCGCTTACAACCATGCCTCCACGCTCGGCTCACTGCATAGCTCCGCGCATGAACCTTTACTAATTCAGGCCAGCTCAAAAGATAACGTGCAAGAGACACAAATTTGAATTTCCTTGCTTTGAACAGGAAAAGTTGATCTGTACTAACAATGTTATTGGCTTTGGTGGCAGACATTTCATGACGACGAAGATGGGACGAAGACATGTCACTGAGGATGTATGTATTATTTTAACAAACGTGTTTACAAGCAAAAATTATTTATTTAAAGATATGTCTAGTGGCTGAATCAAAAAATCAAAAAAAAAAACATAACAAAAAAACAAGTTCATATCATGTTCCTCCTCCTAATTTTCTTTGAATTTGGGATTTAATGGATGAATGGTCTGCTGAAAAACAACACACTTGTGAATTCAAGGTAAAATAACATGCTTTTGGCAGCCTCCAGTGAACAAACCACGAGGTAATGCGATCATAATAATGACATATTTGTTGTATCCGTGGGCATGCTAAAGCATTTCACTTCATCTTTTCACATTCTAGTGAAATGAGTGCAAAAAAAAAAAAGATGGCCACTAAGGATTTAAGATTGTAAATAATTTAGTGTAAGTAGATGTGATAAACCCATCTAGTTCTGGATGCAGAAAATTCAGAGAGGGAAAATCAATTGTTTCTATTCCCCACAATATGAGCATACTGTACGTCGCGCAGGAGCAGAAAAGAAAAGCCTTCAATACAATGGTTTAGATGATGTGGTGGTAAATGATGTCGTCAGTACATTTCGAAGGTACTTAATTCCCTGAGCATACAACATATGAGTGTAAGAACTGGACAAAGGTATAAAGGAATGCTGACTTATATGGATAAAAGCATTAAATGTTGCCCTTTCAGATGGGTTACTGGTAAGGTTTTAGTATTCTAATCCATTTAATGACCCTCATAACACCTTTTGGAAATGAGATTGAGGCCTCCGGTACGGTAGATCTCATCCTGAACTTGCTTTTCGTCAGTCGCCCTTGGTCAAGTTGTTATAAATCAAGTTGGTCAAGTTGCTATAAATCCCTAGAGAGGTCAGATCAAATGACAAAGGAATACCGCCCACATTTAAAAACTGACTCTCACACACACAGACACAAAATAATAATAATAATAATAAAATGCTTAGCTGCCATGATAAACAGCAGTGTCATACTTTGCAAGAGAAAGCACAATTCTTTGTTTAATCTTGCATGTAGCGCATTTCCGTTCCTGTGGAAACTCCTTACCTTGCAGGTAGGATATTGGGTTACTTCCCAGTGCTAGTAAGGATCTTACGTTATATCATTCGTGCTGTTAGATGGCATAAGGAAGGGATTTTGTCGTGGTTTGTGTTTGGTGTGTACACGTGAGCGATGTAATTACTATCATTTAGGAATATTAATTGCCATTCATTTAATAACACTTTCAATTAGCAAGCGCCATCTCGCTCACATGCTCTGCCGCTCGTCCCTTTTTCCTTTCTGCCTGAATGATGGAATCGAGCGATGATGAGCGTGGAGTGTGTGCGGGTGTCGAAAAATTTGTTTTCGCTCTTTTACAACTTGTGAAAATGATGGAAATATCCACCTCATTATCATACACATTAAGTAACTTTGAAATGTGAGTCAGAATACTAATTCAGAGATTAAAGAGAAAGTCTTCAGTTTGCCAGTTTGAGCTTCGGGAGGATTTTCAGGATTATTACATGTTAAATCATCAGTTTAACAATGAAACTACCAACCCGAGGATAAATAGTTTTTTTTTAAGGTCTTTTCAGAGTTTACCATAATAAACATTAAAGCAGGCCAAAAATAGATCAATTTTTTGTAATCTTGATTTTATTTTAAAAAGGACTGTTTTGTATGAAACATTTGTTCGAAAACATTTACTGCCACTGGTGTATCAGCTTCATAAAAAAGAGAGAGACAGATTCAGAAACAGTTGAAGATTTCATGAATTCCTCATGTGTACTATATATTGAGTCCTCTACTTATTTACAGTATGTACTGTACCTGTTTGTTCATGGCTTTTACTCTTATTTCCATCGAAGTCAAAAATTCTTTGCAGGGCTTATAAGAATTCATACTGTATATGTTGATATGTGGAAACTAAAGAGAACCCACTGCTTATCTTCCAGTCAATTTGTTGTTTTCAAAGCTAAACTCAAATAGGATCTACAGTCAGTGTGTACAGAAATGAACTATGCTTTGGTCATTTAAAAAAAAAAAAAAAAAGGAAAAAAAAAAAAGAGTGACTGTGTGTTCCTGAGTGACAAAAAAATGACTTTCCTCAATCTGCTCCAGTGCTCATGATCAGCAGTGACAGCTACCGAGTCTAAACCATCCTGGCATACGTGACTCTCACCGTGTATCTATGGCATTAAGCAGAATTCTTTTTTTTTTTTTTTTCGTTATGTTTTCTTGTTGTGATTTGTTTGTTATTGGTAACTCATTTTAGATTTCTATGATGAATTGAAGTGAAGAATCCTGGTGTTTTATCTCTTTTTCGAGTGAGAGAATATGTGCTTCTCCAGTAGAAGAAGATTTCTACACGGACTGTTCAAGCGTTAACAGCAACATCTCGAAGTCCAGCATTACATATGCGAATCAGTCAGTGATAATATCGGGATATGCTTATTTGAAGGTTAACCATTAAAGGAAAAAAAAAAAAAACACATTTATTAATACCAGAGATTGTAGTTCATACAGTACATGCTGTAAATGTAAATAAACTGTTTTTTTAAGTGTTGGGTCTTTGAATTATTAATCTTGCTAAAATATTTGTTTTGATGTTTAGAGAAAATGTTTATTAAACTATGTCTCTATGACTTTTGGTACTCATAAACATAAACGTCTTATATAGTTTTATATAATATAATATGTATAATATTTAAATCTTGTGTAAATCTTGAATATTAGCTCATCTCAGCCGGGCTGGATGCTTAACTCACCCCACCTGTAATAAACTCCTCCAGAGTAATATTTGGTATAAACTCTCACAGGGAATCCCCGACGGGATGATCAGTGCTGGAGCACTACACTACATGTATAAACTCTATTCTAAAGGCATTCTTTTATTCCAGGAACAATATATTTTTTTTAAATATGAATTTCTGTCCCGTATAGTATTTATTCAAGAGCAAATATGCAATTATTTGGCTAAGTGATGCTGGATAGTTTTCTAAGACACATCCTCTCATTCCCCTGTCCATCACAGTCACACATTTAAAATCACGGGTATCCATGTGAGCATGTATGCAGAGCGGCACAGAGAGTGCTTGCCTCAGAGTGTGTTATCCTGCTGCCTTGTGTTTGGAAAAAAAAAGGAAAAAGTGGTATCTGCTATCACATTCTTTGATGAAAAAACGTGTTCGATTTCATCCTCCCACGGTAGGTGAAAGGTGCATTTGGTGGCAGCGTAATATATACTATACTGTACATAATATATATATATATATATATATATATATATATACTGTATGTACTGTAATAATGTATAGTGATGTACATAAGGTACATAATTCAAGTTAAAAGGTAATATTAGGGGGCGGGGTTAGCATTTGGGCGTTTTCTTGCAGCTGGATTGTATGAATGTCAAACATATAACTGAATTTTCTCTCTTCCATTATGTTGAACTATGTCAGAATTATGATACACAAAGTTCGCTCTGATATCTCATAAATATTCCCTCCAAAAAACAAGATGTATAATCACTGATTCATGACTGATTGATTAGATTTATTCATCATTCCTGCTGATTCGATGATTCATTTAAACCAATTAACTGGTGTAATCAGAGCGAGAGACAGTTCACAAAGAGATACACATTATATGCCTTATGAAGCAAATAGCAACATGACTCATGACCATGTGAATCAGCAGTAATTCTAGGAAGTAGTTAATCCCGCGCATACAAGCAATTCAGCATCTGTTCCCTGATTGTCCGTGCGGGGCTCAATTTAGCTTGCGTGTCTTGAAGAATGGCAGCTCGAGTGAATTAAAACCCCAAGGGGACCTTGACAAGTCGGAAATGGCTTTGGGAAGGGCATCAAAGTGCATCAATTAATTATAAGCTCGACATATGTGCCCCGCTTTTATTGCATACAGCTAATGCATCTGTTGAGTAAAGAGTAAGAGTCAACACAGGTGTGTTAGTGGTAATATATGGGAAAGGAATCGCCGCAGTCCTGGTGTGGGATAAAGAATCGGGAGGACGGCTCCGACCGCATCGTCGGGTTCCATGAGTCAGCTTCTCTTTGGATGACAAAAACAAGCCATCACAAGTCATTATTTCACCTAGATGGTGGGAAAATATTCTTCTCACACATACATAGCCTCATCGTTCATTTTGGCACCCCACTGCACCACGGCGAGAGACGAGTGACCTCTAGACATGAACAGACGCATCTTGGCTTAAGATGGACTTGATTTTACAGCACCTCCTGTTGAATTATGAGATGCTTGACATCTAATCCATAGGGCTTAAGCTGAAGTCTCGGTGAAACCAGACACTTGTGAATAAAATTTATAGGCACCCCACATTGTCTCATTCGCTATGTGATTAATTGTGCGGGGGCACTGACAGACGGAAGTACATCAGTTAATTAATTTTGCCTGGACAATGCCATTAGCCACACCAGGCACTGAGAGGAGGTGGGGGGATTGCAGGCATGTGCCATCAGATTGTCTGCCTATCCTAGCACTCACACGCACCAGATATAATGAATGCAATCAGCAGTTGGCACAAGCTGGCACCGGCACAATTCATATTTCGAAGTATCTATCCATCTTTCTATCCATTTTTTTAATCTATACGTCTATCTATCTGTACATAATCAAAATAAATGGAAATGAGAATTCCATTATCAGTTAGGGACCGGATCCCATTATTTTGGTAATATAGTTATTTCCGAAATACCGCCGAGTTATAATTGTATATTGCGATTTGGCATCATGGAAGATGAAATACAGCAAGCCGATGCAGCCAGTAAGTGCGTACACTTTACTCCCAGCTGAAGCATTTAGGTGTCAAATTAATTAATCTTCATCCTCTGAGAGAGGAGAAGCCTGCCAAGTGCAGCCTGCACTGCTGGTTAGCAACATGAAATTAATGCAGTTGGTTATCCATGTTAAAAAAATAAAAAAATAAAAATCTCAAACCCGAGATCAATATTTATATTTTACATTTGCTTCATCGTTCTTCATTTGCATTCATTTGCATGGAGGTGCTCAGTCAAAAAAAAATCCAACTTTTACTTCCTAACTGTCTCAGCTTATAAAGCAATAGCTTTACTTTTAAATGATCGCCTACTACCTACACAAAAAATGCATATTTAACCCGTCCAAAATATCAGCTCCAAAACGAAAACAACAGCAACAACAACAACAAAAAAACAGCTTTCAGCATTGTGGTTGTGTGAAATCAAAGACCTGCTTATCCTGCCTTTGAGTAAGTGGCTGGCAATTTGCGACCGCAATTTGATATGGCTAATTTGTGCGGGCCCCATGCCGAGTTCGTCTGCTCGGGTGTTTGTGCTTTGAAGGCAGGGGTCACCCTGAAACATCCACAGAGATTGCTCTTCCACCCAGGGGGTAGCCATTTTGGGGAACTGATGTTCCGTGCACTCTGAAGTCGTAGCATCCCCCTGCAAATGGCAGCTGTGATTGTAATGCTTATCTTAAGTCTCTTCATCTTTGGCAAAGAATAATTAACAGCGAGCATGAGGAGTCTGTCTGCTGCTAAACTGTAATTACAAGTCCCATTACTCCAAGGGGGCGTTCAGAGTAATTAGCATTCCTCACTCAGCCGTCTGAAAAAAGTATGATGAGAGCAGTTTGTTTGGTTTTGATACTATAGTGTTCTCGAGAACTCGCAAAAAAAAAAAAGGAAGAAGAAGAAGGAAAAAAAAAACATTCTGCTAAACATTCAACCTTCCTTTCAGGTTTACCAGTTTGGGTACAAATTGGAGTAATTGCCAGTACCGCCCCTATTCACAGAAATGAAGAGTCACATCGAGCTGCATTATGCATAAAAGCGGCACGGCACTGGAAAGATCAACACGGTGAAAAGAGAAACACTTGGAACACTTTCATGAAGTATTTTGAAGAGCTTAAGGCGTTTAAGTTACTTGAGGAGTTTATATATTTTCGTTCGGGATATTTTTTTCATCCTCTTTGCCGTACAGGAATCTATCTCGGAATCAGTAATAATACATTGGGATCTGCTGATGTAATATATTATTCAGGTCTTTCCTGGCTAGATATCCTCCAGAGGTCTCCACTAGCTAATTTACTAAAAACCCTCAGGGACACAAGTGTTAAAATCAACCCCAAAAACAACAGCGCTGCTCAATCGTCAAGGGGACGCATTAAGCTCATCTGGGAACGACCTTACTGTATGCTGTAGAAATATAGAAAAGAAAAGAAAAACTGCACATGCATCGTTCCTATCTCAAGTCTGGGGTTGGAACAGGACATTAACTTGTATGCTGTTTTCACCACATGGCTTGTCAAGTTGTCCATACAGAGAGGGGCCTTTGCACTTCTCATTAAATGTGGTCATGCAGATCCAATGTGCTATTCATCCTCGCTCAACTCAGTTCACAAAGCTCCTTCCATTTGAATCTCATCTTCTGCCAAGCCAGATCAACCAATTTGAACTAAGCATCCTGGTGCTGCATATGGCCGAAGCTACTTTGCTATGCGCTGAGCCAAAAGAGTTTTTGTATTTATTCTACGGATGCCACATGAGCGACGTGGTTCTCTCTCTCTTGCCGATGTTTGATTTGGCACTTCTGCTGTTTTCCAGCTGCACATTCTGCACAGACCTTTTGTGTCCTTGTTTGTTTCACTACTCTAATCACATTTTAATTACTTTTCCCCTGTCACAGATGGCAAACAACAGCATCAAGCCACAGTTCAGTTTGTGTGTGTGTGTGTGAATCCCCCCGCGAACGGATCGGCTACCTAGCAGTCAGGGTAGGATTGATGCAAATAATTTTGCAACAAATTTGCTCTGGAACTACAAGGCAGGAACGAGGGTGATGCAACCACATTTTTTTTGAGTTATTGCCACACGATGAGCGTCGGTTTTTAGTTCCTGATGATATGCTGGCACCTAAATTGGTATGCTTTGAGCATTTTTTTTTTTAATGCTCTTGCCAAGAAAAAAAGAAACAGGTGGGTGTTTGCCATCTGTAGAGGAGAAACACCTGCTCTGTATAATATAGAAGAAGACTTTGCATTATATGTATTTGTAATGTCAGTGAAAACTACACATTTTTTTTGTGCTTGTTTTGTGCTGGTTGGTAGAAAATTACCATCCAACATATTCAGACTGGTATGCATCATGGCCATGCATGCAATACCTATTTATTATTGAATCGCCCCAGCACATACTGCTTCCCTTATCAAATAATATAATAAATCAGTTATAGATGGATTTTATATGGATTTTTAAGGGGAAGGTCTGAATGGTGCTACTGCACGGAGCACAAGCTGCTGACATGAATAGAGAGATAATTACGGACAAAGAAGCATCAGAAATACATAGCATGCTGTAAGTAAAAATTAATGTTACTGAATACGATGACATAAAGTATAATTGGCTCTATTGAAAATCTTTCCATCAAAACATTTTAGCAGCACTCCCACACTGTGGTCTTTTATTTAAATGTCATAAATCATACAATCATAAATTTTCAAAGGTAGTAGTCAACAAACGTTTTATATATTTTTTTTCATATTCAGACCAATGGTAGGAATTTGCTGATGTGAATTGTAAAAATCACCGGCAATATTTCATCACGGTCGTTGAAATGACATTTATTTTGTCACTTTTTATTATTTGCACCATTCACTATTGTAGTTTCCATCGAGCATTAATCTTATCAATAGCTTTGACACACCCGTCAACTCAACAGCATTCAGAACAAGATGGTTCTTTCAAACTTTAGCTTTACATTTTTCAACAAAAACACATGAAAACAAGTGTTTTACAGCATTGTGCTGGCTAAAGAAAAAAAAAAGATCACCATAGTATTTAAATAGACTTTTTTTTTTATTATTATCCTTAGATTATGACAGCAGTGATTAACAGTTGACAATAAATTTGTTAACCCTATCTGATGCATACCTGATGCAGCTTCTCATTTCTTGACCAACCGTGTCATAAGACGAATGAAAAAGATGGAAAAGATCATGTTTCAGAAGAGTCAAATTATTGGTCTGCATCGAGCAAAGAAAACAGCTGATGGTTGAAATTGCTTCAATTAGGCGAAAAACTGTCCAACAACAATTTTCTTTCAGCTGCTCCCATCAAGGGGACGCCACAGCAGACCATCTGATCCACACACAACTTGGAAAAGGCCATTCCTGACGCAACTCTCCTTTTTCTTTCCTCACTTGGGACCAGCATTATGGCCAGTGGCTGGGTAGTATGGAATGTGGTAACCACTGATACCAGGGCTCAAACCCAGCTCCACAGATCCCCAAACCAAAAACCTAGAGCCTTAGCCAGCTGAGCCACCACAGACCCTACGCTATTAGCTGTCCAATACATTATTAAAACGTGGTAGGACAGTGGTGGGAAAAAAAATGACCTCGACTGGAGATCACTTAAACACTTGGTGAATTTGCATTATGAGAGAAAGACAGTAGAAATGACAGCTATGTTTAATAGTAAAACATTTCCATACACACAAAGGTGATGAGAACTCACTTAATTTAGACTAAATAGCTGTGTGTCTATAAGACAATCTGGTGAAATTCTACTTGCTAGGAAGAAGACGAAAGATTGGACTTGGAATGAAAAAAGCAACAATGAAGAAAAGGCCATGTGGTCATAGTGGCCACTGTACAAGCCTCTGGAGGCAGAGTTACTGTATGATCTGGGGTTGCTACAGTTAGTTAAGCAGCACTATGTGGCAATAAAATGAAGTCAGCTGACCACCTGAATGTAAAGTACCCAGGGTTTGCTGTCAATGATTTTTTTTTCCCTTCCTTGATGGCACTGGCTCTGATTTTGATGGAATGTGTTTGAAATCATGCGGAAAAATTTTCACAGATGAATTGGCAGCAGAGAGTCCTGATCCTCACCCCATTGTGCTGGAGAAGACTGTACAGAGCGAGTACTCTCATCAATACAAAAACTGAAAACCCAAAAAAATAAAAAATAAAAAAGTGTTGCGACATTTCACAATTAGAGTCTGCAATGTTTTTTGTTTGTTTATTTGTTTGTTTTTGCCAGGAAGTTTATTTGCATAGTCATTTATTAATATATAGTTTCCATCCAAGACTTTTCCAGTTATAACTACAAAAAAATTAGAAAATTTCAATCCAGCTGATACTTGCTATTATACAAATATTTTTTGTTACCACACTGTGTTACACACTTGACATATTGGTGACCATATAATGAAAGCATGTAACTTTTCCCCGTTGGTAACTTGGTCATCTGCTAATTCCGATGCTCTGAGACACAGGAAGTCGACCTGTACAGTATATCCAAAGCAGATGTGCGGGGGGGGGAAAAGCACAGGAAAGCATGTAATTTTCAGCTTAACTGTTAACACTAGAACTGACATTAATTTGCACAAATTCATATTAAGTACATTTTATAATGACTGCATTATTGTAAGCATAGCTGTAGTTCAGACCATCTGATGTAATTATAAAGTCACCTTCTCACCAAACCAGCATTGTAACATATTTTCAGAGCTCATCACTGCAACAAAAACATAATGATGGCGCTTTGAATTTTAATTGCTTTATTAAAAAAAAAAAAAAAAAAAAAAAGAAAGGAGTGAGCATTGTGATGGTTTGGCATGGTAATTCTGTTTTCATTTATTGTCACTTATTTATGCATTCATCCTTTTAAAATGCATTTTGCATAAGAGCTTTGCAAATAAGGGACTGAAATAATACGCCACATCAAATACTCTACAAGGCCTTAGCCTAGCACAACAGCCTTTGAGGAGCCGAGCAAAAACACTGACTGATAAGGAACAGGTTGGTTCTATCAACGACACCAAATTAGCATCCAATTTCTCAATAAATCCATATCACAGATGACAAGCAGCAGGACCTACAGTGGTACAGACATCATTTTGCTTGCAATCTTAATGCCCGACAACCCACATAGCTATAATAGGACAGAAGTTGGGGGATGGGAGGGGAAAAAAAATCCAATTTGAGCCCGAGACGTGTGGGACAGGTCCACCTTAGCACTCCGGTTCAGTTCAAAGGGACGTGTCGGACATGAATACAATGAGGGTGCTGTCACACTGACATTTCTCTGGGTGAGAGTCCACACTACAAGAGATGGATATGTGATATGGGAGTGAGTAATGGAGGGCTGCATCCACAGCATTTGTCACCTGTGCCTGTCCATGCAGTATGCGAGCTAACAGATTGCGGAGGATAGCACACACTGCATGTCATTAATCTCTGTAAAAACAACAAAAGCAAACACGTTCAGCGACACCAATACAGTGGCACCTGCTTCTGGTATTTAGATTTATGTTGAACATCATGATGAATCACTGATCATACTGAACTCATGAAATAGCTCTGCCATCCTTGCAGACACAGTGCTGCAGTTTGCCTTATGAACATTATGCATCTTGTATTCAAATTTTGTTGCAAATTTTGCACAGAAACGAACAACAAAACACAGATCAGCCATGACTTTAAAACCATTAACCTGAAAATCACCTAGGTTTTAGCTTCCCTTGTGCCGCTAGGGCAGCTCATGGGATGCTCGATCGGATTAGGATCTGGGGAATTTGGAGGCCGGGTCAACAACCTTGAACACTGCCTGCTGGGCCCTGTAAGAGGCAGGCTGTGATGTCAGCCTTGACTTTTTTCGGAGGGGTTTTGCTGCATTGGCTTTTCTGTGGGTTCAGGACATACAGGCTAGATTTTGGTTCCTGTGGGTGTAGATGGTCCTCTGGTGCCCATGATCCTGTTGTCAGATTACTGGTATATAAGTGATAATCAATACTATTCAATTCACCTGCCAGTGATGTTAATGTTATACCTGTTCTGCTGTATAGGACCCAGAGGAATAGAGAATAAAGTACAGAATAGACACCCATATTCTTCATTTTTGTTTAAGCAATGTCCATTGAATGCTGCTTTTTTTTTTTTTTAAATAAACAGCACGAACAATTCAGTAAAATTTTGAGCAATTTGCACAGCTTTATAAGGTAGCTTTTAAATAAGATACATGGGCAGGGCCTTTATATTACTAACGATTGCATGCTGAAATTTTCATGTTCCCAGTGGACAGACACCAATCGGCAATGATAATAAGTAAATTATGCTTCGGATCCAGCAAGCACCTCTTATTGAGGTCTCATAAAAAATAAGAAAAAAAAGAAGAAAAAAAAAAACACCCAACACCTGCCAAAAAGTGGGATAATCAGAGTGCTTCCTACTGTGTAATACAAATAACATTGCCAAGCGTAACAGAAAAAAATGTCAGTTATATTTCCTGTCTGCCACAGAGCAAGAAGGCTTGCACAATAGAACAGGGTTAAGGTCATGTAATGAGAGCCAGAAATGCATGTAAGTACAGCCTTTATTCTGTTTTATATAATCATGGTCAAGTTTCTCGTGGACCAAAAAGATGTCAGAACCATAAAGTAAAAAATAGAAAGAAAGAAAAAACATGCTGTGAAAATTGAAACACAGAAGCTAACTAAAATAGTTTCAAGGAAATGAAAAACTATAATCACAACTTTAAAAAAATTTAAAAGTAACTAGAGAAACTATTGTGGCATTATGTAGGGAGTAAAAAATGACAAGGTATCCTGAAAACACTCCTATAGCTCTGTATAAATCACCTTCTCATTTTCACACTCAAAGGAAATGGGATGAGTCAGAAAGCACACATTCATTTGAAGACTCTCAAAGCGCAAAGCACTAAATAGTATTACAGGAATCTTCACTGTATCAATGATTATATGTTCATCTTCATTAAATGACAAGGCGTTTGAATCCATTCATTAAGGGGAAAAATTACACAAAGCATCTGCCAAAAATGTCTCTCTGAATGAGAGGTTATTATAGAAACAATAGCATATCTGAACAAGCATAAAACATTTTGCTTTTAATTATATCTGGCCATTATTGTCGGAGTTGCTGTTATAGAAAATTCATCACCTTCAGATCATCTGATTTCAAAATTCAGCAATGAAATCATTTACAGATGTTCACAAGAAAGTATCTTCTGGAACTAAACTGTGCTTGTACAAAAATGATAAAACGATCCACCCTACACATTTTGTTTCCCACGGAGTAGCTATTATCTGCTCAATGAGCTTTATGACATGGCTAAGGAAACCAAGTAGGACCCTGGACCAAACCTTCATTAAGGACACAGTTGCTTTTTTATGCCAAATGCACATTGTTGCTGGGCTCACTTGTCGCCTTACATGAACGCATCACTGCAAATCAATACAAAGTTTATCTGATGGATCATCTTTGTTCTACGATTTCTATCATGATGGGAGTTGTTCCCTCCACGATGACCCCATCTACAGAGCACAACAACTCCATAAAGTACTAGTCAGTTAATATGTTCATACTGCGAAAGAGATAGCCATCCATTCATACTCAGAGGATGTACAAAAGCCTTTATAAATCACTGAATGCACTCATCAGTTACAGCCAGTTTTAAATAGAAAATGGTGCAACGTCTTCTGAAGGTGCTGTAAAAATGTTGAAAAGCAAAAATGCTACTCTACAAAAAGGGAATGTACTGAGAGTTTTAAAGTATATTATAATATATTATAATATAATATAATATAATATAATATAATATAATATACTTTATTACATGTATTGTATTATATATTAGATCACATTCTGTG
>JAQMYJ010000023.1:11476777-11513790 GCA_030014305.1 Clarias laeviceps
AAAAGGGAATGTACTGAGAGTTTTAAAGTATATTATAATATATTATAATATAATATAATATAATATAATATAATATACTTTATTACATGTATTGTATTATATATTAGATCACATTCTGTGTTTAATATTATAATAATATTTCCTATGGAAGTTTATGGCAACTTCTGTTTTTGGCAAATTACAGGTAGAAATTTATTCAGTTACTTAAAAAATAATTAATCATAAAAAAGTCATACATGTGAAAATATGAGCAAGACTGAGACAATATCTTGTAATTAAACTATTCAGAGAGCATCTTACTACTAGTTAAACAGGATTAATTTCCATTTCAGAGCAAGCGGGGAAATCTTGAGCAGTGAGATCCTGAGCAGCGATAAATTGATTGAAATCAAAACAATTCAAAGGAATGAAAATTTGATTTATTGTAATTAGTTAAAATTATTTATTTACTTGTAAACAAAGGATTTTTTTTCAGGTTTAGACATTATACACAGACATGAACCTTCTTTGAGATCTTCATGCAGAAACACCATCCAGGTGTTGCATGTACATGTCATTGGACAGTAGGAGAAAACCAGAGAATATACAGTATATACACTAGTAGCCAAAGTATTAAAGCAACATAGTTTTCCTTGTGCGTATATTATAGTTCTTCATGTGATGTCACTAACAAGTTCGAGTTCTGCTGATTAGAATCAGCTGGTTTGGTTAATGGATGAAACGAATATGTGGCGGATGTGGACTTTTACTTTCCGAAGCCGGGATGTTCACCTTTGCACAAAAAAAAGCTTAAAACTAGGGAGTTCTCAAATAAATTGTGAACTTTTGTGGCAAATTTATGTGCTTGATCTTCAGGAAGCAATCAAGCAGGCATGGATTGAGTGAGTGACACTGCAGTACTGCAGACGTCTTTTTGACTTTATTCCCAGCAGGTTTTGAAGCATAAAGTATTTCATACTAAATACTGAATGTTGTACGGATTTTTTTTTAATATAAAATATTAATAATTCTTGGTATCTTGATTGTCATTATTTTAAATTGAAATACATTTTTTATTTGATACATGTCATCAAACTTTGCCCTTGAATTTCACTTTTGTCTCAATACGTTTGGCCATCACTGGTATATATACTGTATATATTGTATATATTGATTAAGCTCATAGTTATCAAGTGATGATAAACAGAAATCATGAGGAAATATTACAATGTACGCAACAGTAGAGTCCAGATCTCAGGAGGTTAATTGTGAAATAATAGTAAAACTACTCTTACGAGTATAATTTATTCCATACAGTAAGTTGCCTGGGTAAAAGTAAATATATGGGACACTACTTACCTCTGGATCTTACAGGAGTCCAGGTACTATGTGCTATCAGAGGTGGGTAGTAACGAGTTACATTTACTTGAGTCACTTTTTTTTTTAATGTACTTCTATGAGTTTTACTGCACCATACTTTTTACTTTTACTTGAGTAGATTTGTGAAGAAGAAACGCTACTCTTACTCCGCTACACTCGACTGCGTTACATTTCTAACCATTTATTTTATACATGCAGCCGGTAGATCTACCGCATGACTGTTTCACCAATCAGACGCAGCAACAATAATCACATGACTTCGTTTGACCAATCAGCTGCAATAACCACATCTTCAGCTGGTGTTCTATTAATTCATCCTACCTGTGAATCCGTCCGACATACGCTCACTGCGCATGCGCAAACAAAAGTTTCCGCATCTTTCTCTAATTTTGCGGAACGCCCATACTGTAAATCCATGCTGCTACTAGCGTGATTTTGCGGTTAGTATACAATATTATATATATATATATATATATAAAGCTTTTTTCATGTTATTTTAACAGTCTATGAAGATATATGTATATTTGGGTACAGAATTAATCACCAACACAGGTGTTGTACATTTTTATGCATCCCAAAAAATATGATGCATCCCTGGCATTATATACAAAGCATGTTTCGCTTACAAACAACAGCTTTATACTGCTTCTGCCAAAACAGACACACACTTCAGCATATTATTATTATTATTATTATTATTATTAACATAGCTAGAAAGCAAAACCAATGGGAATCAAATCAAGACCCTACAGACTGCTGGTTCAGCCATAATACAGCACCCTGGAGCAGAGAGGGATAAGAGCTTTGGTAAAGAGCTTCACAATGCCAAGGCATAAATTCATGACATTTTGGTAAGCAGGACAAAGCCTTAAACAATAGTGCATTGGTTATAGAGGGCCCATGGCTATAGGTGGATAAGTAACATGATTTTCTTTAAAGTCATGAGTCACTCACATCTTGAGCATCCAGACAGTAGCTCAATTGCTCCAGCGCTTGGGAATACACACACACACATACATACACACACACATACACACACACACACACAAAAGAGAGAGAGAGAGAAATCCTTGAAACCTAACCACCTGTACTGAATCGTCTTTCTGTTTTATGACATGCACGGCACACATGTAACACACCAGTATAACAGAAGTATCAAATTAAATGGATTTAATTGCTGAGAGTAACAATGGGTAGATTAGATTGTTTTATTATCAATTGTATGTCAATTCCTGAAATACTAAACGCTGGTAATTCATTTTGTTCCAGTTTCCTGGCTTGAGCAAAATACGACCTGAGTGTGTTGACAAATTAGGGTGCGGCAGCATTTCTAAATGGGAGAAGCACACTTATCAAATCAGACCTTTAAAGCCCGGGCATGGCTGCTGTGCTGCACTCAATCGCTTAAGCTGGCTTTTTTTTCCTCCTTTACTGAATCTCTGATGATTAAATCGAGGGGAATGAGGGCTGGTAGATCATTAGAGGTATGTAGTGTCTCAGATACAGCATGGGATAATGGGAAAGCTCTGCCTCCCTCAAAGGTCTCATTATACCATTTTGATACATCTCTAGAAAACAGGCTTATTGGAAAAGAAAGAGATTCTAGCCAGTGTTCGAGTACAGACAGGCCGGGAAATTGTTGAGAACATGCTCTCTCAAGCACAATATACAGTGTATACCTACTGTATGGATACCTATGGCATCAAAATGTTTCTGTTGATTAAAAGGGGGTAAATGTATACCTATTTGAGTCCTTCCTTTACACAGTACCGGGTCACTATAATGCAACAGAACACACACTGGGTTAATCTCAACACACATTTGGGTTACTGGTAGAGTAACTCAACATGCTGGTGTGCTTTAATTACCCCAATTTGGTTTATTATGGCTCACCTACAGCGTAATGTTACCCTTAGTTTTAGGTTGGTCAGGCAATTCCTGATTCCTGACTGCGGCGAGCAACTTGGAAGAAAATTGAAGCAATCATCATCATCATCATCATCATACTTAAATGTAATTGTGTGATATTTCCAGATATGTGTTATGTCTAAGATAAGAAGAACTTAGTTTGTTGTAAGCTTCAATATTACAATTCTCCAGTTAAAGTTATACCACTGCAACTCTAGACATGTAGTAATACACATCAGGA
Source organism: Clarias laeviceps (assembly GCA_030014305.1). Classification (NCBI taxonomy): domain Eukaryota; kingdom Metazoa; phylum Chordata; class Actinopteri; order Siluriformes; family Clariidae; genus Clarias; species Clarias laeviceps. The sequence continues at coordinate 11,480,286 of JAQMYJ010000023.1, forward strand.
AGTGACAACACATTGATCCTTGACCACTAAATTCACTCATTTTACTCTTTTATTAATGTTGTGTGTAAATGTTTAATTCAATTCATTATGATTTGCAAATGTTTTGGAAGCACAAATTTTCTTCATATTTGTGTGCATATTGTACTGTATGTTGATCACTTGTAAAGTGCAAAGCTGAAAGACAAAAGTTTTTTTTTGTTTTTTTTTTTGCCTTAAAATATTTAAAAATGTATAAATACTCTTATTCCGGTGTTTCACTATGATACGATCAAGGTAGAAAGTTTTCCCAGTATGCCAGAGCTATCATCGGACTGTCTGTTTCATAAAACGCCTGCCTCCCAGGAACTCCTTTAATGGCCCAAACATGTAGAAATGGTTTGGAGACTAAGGTCAGGACTGTACAGGTGATATGGCAATGTGATATTCAATTCAATTTTATTTATATAGCGCTTTTAACAATGGTCATTGTCTCAAAGCAGCTTCACAAAAATGATATGGCAGTCAAGTTCCTGTAACGTGCAAGTGGTGTCCGTAAATGATTGCGTATACAGTTCCCACATACAGATGTCTTTCTTCTGCAATTTGGCTACAAGTTATCCATTGATTGTCAAGGATCAGGTGTTCCACTGTACTATGCTTGAAGGCTTCTGTAAATGTCAGTTTGATAAATAATAATAATATGCAAACAGTAAATCTTCCTTCAGCTGAGGTTTGTTTATGGTATGTCATCCTGCCTTACATTATTTTGTGTCATAACTGAATGAGGTTTTGCTTGTTTTAATTTAAGGGTTTTGTTGGTTCTCTTTTTACAAAATTTTCTCAATGGAACTAGCATGAGGATGTGTTTTTGATTAAGACTATACAAAGCACTTCTATAAGTCACTTGCATAAGGATGTCTTTTAAATAATACAAAAAAGCAATTAAATCTTGACACTATATTCAATATGTAAAAATGCAGTCATCCATATAAATTATATGATGTGGAGTCAATCAAGTTAAGCTTTACATTAGCTAGTACCTGTGTTAGAATTTACAAACACTCAAGGTTATGAGTTTTTCAGAATTTAAAAGATTTTCACGAATTCCAAACGTCTTACGTAAACACTCGTATGAATGCTTTACAGGCTAACTGAATATAAGAAAAGATGCATTTAACAATTTAAAAGTCTGTTACATTTTCTCAATTTGTCAAGCTTTCTTTACTGACGATGATTTGATTTTGCTTTTAAATGAATAACACCACTGTGTTAGCCCGGAATTTGCAAAAACACACACTTGTGGTTAAGTAGAATTAATGCTTTAATGATTTTTCTTTTTTGTTAATAACTTACTTAAAGAGGTTTGTACTTTCAATGCACTTTCATTCAAGATCACAATCACTGAAAATAAGGAGTAAAAGAAGAGAGCTTTGTTAGTTCTTCTTATAAGCTTCAGGAAAAAAATATTCTACAAATTGTATAGGGGAATGGGTTCAGGTTATAGTGTTAACTATAACCTGTTGTGAAATGTATAAAATGTTGTGAGAAAAAGTTTCACTGCATTTTTTTAAGTAGGGGTGTTACACCCCTGAGGTACAGGGTGTTTCAAACATGACATGATAAATGGGTTCACACTTTAATGCAAACATCTCATGAAAAAATGAGTGGCTAAATTTAGGGTTAAAGTGGCTTCATAAAGGCATTGACAGTGTTGTTACTGTATGTATGAGAAATATGCACACAGGTTGTTGAGAAGCACGGCTTATGTATTTTTCTCCCGTTACATACAAATGGTGTTTAAAAAACTCAGTGGGGCAGAAATCGCCCAAACGATTATATACTGATATACTGTATAATTTGTTTTTTGCCTTCATTTTATGTTAAATAATGAATGACATGGTGTGTGTGTGTATATATACTGTGTGTGTATGTGTATATATATATATATATATATATATATATATATATATATATATATATATATATATATATATACAGTATAGACACATAGGCAATACAACCTCCGAAGTACCCCTTACTGTTTCCACAGGATTTAAGTAGGTTGTAGCCAGGTGCTGCTATTCATCAGTCCTTCACTTATTGATCATCAGCAGGTGTGCAGATCTCTATAAAAGCAGTCTTGACACTTTTGGCAATTTGCTGGTCTGGCGCATTCAGGTGTGTGATAACACAATGCCAAGAGGGAAAGCAATGACCTCAGAGAATTTGTTACATATCAATCTGTAAAGGGTTTTAAAACCATTTGGAATTCAACTTTCTACAGTGAGAAAAATATTTACAAGTGAACAGCATTCAAGAAAGTCACCAATCTTCCCAAAAATGGACATCCGAGCACAAAAAAAACAAACAGACATGATCTACATCTCAAACCCTACAGGCCCACTGAGTATGTTAAATGTTGAAGTCTATGACGGCACAATTAGAAGACTGAACGGTTTGTTCTGAGGGGTGGCCAGGCGTAAGCCTCTTCTGTCTGAAAAGAACATATACATTATGTACTATATTACAAGAACCACACCATTTAATTTGAAAACATAAAGTTATAAAGTTCAGTTGTTTGCTTCATCTTGTCTCTTTATTTGAGAATGTCATACACTTTTGCAATGCTGCAACACACTAATCACTATAATCCTCAACAGAAGTCTATAAGATGAAAGCCTCGCTTGTAATTTTCTGTTAAGATTTTGTTGTTTGTGCTTAATTTTGACAAATAAATAAAAGAAAATGAAATGTGCAGTCCCTGTCTACATAGCAATCCTTTGAACATATTACTTCTACCAGCATTTTAAAAATCTATGCTCATGGTGAAATGTTAAGTAATAATAACTCATCTTAATAATTGCTTAATAAAAGTTGTTTCAATGACTGTCTGGTTTGTTATCTGTGAAACCGGCCGTAATTACGGGCAGTAAAGGGTAAATCCATCAATAAATATGGTCAATATATATGAGCGTATATGGTCCAACAGTGGAGGAAATTTATTCAACCATATTTATTTTGAAAACATAAGTGATAGAGTTAGTTGTTTGCTTTACTTTACAACTTGTTCTTTATTTGAGAATTTCATACAGTTTTGCAATGCTGCTGCAACAACACTGAAATAACTAGAACATTCTAGTAAAGGAACAAAAACAAACACTTAGGTCTAAGGGTAAGTGTTATACTGGGCAGTTGAAAAATCAGGAACATTCCAGAACATCTCTATAAAAAAAAAAAAAAACAAGTTGAAGATTTAGTTTTTTCAGATAATTGGTTTGGAACAACTACACTAATCACTATTAATCCTCAACAAAAGGCTAATAAATTAAAGCCTTGCTTGTAATTTCTAGTTAAGATTTAGTTGTGTTTACTTGAAACTGAGAGATTTAGCACTAAATTACAAAAAAAAATATATATATATATATATATATATATATATAATGTTTGCTGTAGCAATACAATGAATATATTTTTTCTACCAGCTTTAAAAAAAACTATGTTCAGGATGAAATGTTAAGTAATAATAAATTATATTAATGATTACTTAAGAAATGTTGTTTCAGTGACGGTCTGGTCTGTTATCTGAGAAACCGGTTGTAATTACCGGCAGTAAAGGGTAAATCCGTCAATGGTTCCGCTGGACATTCAAATGGAGACATTCAAATGGAGACAACTCCTAGATAGCATCTCTTTGAAAGCATTTCAGATGATGAAAATTCTCAGAACTGGCATCCTCTATATAGATAAAGAGTCGTTTCAATCACAGCCGCACCTTTGCACCTTTTAAGCAATGTCTCTACCCTGTCTCTGAAGCTTCAGCCATTGATGTATAAACATCCTGATAGATAGCCAAGTTACTAAGGCTTTGTTATGCAGGCAGCTTGTTGGACATATGGAGGTGGCAGAGTTAGAGAAAGGACCATCAACACAGGGGAAATCAGTGGGAAGCTTGCTGCACCACTCACTGCCTGTCATGCCTGACCTGCCAAGAGATGTCACAGATTCCTTGATTTTCATTTAAAGGAAAGGCAAAGGAGGAAAACATCATTAAAAATGAATATTAATGTGATGTCTATAATATTTCAACTGAATGATGAGTCCCAGGAGAGCTGGAGTAACATGTACAAATAAACGACTGTTTATTTATGCACTGTCAATCTCTTAATAACCTACACTTGCAGTAAATCATCTGTTTTTTTCTTTTTTTTTTCTTCCAGGCATCAACTGCCCTTTTATTATTTCTCAGTGATTTTTTTATTTAAAATTTTTTTGTTTTTTAGGATTTGCACTGGGACTTTTCTGGCTCTAAAATCCCTAAGTTCAAAAGAAAACCCTGAAGTTTCATCATTCCTTAGAAATCCAGTCAAGATGCACAATATATATATTTTTAGAAACACTGGGCTGTTCACATTAGATACATACGTATAAGATTGGAGACTGGAAATAAATGAGATTTTAGAAATTTGCTTTAAAAAAAAAAAAGTTCAATATCTTCAACAGCTTCAGCACTATATCTAGGCTGCTATTTACATTTAAATTGACTAAATTGACTGTGTTATCTCCTTTGTACAATAGATTAGGCATTCATTAAGGCTTTTCCATTCCTATGAAGCATGTGTGCAGATGACATTCCAATGGATGTGGTCAAACATAGTGCTCCAGGTTTTGCACAAATCTGGTCAGAAAGGTTAAACAAAAACATAAAGCATAGGAAATATTTTAGCAATCATAAATTTAGGTAGCTAGTGGGGGGTGGGGGGATTTTGGCAGGACCAAATTGAAGAAGAAAATCGGGGGGTGGGAGTGGGGGCGGATGGTGAAATGTAATTTAAAAAAGTGTAAAAGAAATGTTCATCCATACAACAGTGTAAAACAAATGTGCGGCAGTTGCGTTCAAAGGTACTGGCTGGGAAAAGCTTGTTAATCATTTTCAGGCAAAGAAGGAATAAAAGTCTCCTGCAGATCGTCCCATATTGTCATTTGAAATGGATACCCCAATTCTGTATTTCTGCACTCTCATCACTCCGTCGCTATAGGAAGTGTGTACCAGTAGAATAAATGAACAAGCAAAAACTGTGTTCAGAAGGTGCTGGGTGATTCATAATCAGTTTATGAATAACGCAGCATACTGTAAGTTCAATTCATTTACTGTCCCGCTCTGACAGGGAAAGCAGATACAACATGCATCAATCTGGTTTGATCCCCCAATCAATTTTACATGGATTCTCTATTAATGGACAAATTATGTTTTGTAAACTCAACATTACTTTTTGTCTTTTAAAAAAACGTTGTAAGCCCGTGAACATCATTGTTAATATTAAATCAAATCTCAGAGCTTAAGCGTAGAATAAGAGGCTTCCTTTTTTCCTTTTTTTTTTTTTTATTTATCTGTGTCAGCAAAAAATCCAGGGCACCTATTTTCATCAATAAAAATCATATTTCAGCCATGGAATTTCGTTTACACTTTACACTCTCAGCATTCAAGCTGAAAAAAAAAAGTCTAACACAATCATCTGAACCTTTCGTATACTGGGCACAGCCAAGGCTGTTACACCCACAGGAAAAGTCTTTAATATTTCAATAGAACGCTTTAAAGCATTAGAAAGAGACCTGAACTCTATAAAATGACATTACTGTGTGATTTGGGCTCACAGGCAAATTGACTATTTGGCTATACAGTATCTCCTTGAATGCACTCCTTCCATGCCAGGCACATGGAGTGCATGTGGAAACCTAAGGATTTTCATTATCCTGAACAGATAAAATCTCTAAAAGGAAAGACATACTCAAGGGAAATCCCCATGAGAAATGCTCCTTGGATTTATTTATAAATTAATATAGCCATGAGACATGTCTGTTATTTAAGAAATCCATTTATGCGATATCCCCTAGAGACATTCAGAAATGTAAAATGTATTTGTGTGAAAATATTTTAGATCATTACTTTATGAAAATTATCTTTTTATTTATTTTTAAATGAGAAAAGTGAATTTTGACAATGACAAAGTGTTTTTTTTTTGACACAGGTACCCCAGAATAAACTCATTAATCAAGACACTATCTATCTAGGATAGGAGCAGAAAATGATAATATAAGTCAAATAAATATATATTTGATGCATAATCAGAGTGCAATAACTAAGAAACTCTTTATTATTTCACTTTTTAAGTTTTGTAAAGTTATAATAACCTTGCTTTGAGAGTGCATATAAATTATATCGCAGTGGCTTCCATTCTTGTGGGCTTTCTGCCGAAATGTGTAATAAGGTATTTTATGTGAGTAGCCAATGGTCTATTTCAGATTAGTCCGCACATTTAGCATGGTAATGACATCCATAAATGGAATTCCATACTTTTTATCAGTTAGCAAACCAGCCATGTTATAATAAATCACCCATTCAGCAATTGGACTGCTTTAGTTTCCATGTGAAATGAACTCAGGCTGAGTTGGTGCATATCAGCTGAAAGGTGTTTATTGCTAATACTGACATAAAATCTTCATGTGCATGTCTTTGTTCGCAGGACACACTATATAAGCACACTTCCTGCCCTATGTGCCCTATGCCATAGTGACCCCTGCTGGTTTGGTGGCATGACGCTAATAGAGCTCATCTTCTGCATAACAAATGAGGAAACAAGAAATGGTGCTGCCAATAGAGAAGTGAAGACGACTGCAATAAGTGATAACAAGAACTAACTTGTAGATGAAAAAATGGTTACTAATAACTCATTCATTCATTAATTTTCTATACCGCTTATCCTGTACAGGGGTGTTATGGAGCCTATCCCAAGGGAACTCGAGGCGCTGGGTGAGGTACTCCCTACCCTAGGCAAGGTGCTAATCTATCGCACACACACACACACACACACACTCATACACATATACATACTTTTAAAAATGCCAGTTAGCCTAATGTTTGGAACCCAGGAGGAAACAGTCATACCCGGAGGAAACCGTTCATTAATCATTCAAAAATAAAAATAAATTGCTATGGTGGAAGAGGAAAGAAACACTTCCTGGCAGGCTGTTATTGGAAAATAATCAACATTAAGGTTTTTAACAGTAACTTCATTCCTCACATCAGGCCACATCACGCCACCTCACCACCCACGCCGGTGCATTTTGAGTGACAGATCGAGGTGTAAAATGCAAGCCGAAAGAACGAGCAACGGCTTTTGTTCAACACAGCTGACCATGATCTGATTGGTCCTCTCAGAATAATTGCTTTCAGGCGGGTGACGAGTATTACCCAGTGCTAAGATGAAAGGGTCTAATTATTCTCAGCTTGAAGGACAAGCAGAGAAGGAAGAATGGGATTCCTGCAGCCTCGTCACCCTGGCATCTTTCTGATAGCACTCCTCTATTGTTTTGAAGCTCTACACTCTGGGTTGACTGCACTCCAACCTGCTACAACAAGGACGCCCCTGCGTTTCTAATAAAAGGCAGAAACAATGCTGGCAGGAGCTCATTTATAACACGGCAAGTGATGCAAAAAAAAAAGGGAGGGGGACTCAAAGTGCAGCATATTTGCATATCCCCTTATTTTTACCTTTCAAAGTAATAGGTTTTCACCACATTTCTACCCCAATTGTGCTAATCCCTCGGCATGGTGAATTTGCCCGGTTTCTGGCTCAAGCTTCTTTCGGAACTAAAATCGGCTCTTTTCTGCAGATGAAGAAAAGTCATTTGGAAAGATGTGACAGTTTAATAGAATGGTGTGAGGTGACATGCTGAAGGGACAGCAATTGTGTGCAGAGATGAGCAAAGCAAAAACCCTGGGGTATCACAGTAACTGCCTCCCTCCACCCTGTTACCAGTGTGATGAAGCCAGTCAGAAAGGACACACACACACACACACACACACGCATACACATACACACACCCTGACCAGGCAAAGAGCCGACCTGGAAATCAAACCCGAACACGTCTCAGGGAGCATGACATCTCGTGTAATCTGTGAAAATTAAATGCCAACATGGCAAAAACCTGAACTTGTGTAAAGTGCATTTATAACAGTATTGCTAATTTATTTGTTATTTTAGCACTAGCCATATACCAAAAAAATATCTACTTAGCATATGATGGTATTTAACGCCCTACTTAAAATAGTCTATGGGCAGTGCAAAGAATAAAAATGGGTCTCCTTCCTATCGTCCACTGAAACGTCTTCTCTTTTTTCACAACGAGTTGTTATTCGTGGCTTCACTCAACTGCATAAAGACATATTGACCAGCAAAATTGCATCTAAATGACCTCTATTGTAAAAATTAATCCAGCCAACAAATTTTTGCGAATACAACTTTTTTTTTTTTTTTTATCCTTTACAGTTTAATTCAGGTGCAATTCATGATGCATATTTTTTTTAGCACCAACTCTGGATGTACTATAAATGTTATTTATGTTAAATATTAAGGCGGAATGTATCAAGTAAAAAAAAAACGTAATGCAAGTCTTAACTTGCTTATACTATTTAAGGGGGTTAATACTTATGTACCTGTCTGGATAAGGCATTTTTTTTCTCACGGTGCTGCTGAATTCTCATTACACAGTGCTTAGACAATTCTATTGTCGTTTATAACAGGTGGGTTTTTTTCCCATTGGAAAGAAACTATTTCAATTTGTAATCTAAAGTGGTTAAATCAGAGGTACTTGAGGAGCAATTTAGATATTCGTTCATTCAACCATTTGAAATTATATTCACCCGTCTTGACAATGGCGGCAATTTTTCTCTTAGAGATTTTTTTTTTAAATTCTTTTAGGAATTAGCAACTCTAAAAAGAAAATGGAAAATGTAAATAGGACTTACTTTTCTTCTTCTCATCATCTTCAATACTTACATGATGCGCCTTTATGTCAAAGATATGAGACTTTGAGACACCCCAATAAAATTAATATTTTATAGAGATGGATTTGCACATTTTCCAAATTAAACATTTTTTGCATTAATACATGAAAAAAAATGAAAAAATACAAAAATATAATTTTTTATTATTATTTTAGTGACATTTAAGTTTAAGTTTATGTTTTATTGCTTGAAGTGTCTACCATGCCTCAGTATGCTTATGACGCACTTGATGCCTTGGAAAGAGACACATGCACACTCATACACGTGTACGTGATAGTGTCTGAATGTTCTCTCTAGTTTATTCATAGAAAAAGAGGTGTATAAGCATTAATCTGTTTCCAGAGCCTACTACTGTACATCAAGGCCATTCGCAATTTGTAAAGAAACAAAAGCGCCCTGGTGAGCCATAGGAAGTATTACCATGTAAGGAATTGAGGAAGCCCAGTGAGGAGGTTGTTTTACAAGCATATGACAGATCAAAGAGATAGAGGCATGGGAAATTTTGCATAAACCCTAACAGATATTTATTTAAAACAAGCACTACAATTTACAAGCATTTTTGTAAATGTATGGTTAAACCGTCCTGTACGTTTCCTTTTCATGTAGATTTGTAAACGTGATTCCATTTGGACAGAAATGGCCAAACCAGGACCTCTGCAGGAGGCGTGGGTTAAACACGTCCTGTATTTCTAGCAGGATGAAAAACAGCAGCGTCAGGACCAGCATTATCTCCGCCTCTGATCTGACAACAGCAGGTGTTACCGAGCTCAAATCAATGCGTTTACACTGTGACGTGAAAAGGATGAGAGATTCGATGTACGTTATACGTTGATTCATCTCAGATGGAGGTAGGAGGCTCCCTCCAAATGCCGGACTGTAATAATCAGCAGCTGTGAGATAACATTAGTCAGATAACATCCTGCCTCTTAAACAGTCCTGTTCGGAAATAAAAATGAGGATGGAATCGGAATCTGGTGTTTCGATGAGACAAATTGTGTACCACCTTTAAAAAAATGTATTCCAGTCACATCAGATCATTAATAGGTGCTGGTCTGTACTCGCTGTTTTTGCTTCTTCTTTTTTTTCTTGTGTGGATTACCTAATTTCTTTTTAAATCAAATTCATTTTTCACTTCTTTTCTCGATGCGTTAATGGCTTGAGGAGGTCGCTCGACCGTGTTCGGTCCTGTGGGCAGTGGCCTTGTGTGAACTGTGGGTGTTAAATTGTGCTGTCGTGAAATCACAAACATTACACCCTTATGCTGAGGGGCAGGATGGGTGATTTAGAAGACTAATGCCGGTGTCAAAAGAGCTTTTGTTATTGCCACTGCTCAGCATTGATATTGATGTAGCTGGCGCAGCCTCCATCGGATCCAGGAATAAGGCTGAGCAGACCCGGGCTAATAGCTACTGCTCTGCACACACACTTATACAGAGATAGAGATATGTCTGATAGCAAAATGTGTGATTATAGGCACAGCGTGGCATCAATCATCCCAGACACTACAGTTAGGAAAATCTCTCTGTGAAGCCAGAGATGACCAGAAATCCCTCTGCTGCTTCTTGTGTTTGTGCCTTCCAGCTTAAATACTAGATATTCCAAATTAGGTAGAGCAAATTAAAAGAATACCTACTGAGTGATTTCATAATGGCTCATGTGTTATTCATGAGCAAACCTGCCTTTTTTGTCATTCTTTTTTAATACCCTAATGTCTGTCCTCCTTGTATTTGTCTCTGACCTCCAAAAAATTTCTGCACTTGTTGCCATAGAAACATAATTTTCATCTCGCTCGCGGGGAGTACAATGTAACTTCACCAAGAGAAAGCTAACGCACTCTCATGCACTCGCACACCAAAAAAATAAAAATAAATGATATACAGCTTCAGGAGCGATGCTACGCTCACAGCAATGGATATAAAAGGATTACAACCGTGATGTTAAAGAGTGAAAGGATTTCTGGCTAATAGTCAAGGATGAGAGAGGAATCATGAGTAAAAGAGAGAGAGAGAGAGAGAGAGAGAGAGAGATCAGATATGGCCGGAGTTGAGAACAAGAGTAGAGTCGAGATGTTAGGGTAAAAGTAGATGGGTGGGTGGTTGAAGAGCTGGCATCCACTCAAGTGTGTGTGTGTGTGTGTGTGTGTGTGCATCTACAGTATGCATGTGCATGTGTGTGCCAGTATGACGTGTGTGGGCCCGGCTTTTGGCGTGTTAACAAAACTAGAAAGCACCCGAGTCAGATCTGCAGTCATGGTTGTGAAGTGCTGTGATGGTTATAGGCTTCACACTGAGCGTTTCATCCAGATCAAGCTTGTACTCTGGATTTTTACAACTGATGCTTAATAGGATGAAAACATTGTAGCCGACGATGCACGTACAACCAGATTCAGCATGTTTGGGTTGTAATCTGACATGACACAAAGCTTGATTCATTGTCAGAGTGATAACAACATATTACAGAATATCTATTTGGGGATCTGGCTTCGCATCCGGTAGTCAATTACGCCGAGTCATTAATCTGCAGCAGGCCAGGGGATTTACAGTTTTGCCAGGTAGTGTAGGTAAGATAGAGCTGGAAAAAACTGTTTTTTAAATCTCTCTACTGAGGTTTCTGCTGTTTTAAGATAGAACAAACACATGTGAAAAGAGACTCAATGCATAAAAAAAAAAAAATAATAAAAACGATTGTTAAATTAATTAACATCATGGCTTCCTTTTATATTCGTATGAGCATCAGTCAGATGCCTATTGTATTAATCCCAAATAGAAATGAATTCAAATTACTACCGGTGCAGTGGATCAAGGATGAGCAACACTTTTTTCATTTCAGAAACGGCTTTATTTCTTTTTTTCTCTCTCTTTCTTTCTTTCAGCTCGGTAATGCTCCACAGCCTTAACACAATCTAGTTCTGAGCCAAATAGGCTTTAAATTAAAACACAAGTCGAATCAATACTGCAACAGGCAGATTTCTTCAAGCAAGCTAGAGAATTTACAACTGCAAAGCATACACTGATAGCGATTGCATGAAACGAGCCCATCCTATTTTCAAGCTGAAAGCAGCTCAGCATCAGCATCAATAAGCTCTGAAGACTCGCGCAGTCAGGCTTTCGGTAATTTGAGTCAGATGTGATTTTCACCTTAGGGGTGTGACTTTAAGTTGATAAACAGTGAATAGCAGGGCTGTCAGGATGCATGAGAGGGAGTGTGAAATAAATATTCAGTGAAGGCAAATCCTGATTTGGCATGAACGTTCTTATGGAGTAAACCGAAATGATACTGAAGATAGAGCCGTTTGAAGGAGTGCATGATACAGCCTAATTACATAACTGACACTGACAGTAATTTGATATATAACACTAGTGTAATGAGCTGATGCTTGCATAATGCCATTTTAAGCCTGCATATCTATTTTTCCCGCTTTTTCGATTGAATTATCCTGCGTTCCAACAGACTCGTGACATCCGTATTTTAATTTTGCCTCGAATATTTATATTCCGTTCTCTAGACAACAAACCGTTCACAACTGCTACAACATGTGAAGGCAAATGAAGTAATAAACCAGCAGACTTAGCAATTAATGACACTTGCTACTCTTCATTTGCATAAATATGAGAGAGTTGTATTTTAAAATATGAGGCCATTCATTACTGATTCATAATCTCTATAAAAGTAGTCGGAGGTTCAGACTGTGAAAAGTTGGATCTACCAAAAAAAATATATATATATATATTTTTTTTTTAAAGCGCCATTACTGCTCGGTTCTGCTCATGCATATCAAATAGCTGTCAGAGTCAATAATTTTGGAGGCAATATGATAACACTCAAACCCGCGGCCACTTCTGTCAACTTTAGCGCCCAGAGAGAAGCGAAGGGAGTCCGGGCCATTACAAGTCACTTCCAGGCGAAAGTGAACCTTTGACAGGCTGTTGTGATGTGGCCCATTTTCATGCATAAAACCGCTATTCAGCTTTCCACGCTCTCATACTTTCCTTATCTGTCACTCTAATTATCGGGGCCAGAGAAAGGTCATTCGGTCACTAAATTACCTGCTATGCATTTCATTATCTTGTCGCCTTAGCGGAAAACGAGTCGGCCTAGCACTCAATTTGAGGAACGAGAGAAGCAAAGAGGGCATGGAGGAAGATCTGCTAATCCAACTAAACGCTCTTTAAATAATGTGCTGTCCCATTTCTGCAGTGCCTTAAAAGTGATATTAAAAAAATTCAGTTTGCCTATAGCAAATAAAATGTCTTGATCACAATCAGAGTCACTTTTCTTCAGGTTTTCTAAGAAGATTATCCCTGCTAAGTATAATTCTTTTAGCCCTCTCTCAAAAGTGGTGAATAAGATAAGAGAAGTTAATCTTAACGCTTCTCATGTGTCTTAATAATTCATTTTTACACATTCTTCCCTCTGAATCCATTTTTGTCCAATATATAATTTATAGTGTGATAAGAACAGATAAGCACTGTTGTAAAGATATGCTCACTTACGAGCTGGATTATAAGATACACCATCTTCGCTAATAGCTAAGCCTCTTCGGGGCTTAGCTATTAGCTAAAAGTGTTTGGCACCTGCTTCGCTAAATGAAATGACCATGAAAGCAACGCATGGACCAAATCCAGGAGACACAGAGGCACCTCAGGACAGAACACTTGAGCCATTGCTAGTTTTTAGAACAGATGAGAAGGAGGGGAAAAAAATTAAACACACACACGCTGTGCCAAACACTCAGCCTTTTACTGGAATATTATTAAATTCTGTACAAATACTGCACCAAGTACTACATGTGTTTGGAGTTGCTGGATCTGCATGTTAGATAAGACCTAGTCAAAGGTCAGTGTAGCTCAAAAAAAGATGGTTGGGAAACTGTTGACAAGGTGTATTAGTATGCTCTGCATATGCGAGTGAAACTACGCGCTTTGCATTCCATGTCGAAGTGTTCAGAGCTGAAACGTCCAACGTTTTCGCACACATCCAGTAAAACACAAAGACAAAATTATGAAGCAGCCCAAACTTGAGCTGCCCAGAGCAGCAGCGATCGTCTATTTACAATTCAAATCAGCCAAACTGCAGGAACATACCGGAAGAGATATCTTTACCTAAAGGGCATGATTAGTGCTATCTGAGGGGAGCAGCTTCATCATGAACAATTGGGTGCCAAAAGTGACTTTTAGCTTTGTTTATTAGCTTCCTGTCATATCCCTGTTCATGTGGAACATGCAAATGCAACCTTAGCCACACTGTGTCATATCTAGTCACACTGGTTGATCTGATCAAACAGCGTAAAATCTTCGGAAAGTAAGTGTATCTTGAGATTTTTTAACAACGAGTGTATGAAAGATATCATTTTAATGGGGCTTACTGGTTGTGTGTTTTTCTCATTTTCTAACCCTGTCTGACAGAAGGGGAAAACCAGTGGGAATTAAACATCTGGACTGACGAAACCTTCCCTGTGCTGGCATTCGCCTGCATTCCTGCTATTAATAAGCACTTTAGTCACCAGCCTATTCTTGGATCTTCACGTTTGTTAACATTGATAAGGCTAATTACACTCTACAGGCTTGTGGCAAGAACTGTCACTGTGCTCGGCATGTTTTAAAGAAGCGTGCGAGGAATCTACAGCAAAGAAATTCATATTCTGTTTAATTCCAGAAAGTAATCAAATTTAAATCATGAAACACTCTTTTTTTTCTAAACAAAGACAAAACAGACAAAGAATATCTATTATCATTGCTTAAATTTGTTGAATTCTCAAATCCTGGTTGATTAATTTTCTGTAAGAGCAGCACTGACATTAGCACAGATTGTAATTTAAATGACAGATGTAAATGGTAATGCATTCATCCTAATCGTTTCTATAGTAACAACTTACTCATGTGGACGTGCACAGCAGGCACATCATGTCAAGTAAGGCTAAAAATAAACAGCTTACACATATGTTCGGGGTTAACACAGAAAAACGTATCATTGTTTATATGGTAAAGCATTCTATAAGGAGATGTTGATCAAATGTCAGCAGTTTGTAAAGATCAGTAAGTTTTCAAAAACAATTGCATCTCAATTAGAATATGAAGTATTTATATTTTTGTTTGTGTGTATCATTAATTTCAATAGAGAAAGAGAAAGAGGGACTTAATGTAACAGATATACCGCATACAGTGACTTTCATTGAGACAAACATGAAATTCAATGTTTTAATGATATTCTTAATTTTTTTAATAATAAAGATACAAAAATTATAATTTGTTATTTTATGTTATGACTGCTATACAACAAACAATATTTAGTAATATTGTCCTTTATTCAATAAGTCCTTTATTCAATAAGACCTCTGCAATACTTTGGTTTCTTTTGTTCAATCCACACCTGCTTCCTGATTGCTTCCTGGAGATCATGTACAGAAATTTGGCACAGAAGTTCACTTGAGAAAGTAAAAGTCCATATCCGCCACATATTTGTTCCATCCATTAACTAAACCAGCTGATTCTAATTAGCACAAATCTTCAGCCAGATAGGCAAGAACTAATGAGTGACATCACCTGTTTTTGTTCAAAGGGAGAACTACAATACATGGCATATGTTGTCTTAATTCTTTTGGCCTCCACTGTGTATGATAATAGGAACTAAATATCTGTCTGTTATGAACATTCTAATTCATTAAATGTGATTATAAATAAGTTTTTTTTTAAAGTAATACCGGTAATAACAATAAGAAATAAATAAACAAACTATATATAGTTTTATACAAAGTATTGTGCAAAAGTTTTAGCCAGGAGGGAAGTGTGGAAAAAATGCTGCAAAATAAGAATACTTTCAAAACCATATATTTTTAATGCTACATTTTTTCTTTTTCATAGATTTATGAAATGCGAAGTAATCGACCAGAAATAAAATCAAAACAATATTTGGTGTGACTACCCTTTGGCTTCAAACCAGCATCAATTCTTAAACATGCACACTTTCAAAAAAAAAAAAAAAAAAAGTCAGGGATTTTGTAGGATCAGAGTCAGGTGTAAGATTAACCAATTATAACCTGTGTAAGAAGCTTAAAATGTCACCTTCATGTCAGGTCACAGGTCATACACCATGGCAAGGCTGAGCACAGCAACAAGATACAGGGTAGTTAAACTGCATCAGTAAGGTCTCTCCCAGGCAATTGTTTCAAAGCAGACTGTGATTTCAATATGTGCTGTTCAAACATTTTTAATGAAGCACAAAGAAATAGGCAACATTGAGGACCATAGACGCAGTCATGAAAACCATTCAGCCAAGAAACCATTATCATGCTCACTTCCCTTTTATATTGGAAGATGTCCAGTAGTTCCATCAGCAAAGAACTGGCAGAAACTACTTGGACCCAGGTACACCCATCTTCTGTCCAGAAAAGTCTGGCCAGAAGTGTTCATGGAGGAATTGCAGCCCGAAAGTCATACCACAGACAAGGAAATAATACTGACTCAACTATGCACGAAAACATAGGAACTGGGTGCAAAAAAATGCAGGTGCTCTGGACTGATGAGTCAAAATTTTAAACATTTGGCTGGAGCAGGTTGTTTGCCGAAGGGCTGGAGAGCAGTACAATAATTAGTGAATAATGAGGCTACAGTGAAGCATGGTGGCAGTTCCTTGCAAAATTTCTGCAATTTAAGTTGAAGATTTATCAAGATTACTGATTGCAATGTCATTAGAAACTATCTTCAGCATAGAGAAGAACAGGAAGTCTTGGAAGTGATGGCCCCTACAAAGTCCTGATCTCAAAATCATCAAGTCTGTCTGGGATTACATGAAGAGACAGAAGGATTTAAGGCAGCCTACATCCACAGAAAATCTGTGGTTAGTTCTCCAAGATAGTTGGAACAACCTTCCTGCCGAGTTCCTTTAAAAAAAACTGATGGGAATTCTGATTTTGCAGGCAAAGGGTTGTAATGCCATGTTCTGATTTAATTTGGATTTCTTTAATGTACATTTACTTTCCTTTTTATTACCTGATAAAAATAAATTATTGACACTATTTTTGAAAGCATTCTTACATTACAGCATTTTTTTTTTCAAACCTGCCTAAATCTTGTACACAGTACTGCACACACATATTTCTCATTTATATAGGCTACTGTGTAAAAGTTTTTGGCAGTTGTGTGAAACAATGCATATTTCACATATATGACCAGCCATAACATTAACACCACATGCCATTAACATCAAATATGAATTATATATCAGTAAACTGGTGACAGAAAAGCCAATGCTATGATAGTAAGGTATCAGAACTCACAGCTCGCTCTGTATGGGGCTTAGCTGCCAAAGAGTCAAGGTGGTTGATCTGTCGCCCCAAATTCCCCAGATCTCAATCTGTTTGAGCATCAATGTCATGTGCTTGCTCAAACAAGTCTGATCCATTTTCCAACTTACAGCACATAAAGGATCTACTGGCTAATATCCAGCACACCATCCAGCACACCATCAGTCTTGCGGAGTCATTTGTTCTCATATGTTCTAAATTGATTACATATAAAGGGAAATATTTAAAGCCTTTTTTTGTTTTTATTTCTATGATTTTGGCTTACAGCTCATGAAAATCAAAAATCTAGTACAAATAGCAGTATAAATATCTTTCTATCTAGTTCAGCATACGAATGGGGAAGACTGCTGAAGCCCCAGAAGGTGCTTTATTTATGGATAAGGACTAGAAGGGAAAAGTGTGGTATAAAAGGTCCATAAGCAACAGGGATGACTGAAGTCTTTAAAAAATTATCAAGTAAGTGGAGTGAGGCTGGACTCAGTGCGTCAAGAGCCACAATGAACAGACATCTTTAGGAAATGGGTTATTCCTACCATTAAGCCACTCCTGAACCAGAGACAAAATCAGAATCATCTTAGCTTGGCTAAGAAGAAAAAGAAATGACCAAAGTTTAATGATCCAAAGTCTTCTTTTCAGATGAAAGTAAATGGTGCATTTAATTTGAAAATCAGGGTCCCAGAGTCTGTAGAAAGTGTGAAGAGGCACAGAATCCAAGTTCCTTGAAGTCCAGAGTGAAGTTTCCACAGTCTGTGATGATTTGGTGTGCATCTGGTGATGTTGGTCCAAAGTCAACACAGCTGTCTTCATGCTTGATTTCCTTTAACAGGAGGACATGTGCCTAAACTATAACTAACTGGTTTGCTAGAGGAACTCCTGACCCAACAATACTGATGAGCTGCTATGAAAGCAACCTGGTTTTTATTAACACCTGAGAAATGCCACAGGCTAATCGCCTCCATGCCACGACACACTGTGACAGTAATTCCTGCTCAAGGAGCACCAAACAAGCATCGTGTGCATACATGGACATCATGTTTCAGAAATGCTGTGTTGTAAATCCTTTTGATTGATTTTAGAAGAATGAAACAAATATATATATATATATTTTGTAAAAAATATTTTACATTACATATAATTAATCTAGACTATATGATTGAGTTAGATTTTTTTCTAATTCTCACTTTTCAAAAAAGAAACTTTGTGTGTGTGTGTGTGTGTGTGTGTGTGTGTGTGTGTGTGTGTGTGTGTGTACTTGTCTTGTTCCATTTTGTTTTTGATTTTTCTTTCCAGGCTGCATTTGTTTCAGCTTTGCTGGATGAGATGTGGCTATAAACCATATCTAATTATTAATTATCTATATTGCCTTTGAGTTAATATGAATGATTTTTGTGTGTGTGTTTGTGTGTTGGTGTGAGACAGAGAGAGAGACAAACTCTCCTAAAAAAAATAATAAAAAATGGATTTGGGTTCCATTAGCTGATTAGACATGAGATGACATTATCTGAACTTAACGGCAGTAATTTGAAGATGGATAACCCAGGATAGATCTACGGTGAGACATTTTCTCTGTCAATCATTACCATCTAAAAATATTTTACTCACAGGCCTGGAAATAAAGTTGTGTACAGTAACACTTCCTGAAGCGAAGGTATATGCGCATTTGAAAAGTGCAAGAAAGAAATGTTGCTTCCACAAAAGAAGTAGTGGAGCTCGAAGTACTTATTTCCGTATGCATTTTGGTGAGATGGAGCTTGACAAGCACCCCCGCACTCACACTGAATTCTAAGCAGACGAATGCTTTTGCTATCCAATGGTGATTAGAGCTCAGATTACCTCAGTGTGAAATGTGCTCTGCTAGTTGTAAAGAGAGGTACTTCATCAGTGTTTACGCATGTAGATTAATGTATTTCCTGTTTTGCTAGTTCCCCAGGGGTGTGAGGAAACTAATCATGAGAGGTCTTGTGATTTCATTACACACAGAATACCGTGTCAACTGGCAAACCCGATGCATAATAAAGGAAGCTAATGAAAAAGAGGAGCGGGTGCCCTTGTGTTGAACCATTGCAATGGGATGGAAGAACTTTGGAACGGACCAAACAATGAGCCTTCAGTGTATTTTCAATAACGGAGAATGTCACATTTACATTTCATATTACAGTGTTTGAACGATTTTGGTCAGTGCATATGACCACAGAGACAAAGATTATATGCTGTATTGCTATCTTCAGTAATAGAGTCATAGAGAAAATAAGTGTCAGGCAAAAAAAAAAAAAAAAAGGCAAAGGTACAGTACATCACATTTATCCATCTACTCACCCATCCATTATCTATACAGCTTATCCTGGAACTTAGCCAAGGAAACTTAGCGCACAAGGCAGAGTACATCCTGGATGAGGTGCCAATCCATCACACACACACACACACACACACACACATTCACTATGGGCAAATTAGAAATTCCAATCAGCTTACAGTGCATGTCCGGGGACTGTAAGTGGAAACAGGAGTAACTGGATTGAACCTACTGAGCACACGGATAACATGCACACAGAGCAGAGGTGAGATTCAAATCCCCAACCCTGCAGGTGCGAGGTGATGATGCTAACCACTAACCCACTGTGCCACCATATTACATTCGCAGGAACCCAACAAGCTCTATAATTCTTTTGTTTATTTGACTAAAAAAAAAGTTAAATATAGATTGATGAAGAGTTCTCTGGTTGTCAGTGTAGTCTATGAAAAACCTTTTAGGAAGGAAAGAAGCTTCATCTGTGCAAAGATCCCAAAAGTAGTTGCTATGGTGTTCATTACTAACTGTAGTTCATAACAAACTATCGTTTTTATATCCATAAAAAAGTTATGACTTTTGTTCTGTAAACAATAAAAAATGCATGCTGTGGGAGGCTGGATTTCAAAACGCATCCAAAAAGCCTACTCCATATTCAAGAGACAACAGGGGAGGGTCAGAACCAGGAAGTACAATGAAACACAGAAAGGTTTAAACAACAAAATCTGCCATGATACAGAATATACACAGTACATACTGACAAATTATTCGAGGGCTCACATAGGACAGGTGAACACCCTCGGATGGCCAAACCAATGAGAGTACAGTGGTGGAGACAAAACAAGAATTGTATGAAAAGTTGGCGAGTTGCTATGGCATAAGTGGAATAAAACACTTTGTGATGTGTATCTTGCGTTGTATTCTTCATAAATCCAATTGTGAATTAAATTTCTAAATATCACACACGACAGCTCCTACTGTACACGCCAGCTATTTCTGTTTTCTATTACACGGAATCATAATCATATTGAGGGTGTGTTCCCGAATCCGCCCCCATTCCCCAGCCCCCTTACTGCCCCAGATAATGTTCCATCATTTGTTGAAAGACAAAGATAGAAATCTGATAAGCTTCACTGCCTAATTTCCTGTTCAGTTCTGACACCTCTGATCATAATGTCTCTTATCAGTCATCCCATAGAATCTCATCTCCCACCCAAACAATACTGTGGATTTGCTATGTCAGCAATTTCAAGATGAAAAGAGTACAAAAAAGAAAGGCAAAATCTACAGAAACACATTTCCTTGATATTAAAATACAAAGACATGATAGTTGGCAGCCTAACCAGCATATGATTGAAGATGTGTGAGAACCGGGACTGCTTTGAGATTCGCTTTGCCATTATGCAGGTGTATTTATTCATGAAGCCATCCAGGGTGTTGATTTCACAAGATGAAACCAAGTCCTTTCTGCACTGATGGCTAAACGTTTGTGACAAGCCCATCAGCAGAAAGCCTCTATAGCTCATCACCTGTGATACGACCTCAAAACACTAGTATTAGATCTCTCCATTAGTTTTCCATGCAGTCAAAAATAGAAGTATTGGCACCTGTCAACGGAATGGTGCTGAAATTGGACATTACATGCAATAATTATAATTTTTCACTCCAACAAACGCAGAAAATATTACATTTTTAAGCAAACATAACAATATATATAACAAATATATAAAATCATTAAAATAACAAAAATGTTATATAGAAAACATATAGTTGCAGAAACTGACTCAATGCTTTGCAATCAGTCTTCAGGTTTAAACATGCTGTCCGAATTAAACAGTGTAGTCTCCATGCACAACCCTAAGCATATAAAAAAAAAGCAAAAACTTTTCTGCAGAAAGTAGTATTCAAAAATGTCTGTTTCGGTTCCTTTACAAATTAAAATGGGAAAAACTTAAATTCAATCCAATTCAATTTTATTTATATAGCGCTTTTAGCAATGGTCATTGTCTCAAAGCAGCTTCACAAAAAGAAAAAGAAAATTTGAAAAGAAAATTTATGGAAGTGTGTATGTGTGAGAAAAAAATGTGTCTAGATAATAATGAGATGTCCTAATAATGTCCCTGATGAGCAAGCCAAGGGTGACGGCGACAGTGGCAAGAAAAGAACCGGTGGAAAAGAATTAGTGTAGATGCCATTCAGGATATTAGCAGCACTAGATAGGAGTGTGCATTTAGATATACTGGAGTACAAGGTTACTCCGTCATGGATGTCGTGGACGTTCCTAAGAAACTTATGAGATTTTCCAGGGTTGAATCCCAAATAGCATTAAATTAAAAGCTAGTGTGCCATGTGGTAAACAATCCCATGTTCCACACACCAAGGATTAGAGAGAGATTTGGGATTCAGCCGTGTGTTAGAAGATAGTTAGCTTTGTAGTATGTGTGAACCCTAAACCAAAACAACGAATGATGCAGAGGAGCAATTCGAAACAACTTAGAAGCAAATTACTGAGAAGTGTTGTTTAAGAACTTTATCTGTAAGTGCTTCTGTGACTGGTGTTGAATGTGTGTTTTGGCAGGCAGCTGCTCTCTCATCTTTCCAGCACTGCAGACTATACAGTATTAACCTACTTTTACCCACGCAGGCGACTGACAGTTAGTATAATTAACGTTTATTAGAACATCTTTGACAATGTGTGATACATACAGTTAAACGTCCCAGTGCTCTATAAAACCTACTATAACAAACTGTTATATTATCATCAATATAGCAATGTTTTTTTTTTTTGTTTGTTTGTTTTGGAAATGTTAATGTATCTATTATAGAAAGAGTCTCTGATGTCAGCACTTTGTAAGTGTCCTGACACGTGAAAGTCAGGACGGGGAGGTTTGCATTTTCCAGGTTCTCAGTCACTTGACAAGCTGTGTCTCATTAACTTCAAGAGAGAGAAAACAGGAGCAAAGGAACAACTGTGTATAGCTGATAAAAGGAACAAGCTTGTTTTGCAGATATTTCATTATGTTACATTTAACTCTAAACTGTGGATTAATTAGTCAATTAATAATTAAAAATAATTATTAACAGAGAGTTATTAACAGCACTTTGGGATATGTTTTTGTAAAGTGTAACCAAGTTTTCTTACAGTATATATATCCATTATGCGGATTATATTTTATATATCTATTCATTCATTATATTTTATATATCTGTACATTTTTATTCATCTTTAGTAACTGGTTTATTCTGGTCAGTCTATCACAGGGTACTGTGCACACACATACAAAAAGTCACACATTTAGAGGTAATTTGGCATGACCAATCCATCTATGAGCCTCATTTTCGAAGTTGGAAAGAAAGCGGACAGCCTTGGAGAAGTGTACACAGGGGGAACATGCAAAACTCCATGCAGAAAGTAACCAGAGTTCAGAATCAAACTAAAGCTGTGAGGCAGACCCACTGTGCTTCCCGATACCACTAATCACATGTTTTATTCATTTCCTGTATCAATATTATAGACCATATTTAAAATATTTATTTGACTTATCCATATTATATACTTTCGCAACCATTCCCGAGTTACTATGTACGAGGTACTATGTATGATATGTAGACACACGTTATGTATGTACAGTATAACGTATAATGTATAACATGCAGGCACTATGTTATAACGAGCTCCAAAGAACTTCGACAGATATGTTGCCTGACCAGGCTTCCAAACTTATTACACAGACACGCAGCCATAACCTGCTCACGTACCCTCGCTTCAGTTCTCCGGTCGATTTGCCAGCTAAGTCATAACTAAGGCTTCTGAATAGGAAAATAGGGCATCACTTCAGCTAATGCCTGACAGTCTATGAAATTTGATGGTGGTCAAGAAAGGGCTTCTGGGAGATTATTTGTTTTGGAAATTGTCTTCTGGTCTTTTCTATCGAACAAAGGCAGTTGATTGCTTGGAGACAGAGACGTCCCCAGAGTAGGGAGCAATTATTGACTTTGCTAAGTCAACCTTTAATGTACAAATCACCGTACAAGCCCTGTCCTTGTCACCGAGCCTTTTCACTCTACAGCACTGAGCATTCTGTTCATAGTCAAGTACACATTAATTCCTTTCAATCTTCACACTCAATTTATTCTGAAATGTCCCTGCCAATATGCTCAGGACTCAGATTAGACTAGGTGAATTGTAATAGGGGGAAAAAAAAAAATAGGAAAAAAAAAATGACAGTTTAGTATTGTGAAGCGTTTTATTCTGCCCCAAGGATATGCGTGGTCAGTGGAGGAGTGTGTGTGCTAATGGATTAAATAAACGCATACCATAGAGGCAGCATAATTGAAGACTTTCGATATCATCCTTGTAGATGAAGCATGGAATTTATTAATGGCTCGTTTTAAAGAATACAGTCTATTTACAGTAGGGTTTATTTAAGAGATGCACTGCTGAGGCATAATTTTTCGTCCGGCTTGTTTTGATACCCATTTAAATGTAAGGATTTATTTACACTTATTAAAGTATATATGTATTGCTTATTCAAAATGCATTATATATCTCCCCTGTCTTTGCCCATCCATTATCCGGACCTTAAGCCAAGCTCGAGGCAAGTATGAATACTTCTGTTGATAATTCTCGTACACTGAGGATAGAGGGTTGGGGGTTCAAATGGGGGATGACCCATAATAATGAGTAGATTAACCTCTCTCTTCAGCCTCATAATGATCCGGAGAGTGTGATCAAAGCTATCAATCAATGTTATACACGGATTAGCTTCAGTAAGGCATATAAGGGTGAAGCTTTGTGCAGATTTTGGCAGCATATCAAAAGGGCTCCATGTACCACTGTAGTCGTCTATTTTTACAATTTCTGCATCGATCACGATGATGCTTTGCCACATTTCTGTGTCAGATGTTTCAGACCAGTATAACCCCAGCCAAATGAAATCAGACTTGGTGAGCAAGGGTTGGGACAAGCCTTCGGTTTGGTTTTTTTTCTTCTTTTTCTTCTTCTTCTTCACAGAGATGATACATCACAGCTGATTTTGAAGGTCTTTGTCATAGCAACACATGGACCAGAACGCTTGTGAAGAGCTGGATGGGAATTCTGACGAGACAACAGTGACACCCAATGGAAAGAAACGCTCCACTCAACAGGTGTGAAAGCAGATTAAAAAAGAGGAAAAGTTTCATACAGAGGACACCTGGGTTGAATAAGAAAACAAACAGGTATTCTTACAGCGACAAGGAATTACATATTCAATCAATGATGCAAATTTTTTTTCTCTCTTTTCACTTGAAAGGAGATGGAATGTTAAAAAAAAAAAAAAAAAAAAGAAGCATGCTGTGATCCTGAATAGCAGACGGAAAATATATTTACAAGCACACTGATGACAAGCTTTGACATACCACAGTCATTAACAGGTTGTTGTGAAGTACATTAATAATGCACAGGCGAATACTAGCGCCCCCTCCATAAGCCCTGTTTTATCATCGCAGTGCAGTAGCTTTCAACGCACCTGCCTTGCATGAATAATTAAGCCATTTTCCGCCTTGTGCCTTCATGTTGTGCTGTGCAAATCCACAGTTTGTGTGCGTGTGTGTGTGTGTGGGTGCTTGACACATTTCTGAAATGACCCATGCTACAGGTCAGCACATTGCAGTTTGAAATGAAAAACAGCTCTGGCAACCCTTTACACTCCGGGCTTATGATTAAATATTCATCCAAAAGCGTGTTATTCAGTAACTACTATGAATTATTCAGTATGTTTAGTAAAACTTAAAGTATTTTAAAAAATGGCATGTATTTACCTTTCGTAAGAGTGAGGATCTTGTAAGGGTCCAGCCGTGCCGTGCTAAAGATGATCCTGCATGAAGAACATGGACACATGCGCAAGGTATTTAAAGATTTATCATGCTAAAGGGATAATACTGCTTTTATAAAAATTGCTGGAGACTCCCAGGTGATTTGTGTGTGTGTGTATGTGTGTGTGTGTGTGTGTGTGTGTGTGTGTGTGCGTTCGTGTTTGTTTTCTCTAAAGTTTAATATTTACTCATCCTCAGAATTCTGGCAAATTTCAAAAGGGTGTAATTATCTGACATTTTCTCCACAGATCAAAAGAGGCGGCGATAGTTAATCACCGTGTGGTGTCATAAGCTGAAGCAAATCTGGAATCAGACAGGGGGGAAAAAAAAGCATGAGGAGAGATCTATGCCAATAAAACATGGCTCAGACTCTCAAATATCAACCATCTGCTGTGTTGGACAAAAGATGTAGTGATGGTCGCTTTCTCTTCTTGATGTTCGGGGAAACGATCGCTCTGGATGCCTGCTGAGAAGTAAATTAAGAACATTTCAGATCCCTAAAGCACTCCAATTCACTGTTGTCAGTGAAGACGGTCTGACTAATAGTTAGTGCAAACTACAGCAAAGGAAAAGAAAAAAAAAACTGGTATTTCTTTCAACGCTGTGCATTGTCACTTACATACTATATAAAACCAATCAAATGTGATCTATCCCTGTCTACCCTGTTGATTACACACACATCCTGATCCTCCCACACAGGAGAGCCCACCTACGCTGCAGAATCTGGAGCATTTCCCTGCGTTTCGGTGCTGAGCAATACGATTACTCATCTTCCGTCAGCATCACACTTTCTCCACCGAAGACTAGCCGAGGCCCGAAAGAGATACGCATGAGTAGGCGTGTACTATATGAGGGTGCTTATTATAATCATCAATCTAATGTGCTTTTTAAAAGTTACCTCGCAGGAATAACTGCTATGGGGGGAAAGAAAAAAAAAAAAGACAGCAGTTATCGCATTACAAGGATGACAAGTTAAAAGATGTATTATTTCAGACAGTGTTGATTTATTCAAACAGGTCAGAAAATGTACAAAAGGGTTCATGGGCATGACTTTTTTCATTCATTTGTTCATTCGTTCATACATTTCAGCGAGCACTTTATCCTGTTCAGGGCAGAACAATGAGATGGGATGCCATAGCCATTGCCAATGTCATGGCAAAGAGCTTGTCTGTTGAGCATTCAGCACTGCTAAGCAACATGCTACACATTCATCAAGCATTTTCAGAAGATACTGTATACAATACCAGTCTGAATGTTTTGTGCAAAAATTGTCAAATGCTAACATAAATACATGGACAAACATTTTCGGGGTCGGTCTGTCTGGCTTCACTGTGAAGCAACTACCCTGACGCTCCCCATTGACTAATATCACTCTACACAGATTCTGTGGTCGGTTCTCAGTTCTTTCATGCTGTCTCAAGGTCACTAGAGTCCACGCTGCTTTGTGCGGAGATGCTGGAGGAGTCCTGATACGCAAGCCACCGTCGTGTCTGAGTGCATCTGCGCAGACGCTCCAGAGATTGTTGGAAGGTTCGATGTGCTCTATCCTCATCCAGAGTCCCCTCCTCAGCCACGTCCTCAGCGATCTTACTGCAGACGAAGCGGGTGTCGTGATGCCGTCCAGGTCGTCCATTTTCACACTCCAAGGCCCTCTGAGTTCCCACGGGTTGAGGGAACTCCTCCATGGCCAACGCTACCAGGTGATCAGGCAACCCATTGAGTTTTGTCATCTCCAGTGAGGCCTTGGATCCTGACTCTATGGTAGTCACTGAAAATCCTTGCAGATCTTTCTTCACTTGGTGTAGAAAGTCCAGAAAGTCTGACAAAAAGCCAGTTCTATGTCTTCAAATCATTGGAGGCAGTGAGTTTCAGTCCTTGCTGTTCAGTCTCTGTCTTGGATGCTTGTAACCAGCAGCTCTAGAGAAGCTTTATATAGACCAGCGCTTCCCACTCACTTCTCCCTCAGTGTCTGATCTCCCTCCAGCTCCTCCTTCCTCCTTGCACTCTCACACTTCCGATTTCCATCCAAAACCTCCGGAATGTCCCTCGCCCCTCCCCGGAAGCTGAACAGCATGGGATGTGAAGCTGGCAGGGGGCGGAGAAGGAATATTCATTTTCATCTGGCAGTCAGGGATACCAGAAAGAGAGAGATAAAGCTCAGATCATGAATAATTGGAGAAGATACACGACAGCAAACCTTCCCTTGAGGCGATGGGCATATATGTTCATGTATACTCCTGTCAAATTTTGAAGAAGAGATGTGGCATGAGATTGCGTGGGTGTACCGGCTGAGCTGACGCTCCAGATCTATTTCAGGGCCACAGATGGCCTTTGGCTGCAGGGGAGAGCAAGAGAAAGAGCGAGAGAGTGAGAGAGAGGGAGAGAATTATAAAATTATACCATCTTAAGAAATTATACAAAAGCTTTTTATATCTGTTATAAAACAAACTAATACAAATATAGCAAACATTTTTGCATTCTTCACTTATATAATAAAAATATTATTACTACATTACTACATAGTCATAAAACAACTATAATGCCCGAGGGACTGTACCAGTTGTATCAGTCTGAGATTCTAGTTAATATGAGTCAACAACAACACTGTGTAAATGAATATATAATGAATATTATGTCAAAATTTAAATATATTTAGATATAATTCTGTTTTATATAATGTTTTCAAACTAAATGCTAAACAAATCGTTCATCTCAATCAATTCTAATTCTTGAGTAATAAATAAGTAGACTATATTAGTTTTAAAATCTAGACTATAATCTGATTAGATTGACTTCAGAATTCATATAATATCCTGGATGAACTAAATAAGAAAACAGGTCATATGGAAGGTCAGTTAAATTATAATTATATAATGAAACTGTGTGACTCATACATAAGGAAAGCTGAATTGCTTTGGACTGATACCATGAGAGTCCATTTTGCTGATCAGAGGGGATCTAGATAAGAGGTCCAGCTTTATCAGGCATATCTTAAAAGCTGATTCCATCTTTTCAAAGCACAGTAAAAAAAAAAAAAAAAAGATCAAGATAAAATATTTAATTGTAGAAATATCTAAAATTATAGATGAATTCCCATATTACTATTTTAACATAAATCAGATTTACTTGCTATACATATATACTGTACTGGTAAAATGTTTGGTCACATCTTCTCCATCAGTGGTTTTTCTTTATTTTTATTTTATTTTATTTTATTACATCCAACCTATGGAAAAACATACAATGATGTAGTAAACTAAAAAGTGTTAGACAACCCATAATATGTCCAATATCCCCAAGTGGAGTCAGCAAAGCCATCAAATTCTACAGTATAATGAATCTGGCTCTCATGACGACCGTACCGAGAAAGGAAGACCAAGAGCTACTTCTGCTAGGATAAGTTATTAGAATGACCAGCCTCAGAAACAGCTCAATTTACAGCAACACAGATTAGAGCCCACATAAATGCTTCTCAGAGTACAAGCAGCAGACATATTTCAACATCCACTGTTCAGAGGAGATTGCGTGTGTCAGGCCTTCATGGTCGAATTACAGCAAAGAAACCATTACTTTGGAAGAACAATAGTAGAAGTAGAAGAGACTTGCTTGGGCAAGTTGTTTGTTCCCACTGTGAAGGATGCAGGAGGAGGTGTGATGGTGCTTTACTATTGACAGTGTTGGTGACTTAGTCAAACTTGAAGACACAATTAAACAGCATGTCTACCACAGCTTTTTTTTTTTTCCCTATTTTTTCTCTAATTTAGTCGTATCCAATTCCTCCCCATCACTAGGGGTCTGCCACATTAAAGCTACTACTACCACTCAGTCGGGAGGGCCGAAAACTATCACATGTTTCCTCTGAAACCATTTGACGCCAACCAATCGCTTTTTTTCAAACTGCTCATTCGTGCACTATTGGGAGCAGTAGAACACACTTAGCGCTATCCGCTCCTTCCGCTTGCGTGAGCTCACAGACACCACTGATTGGCTGTAGAGCCGTGATTAATGTGGGAGCACTAAGTACCTCTCATCCCTCCCCTCTGAGAGAGCTCGACCGATCAACTCTCTCTAGACCTCCGGCTGCAAAAGGTTACAGCATCACCCGGGAATCAAACTCGCGATCTCCAGGTGATAGGGCAAGCACTTTACCAGGTAAGGTAGGAGGACACATGTAAATTGAAAACCATTTCAGGTGACTATTTCCTGAATCTGATCAGAAATTGTCATCAGCTGTCATCAAAGCTAAATGTAGCTACTTTGACAATCTAAAATATAAAACATATTCTGGGTTTACACTTTATACTTTGGTATACACTGGTATACACTTTACTATATAATTCAATATGTGGTATTTCATAGTTTGGATGTCTTTGGTATTAATGTACAATGCTGGAAATAAAAATAAAGAAAAACACTGTTGGAAAAAAAAGTGTGTCCAAACTTTTAACTGGTACATATGTACAAAAAAATATACAATATGAATAACGTTAAAATATATGTTTCTTTTTAAAACAAATCAATCTCCATTCTAAAATTAAATCACCAATTACAGATGTGAGGCTTAGATGTCAAAAAGATCAAGTGTTTTTTGTGTTAATGATAATCTGCAAAGACTTTATGTTAAAAGGTAGTCTGACAGTCATTATACGCTGCTCAGTTGTCATTCAGCTTCAGGCATTTAAACTTTGCACCATACCTGTTACTGACCATTTCACAGCTGGAATGTTTTTTTTTTTTTTTAATTACCTTCTTAACGCTTTCAGCTTTGCACATATTAAACCTTTTATTTAAAAAAACACTCAATTGTGCAGGTATAGCTCAAATGTACACTTGCTATATATCTGAGCTCTAAACTCCACAGTAGCTCAGCAGTTATTCTTCATAATTACCTGATTTCCTAGTGGACGGGCTTGAAAAGCTTATTTGAATCACAGCAATGCCACTTTCCAGGTAGAGCCTGGTTGCTTATTAGTCGTTGTCTAAATCTACATGATGATTTACTTTACTTTTATTTATTTGTACAAAATTAAAATAATGGTGTCCCACAAGGTGCTGGTATGGGACCAATTATATTTTCATTACAAAT
Source organism: Clarias laeviceps (assembly GCA_030014305.1). Classification (NCBI taxonomy): domain Eukaryota; kingdom Metazoa; phylum Chordata; class Actinopteri; order Siluriformes; family Clariidae; genus Clarias; species Clarias laeviceps. Next base: position 11,510,641 of record JAQMYJ010000023.1, read on the forward strand.
GCAGTTATCCTCAAAACAGAGTATTCAGTCATATGCTGATGAAACATACCTGTATGCATCCTCCAAACCAGACAAACACCACAAGGTTTGTGGATGTTAAGCATCTATTTCCTACCACATGTTCTTCCCATAATTTTAAACAGTACTGTGGCTGCTAGAAATGCTGTCGGAAATGCAATATCACACAAGAGGGAGTACTGTTGTAAGGAATATTACCACGGCTGTTATGCAAGTAGGTAGGTACAAGTATGAAAGACGGAGTTTAAAATTCTTACTAGTACTATTTAGACAGAAGCTGAGGAGAATAACCCATGAAGGTGGAGAACAATCCTGATAAACTTAAAAGATTTGCTTTATATTTCCACTTATTTCCACTTGTGTTACAAGCTAGTTAACTTTGTAGTTTGCCTTAGGAGTAAATAAAACAACACAGAAATTTAAAGGCAATTTAGAAGCAATTACTAAGGAGAAAAGTGATGTTTAAGATAACATTATCAGATGTGCTTTCTTGCTAAATGTTCTTCCGTGTTTGATTTGAATGTTGGATTTGGAAGGCGGCTGCCAAACTAGTGAACAGTTATGTTGGAACAGGAAGGGGCCATCACCAACCTGTTCCCACAAAGTTGGGAGCATGAAATTGTCTAAATTGTCTTGGTATGCTGAAGCATTAAGAGTTCCCTACACCGGAAGTAAGGTGCAGAGCCCAACTTCTGAAAAACAACCCCACACCAGTTCCAACATGACTGCGCACCATAGCACAAAGCAAGGTCCATAAAGACATGAATGAGTGTATTTGGTGTGGAAGAACTTGACCGGCCTGCACAGAGTCCTGATCTCAAACAGATAGAACACCTTTGGGATGGATTAGAGTGGAGACTGAGAGCCAGGCCTTCTCGTCCTCCATCAGTGTCTGACCTCACAAATGCGCTTCTGGATGAATGGTTAAACATTCCCATAAACACACTCCTAAAACTTGTGAAAAGCCTTTCCAGAAGAGTTGAAACTGTTATAGCTGCAGAGGGTGGGCCAACATCATATTAAACCGTATGGATTAAGAATTGGATATTACACAAGTTTATAAGCATGTGAAGGCAGGTGAGCAAATACCTTTGGACATATAGTGTATTATCACCACTGGTGGAATGACTTGTCCAATCAGATTACTTGGTCTAAACTCTCTCTTGTATAATATATCTAGAATAATTTCTGTTTGCTTCAAATGCCAATATTTACCCCAAATCCTGAAGTCACATTACTGAGACTGATTTCTTTTATCTATATAATATTGGCTAATTATTGACCACTTTGTGTCTGGATGTTTCAGTAAGAATCTAAATGAACTCAGTGTAGTCTAGAAGGCGGTACCCACAGCCATTACTAGAACAAGAAACTCTGATTATATCATTCCTAAGCAATCAACATAACATTGGCTTCTGGTGTTGATTACAAAATACAGCTACTGGTCCAAATAGCTTTCAGTGGGTTTTGCCATAGAGTATATGAAAAAGTGTACATTAAAACCTTTAACTTCATGCTTGCAGTCACTACTCACACATTTTAAAACTTTAGTATAGGGAACCATATTTTCTTGTACAAAACCCCCTGCTACGTGTCCTAGTTTTCATTTTTAGGACTACAAGCTAAAAACTTATTTGTTATTTTAGATTTATAAAATTGTGTATCTCAGGGTTCATGAGCATAGAGCATGAAGGTGAAAGAGTGGAATAACTGAGACTTCAGTGCACATCACTCTTACATGCTTACTTAAAATTGTTGATGGCGGAGGAGAGATGAGCTAACGTCTCAGTGTGCTCTTATGCCTGTGCTACCTTCTGGCTTTTCTTTGTAGTTAAGCTGCTAAAACTGGGCTTACCTGTTTTACGTTGGCACACTTTACTTTTTCAATAATTAACATATTTCATAAAGTAGCATCTTTTCCCTAGAATAGAATGCTAATTTAAGTTTAAAAAAAGAATTAAAAAAACAGCCTGTTTGTATGGAAATTTGCTATAATATGCAAATCCCCCAGTTTTTGGAAGATTTATTAATAGTAAAAGCTCTACTTTACTCTACTGTTCTTTAATATGAAAGCAATTCCCTGGATATGCAAAGAAACATAAAGAATTGCCCTATAAGCCCTATAAGAAAGTAGTATGTTTTAATCCTGATTAAAAGGTTCAATTCACTGTCTTTTTTATTTTTTAAGACATAATAAAGCAAACTTCAGAAAAAGCTAGTGAACATATAGTGAAAGCTATACTTGAAGTCTGAAATAAACAGGCAGCTTAGGCTGTCCTGTAAAATGTACAAGAGTTATTAGTTCAGACCCAGCAATTTGATGAACCATTCTTCAAGTGGTAAAGTAGAGCATCACAGCACTGAGACGTTTAACTACATGTCTCAGTCCACTTCACAGATGTTCTAATAATCGTTAATTACACTAACTGTCAGTCACCAGCATTGGTGAAAGTAGGTCGGTATGGTCCGCAGTACTGGTAAGAGGTGAGAGCAGCTGCCTGCCAAAAACCACATTCAAAACCAGTCACAGAAACTTTCAGTCACACACACTTTCAACAAGAAAATACATCTGATAACATTATGCAGAGGATGGAAAGAGTAATAAACTTTTGTACACAAGTAAAAGTACTGTTACTTAAGTGAAATTGTATTGAAGTACAAGGAAAGTTACCATTATAAAAATCCACTCAAGTAAAAGTAAAAAGTAGCTCAATAAAAATTTACTCAGCGTAAAAGTTACCAGGTTACATTTTTTAACAGCTGGGGTGGGATGGGGAATTCTAGTGTAGTTCAAAAAAGACAACCGGATATAAATCTCAAAATAGTTGTTTTTAATTGAAGGAAAACCTTTGCCTTTCTTGTGCTTGAAATCAAAGTGGTCGCTTAAATATGGTGTGATGCTTTACGCCCTATAGCCGAGGGGAAAAAAGAGCTCAGAGCCAAGAATAACGTTCAGCACAAAAACTTTTATCGGCCTCTTTCAGCATCACAAAATTATAATACAAAACATAAAGTAAAAGTAAAGACAATGGTAAAAGAATAGAGTGTTTCCGGGGGTGAGCAGCACACCTGAGCTCCTACTCCGTTCTCTCCTTCTCACACACACACACCTCTGCAGCACACACACTGGGG
>JAQMYJ010000023.1:11516762-11540779 GCA_030014305.1 Clarias laeviceps
TTTGTGTGTGTGTTAAGCACCCCCTCTCTGCTTCACACACACACACACACACACACACACACACACACAAAGACACTAAAAGCGAGAGAGAGAGAGAGAGAGAGAGTACACAGTACCGGCACGGTGTCAAATTACGCGCACGCGCGCACATAACGCACGCACTCCGCAGTGCAAGAGAGAAAAACACACACACACACAGTGCCTGCACGCGCAAATGGAAACACTTATCTGTCGGGATTTATTTTTTGTTTTTTTAAAGGTAAAGTGCAGGTTAATTTTTTTTTATTTTTACTTTATATTTTGTGTTAATTATTTTTATGTATTTATTTTTTTGGCCTGTGGAACGAATAATTTGAATTTCCATTATTTCTTATGGGAAAATTAGATTTGGTTTACGAATGTTTTGGAATGCGAGCCCACTTCAGAATGAATTATGCTCGTAATCCAAGGTTCCACTGTATATGTATTTATACAGCTCTGGAAAAAAATAAGAGACCATGGCAAATTAATCTGTTTCTTATGTTTTTTTCTTTTCTCTTACATGTGCATGTCTGAGTGAGATGAACAGTTTTGTTCCATTTTTGGTGAACTGCTGAGAATATTTCTCCTAAATTCAAAATATAGCTATTGTTATTTAGAATGTATATTTAAAGGAAATGACACATCAAAATAACCCAAGATCATGCAGTATTTGCAGAGCTTTAATAACTCAAATCAAAATGCAAATAAATTGTAAACAAATTGTAGTAATGTGCTAAATAGCATTAAGAAATCAGTATTTGGTGGAATAACCCAGATTTGCAATTACAGCTTTCATGCGTTTTGGCCTCTTGATGACATTCTAGAGGTTTCCTGAAGTAAAATGCAGTGGTGCTTTCTTTTTCCCAGAGCTGTATATATATTGTGAATGGGTATTACTTAAACGCTTGCTGAAGTTGCATCGACAGTAGAAATCATCACAGCCATGTTAACTAATGAAAGTAAGACCATTTTCATAGACACAATGTGACAAGAACGCACAGGATTGGAAATAAGCAGCTGTTTGGCCATAAAAAAACACTTCTAAGACTAATCACTTCTTAGTGATACTAAGGGAAGATAAAGATTGGATTTCGGAGCAATGGAAAAGGGTCTTGAGGTCTGAGATGCTATTCCAGAGTGGTCAGGGTAAGAGGGGAAGCACATGAAGTGATGCACCCATCATGCACTGTACAAGCATCTGGAGCCAGTGTTATGACTAGGTTATCAAATCTATCAAGTTTTTTTTCTTTCCTGATGGCACAGCAATGTTCCAGGACATAAGTTGTGAAAGAGTGGTTCTGGGAGCATAGGAATAATTTTCACACATGAATTATCCTCCAGATTGTGCACTGTAATCAAAGCTGAAGGTGGCTGAATGAAATTTTGGAGTGTTCAGGATAGCATTCTAGAACAGAACCTTATAAAAAATACCATCATTGCTTCTTTTTGTATCAAAGTGCTTAAAGACTGCTTGTAATGGTTACTGTGCAGGTAGAATTACCATAGAAATTCTAAGAAATGCAATGCAATAACCTTGGAGAAAAAAAACAACTCAGAAGCTGCTTCTATTCCACGGCAACCCTGACCGGGATAGAACAGTTGCTGAAGATCAATGAATATAAATTTGTGTCAAAAGGTACTTTTTTATTAATATTTAGCTGAAAATAGGAAAAGGTAAATATATATATTTACTAAATAATTCATATGTAGTTGAAATGGGAAAGGGCAAAGACAACCTGTGCAGCAACCTATTTAAAATAAAATTATGTTTAAAATAGAGATTTTTGCAAATATCAATACACAGTTAGGCTTTCAGTCCACATCACTTGTTTTCAAAATGCCTTTGGCTTGTCTAGACATTGTTTTGCATACATCAGATGTTCTTGTTTTATGAGTTGTGACGACTCTTCCATGCAGATCATATTTGTGCAAGCGATTCTGCACAGAAGCACCACTGCTCCTGTGAGAGCTGAACCCTCCAGTAGGTCCTTGCTGCAATTTGAGGCTGTTGAGTTGCATACATGCAGTTCTATCTGAAATATTTCCTCGGCTTGCAGTTCTCGCCTTGACTGCCACATTTCTCCTTAACTGCCTATTCATATTGACATTTCTGACAGTGGGAATTGCGCGTTAGGAGCGCTTTGATATTTTTTATAGCATTCCTCTACTTTGTAGGTATCAATTAGCTTCATTTTCAGGTCCTCAGTCAGCGTTTTGGAGAAGCCAGTGGTTGTTGAGTGTTAGCATAGGGTTCAAAGATAATGTACTCACCCTAAAATTATTATTAATATTATTACAGCATGTGAGAGTCCTAATGAGTTCTAATGAGTCAATTAAGACCTAATAAGTTCATTAATTTCTGACATAACTGGTATTGTGTAAAAATATTTACGCATGCCAATAATATCATGAAATAATAAAAGGTTTTGTCTGTACAGTGGTCAGAACACGCTCTTTCAATGATATCTTTACGTTTTATACATTACAGGACCCAAAACCAGTCTCAGAAAAACTTACGTCTGTATGTCTGTCCAGCCAGATTTTGATTTCTGAGTAAGTAGAAGTGACGTTATGAGCAGTTATGTGCCAGATTGTCACAGCATATAGCACCTTTTCCCTCAAGGGGAAATGGGCGTGGAAATACTGTATTCAATACAGCATGGCTTACTTCAAAAAAAGGCAAGTAGACTATGAAAACTGAACCTTTAAAGATAATTGGACATCAGTTCGAGGTGAGGGCATGTAAAATACCAGTCCTGTGTGCAGTGTTAAGCGATAAAATCAACATGTTGAGCAAAAGCGATGTTATGAACAGTTACAGTATGTGCCAGATTTAATAATCTACTTTAAAATAAGATACTTGCTCAATGTAAACAAACACCTGCTCAAATAAATATTAATTAGAAAAGCTAAACTGAATATTCTTTACTAGTAATATTTTATATTTTCAACGCTGAAATAACAGTACTGATGTTGTACAAGTGAATTTTAACATGCTGGAGTGGTTTTAGAACAAAACTTAATCTTTATCCAATATACTAATTCGATTTCTCATCTGTGGTTCTTTATGATTACCGAACAGGAGTGTAGTTAGCTGACGAGAAAAGAAGTACAACTTGGCTCAATTATGGATTTGAAAAAATGGCGTAAACAAGGTGTATGATACTCAGCCCATATATGTGTCAGTAGATCTCCAACTTCCTAACTGGCAGACCACAGGCAGTAAGGATGGGCAGACATGTCTCAGCTTCCCTCACCCTCAGCACTGGAGACCCCCAAGGTTGTGTTCTGAGCCCCCTGCTGTACTCATTGTACACCTATATGACTGCGTAGCCACAGATGAAGATTTCAACCCTAATCATTAAGTTTGCTGACAACACCGTCGTGGTGGGCCTGATCTCTGACAACGACGAGACGGCCTACCTGGAGGAGGTTGGAAATCTGGAGAACTGGTGCCAGAGGAACAACCTCCTCCTGATCGCCTGATCGTGAGCTGATAGTGGACTTTAGTACTAAGGCCAGGAAGATGGTGATAGACCTCAGCCATCCCAACAATGGACTGTTCTCTCTGTTGCGGTCAGGAAAGCGCTTCCGCTCTTTGAAGGCCAACACGGAGAGACTGAGGAAGAGCTTCTTCCCGCAGGCTATACGGGCTCTCAATCACAACACCACATAGGACTTAACACTCACACTCTTGCATATTTTGCACACCACAGGACTGCTAACTTTGTACTAGGATACACATATATTCACACATGGAACATTTGCATATTTGCACATTATCTTGCCAATAACTGGAAATGGTTCTACACTTAACTACATTACATTTCAACTATATTTCATTTTACTATATTTTATTATTCTCATTATATATTCTCTATTTTTTATATTTCTATTTTACTCTACCATTTTATTTTCATTATCTTATTGCTTGTATATTATGTAAATTTAAAAGTAAGTTTTTACATCTCTTACTCTGACTTTGCACTGAAACTTTCTTTTGAAACCTTGAGGTCATCAGCAGTTGTATAAGCATATCATACTGTGTATGACTGTGTATGTAATGAATTATATTTGAATTTGATTTGATTTACTATCTGAAGGAAAATGTTTGTTTTAGAAATGGTTTGGTGCAGAGGTTGTGTTAGGCTTTATCTTCAACAATCAATGAAATGCCATTTTGGCAAGGCACCAAAACTCAAGAGTCATATGAAGCCTATGAAATCAATCATCATAGTTAATTCATAAAATGTATCTCACCAACCGCGATTTTTTTATTATTAGTTGGTACTGTATGCCCTCAGAGTGGCCCAAGCTTTGCTCCCCACCACCATTACAGTGGAACCTTGAATTGCGAGTAATTTGGTCTGCGAGTGTTTTGCAAGACGCTGTAAATAAAATAAAATAAAATTACTTAATAAACGAGTGAGGTTTTGATATATACGAGTGGTACATATGCGTTTGTCTGCCGAGCGTCACGTGATCACAACTAAGCTGATGGTTCTTCTCGCTCACGCGCTGCGGGATTATGAGTAATCGCCTCAGTCTCAGTGCACATGCGTCATTCGTATAGTCAACATCCATGCACGCGTGTACTGTTTACTATAACACTGTGACCACATGTGCCGCGTAAAGATTTGTTTTTGTTTTTGTTTTTGTCCAAGTGTAGTGACTGTTCTTTAGCCCCCTCCTTCCTCCTCTCCTCTCTCGTCTTACTTCAGCCATGATTCGTATTAAAAGTAAAGTGCAGGTTAAGTTATTTTATTTTTACTTTATATTTTATTTTTATATGAATATTTTTGGGTTGTGGAACAAATTATCAGACTTTCTATTATATCTTATAGGGCAATTGGCTTTGATATTTAAGTGTTTTTGTATACAAGTATGCTTCTGGAACGAATTATGCTCACAATCCAAGGTTTAACTGTATTTTTATATGGAATCAAACTGACAATTTTCCCAAAATTTCAGTTTTTCCAGTTTGGGACTAGGTAGCCTTATGTCCTCAATTTTGCACCTGCCATCATGAGACATGTATCAAAACGTTCAGCCAGGTCTCTTGAACGCAAGGGAAGCATTATCGAGTTATGAGGATCTGTTTGGTACCCATGCCAAACCACTTTGCTCCCAACTCAGAGCTCGCACATTTAAAAATCATGTTGACCAAAAATAATTAACCCCTTCAAAAATGGACCTGAATTCACTACAAAAATGACCCAAGAGACTGTAATAGGGTTTCTCACACACTATTTCAGCAAGATATCACCACTCCGTAGAACTGTCTCGGGTCTCCCAGATGCATGCTCAATTTTGCACACACAAAACAAGATTATTTAAACTATTTCCGAGCCATGAAACGTTGTTTGGGACCTGACAAAAACCACATTAATCCATTTTCAAGTATGGCTTATTTTCAAGGGGAAAATTTTTTTTTTTTAAAAGAACACCTTTGGACCACTTTGGAGAAACTACTCTCCTGTGCTCAATTTTTCAAACACACACATGTAACTTGAAATCCCACAATTTTAGAGCTTCTTTTCTCAAAAAATCCAGCAACTCTCCATCTCCTGCGGTTCCTTTGATATAAGTAGTCACTGGATTTTAAGTTTATCCTGGATACATTCTCTGTGCCTGTGAGTTTTTCTGAGCAGAGGAAGGGGTGGCTGCAGCAAGGGGAAGAAAAGCCAAACCCCCTTGACTTACAAACAAACGCACACACTCCCGGGAATCACAGGCAGTATACAGACTCATATCCTTGCAACTGGATTAGGCTAGAAATTAGTGACTTTCAGCGTTGTGCCTGGGATAAGCAATTTCTACAGGAGTTGTATAAATTGCTACAGTACTGTAATTGTCTCGTTAAAAACCTTAAAATATGTAAGAATTTTCATATAATTTTCAGCATTGTCAGGAACAGCCATTAAGATTTCCAACACTTCTGTTTTTTTAAAGCAGAAATTATATGAAGCAACATATCATTCCAGTTTATTTCTGCAAGTTTGACATTAACATCAAAGTCATGTACTGTTTCAAACCCTTCTGAAATAAAAGGCCAAATCTATTAATAAATACTGACCTTGTACCTCAATCATAACTTAACCTCATACAGCCACTCCCACCAAAATGGCATTACCTGTCTGAGACATTATGAAGATGTAATGAATACATAACTGTTCTCTTAGCTCACAAAGTCCTCACCCCAGTGCATTAGTAACACAGTCATCAAAATGCCCTAGTTACTATTAATGTAGGAACACAAATTTAGATCAATGCAAATGCACTCTGCATTAACAAGAAATACAGATGTAGTCTTACAGAAACACTTGTGTGGTATCAACGTTTACCAACAGTTCTGGTAAATGCAATTTATTACAATAGTGAAAATGCCTATAACAAAAGTCATAGGATTAAATTTAACATTTCTTTTAAACAAGCTGATTTAACTACTCAACCATTTTTTTTTTAAAAAGGATGAAATTCTAAGTGCTATTGTTTTATTATTTTTTAAACCCTGATTTAACTTGTCGTAACATGAACAACTGCAAGCTGCAACCTAAATCAACACATGTTGAATTGAAATGTAAATTGTATGCCATGAATACAACGGTGCAGTGGGTAAATTTTCTGAATGTGTCTGGGCAAAAAAAAATGATCATACAATCCCAATTATGCATTTGAAAAAATGGGATTCACAATATTACCATGCAATAAAACTGGGTCATTTCTTTGTTTTAGGCTTGTTTACATTTTTCTGACGCAGAATTGAGCTCGAGCAGCTGTACCAGAGCTGCTCGGATATTCCCATTTCCCTTTAAAGGCATCTAGCAATGCATGCAGTTTTCAACATGGGAATCAGTTGGGGTAATGGGAAGGAATTTGCATGTTTTAACTGCAAGTACAATTATCTGCACAGCAAAAAGCTTTAAAAAAAATTACAAATTGCTCCTTTAACTCAATATTAACATGAAATCTTTTTCAAAGCCAACACCAGAGAGTTAATTCTAGCATAATAATTTAATCCAAAAATGATGCCTTTTTGTTTTAATGTAAATTAGAGTGCTGATTAAGTGTAAATGGACTCATTGATATACACTACGCTGCAGGTATGACCTCACTGCAATCCTGTTCAATTAGCAAGGTAGAAATGTTTCTCAAGAAATGCAGTAGGTTTGTTTTCTTTCTTAGCAATGAAACTGAAATGATTGTTTTTCCTCTCTAGAACAGAAATAAATGTGAAATACTGAACAAACAATTCAATTAGTAGCAATGAAACCTGATTAAATCTTGGTCTCCAGCAGAGAAAGGAAAAGTAGTTTTATAAAAATTTTGGTTGGTCCACCAATCTTCCTCTGTGAACTCTGCTCATGCTGCTTCATTTGCTGTGCAGATCCCCTCAGCCCTGCTTCTGCTTCTTCAGGTAACGTGCACGCTGAGAGAGACCCATGTTCATGACATACTTGTTGAGCAATCGTGCAGGAAGTAGAGAAGTGGTCACCCAACCCTGCAGAAATTAAAACACAATTTATAATCTTATAATTCAAGATTCGGGATCTTCAGATTTCTTATACAAATGACATTCTTAGTAAGCATATTCTCATGGATGCTACAGAAGGGAATGAAAGATAACTCGAGACAGTGAAAAAAAAAGAGAGAGAGAGAAAGAGAGAGAGAGAAAGAGAGAGAGAGAGAGAGAGAGAAAACATTTTACATAATCCTACACAGAGACTGTGCATGTTGCTGTGCAACAACGGAGCAAAATAACAATCTGGCCTAAAAATAGGAAATATAAAAGCTCTGGTTCAGACTTGATGCATGACAATGGAAATACAGTAAAAAAAAAAAAAAAAAGTCTTAGTCAATTTACATGAGGTGAGGCATTGTACAGTTTATGTGTAAAATCCATGAAGGATATGCACACAGTATCCACTTACAAACCAAAACAGAAAGCTTGAAAACTCGTGAACTTCCTGCCTTCCTTACCATCACATGGCTACTAATTTGTACATCATACATCTAAGCTCAAAGGCCCAGTAAAACAGGCTTCAGTCCACTGAGACAGCACCTTCAAAAGACACTGAACTTATTATGAGCTATGATCTTATGAAGGTCAGGTCAGGTTCTCACCATGATGGCATGAGGCAGGTAGCCGTTCGTTTGACTCTGAAGACCCACAGTGCTCAGCTGCGCAGACACGTAACGCTCCGGAGTGGGGATGTCCAGAGATGCTCGCTTGATCTTACTCAGCTTAGTTGTCACGAAGAAGGGCAACACGCTCTAAATCAGAGTGAACATTCAGGGTTAATAAAAGAAGTTTCCTCTGTCAGAATTGTATTGTTCAAAATCTGATCCACCACCAGTAAGTTCTCTAGTTCTTCAGCTACAGTATTACATGGAGTCGGAACTGTGCTCCCTCTGAAACTAATCTGTTTGAACTGCTGATCATGCTTTTTCACAGGGCAGCATAATACACTCGGAGGAACGCACTATCTGTCCTCTTCTACTTAACTACACTCAGACACCCACGATTGGCTTGTGTTCCTGTAACTGACCGGGAAGACTGTACATCCTTTCCACCCAGAGAGCACAAATTTGCCCCTTTGATGATAGAGGAACATTTTTCTTGCTTGCACCTACTTTTTTTTTTTATCTGTATTATTATTCATTCTTTTTCTTACCTGAATGATGATGCCCTTGTTCCTATATTCAGCATCCAGTCCACGAGAAAAGAAATCCACAAAAGCCTGAGGAAAAAGTAGTTGAAAGGCCATTTAATAAGAGAAAGATGTGATTTAAATAAGTACTCAAATTACGAAAAAAGAAAAAGAAAAAAAGAATAGGAAAATGGGTTTTTGACAACTGCGTAACAACGTTTCCTACTCAAAACTGTTAGCTCCAAAAATGAAGTGTTAAAGTAGAGACTCTAGAGCTGAACAAAACAAGCTCAAGGAAAATTTGTGCTTGGGTGACTCAGTGGCTCAGAAAGAAGGTGAAAAAAATGGCCTTAATGAATAGAAAAAACATTCGAGATCTTGAAAAGACTAAGGCTAAGACTTAAAACTTCAAATAATCTGTAGAGTCCTATCTATTATGGTTAATTTTTCTTTTTTGTCTTTTGTTCATTTCCTTACTCCATCCATCGACAGTAAATCCTGGTGTTCACTGGACCTGGTGACTGCAGGTGACAAACTGCTGCTGTTCACTGCTCTGCGAGAGAGCGTTTGTCCACAAAAAGGCCAGTGGGGACAGCCTTGATGACATCACGGCACTGCGTGTGTGTTGCTAAGATACACTGAAGTAGGAGACAGTCTGGCCGGCTTTGACTACTGCATGATTTTTCATATATTCACTCAACAAGCCATGAATTGTTGCTTATTACTACAGCCATGTGATTCACAGCTCTGACGGCTGTTAAAATCGACAAAAACATAATTTGAATTCGTGATCACAGTGCACATGCAAATACAACACATGAATACATCTAAATGAATATATATTTAAGTAATGTGTCTGACGCTGAGGTAGCCAAACAAAATCAGCTCTTTTTTTTTTTTAAGCTTTAAGAAATGAGAGTGTACAGTGCAGCACAATGACATTTATGTAATGACAGATGATTGGAGATAATTGACCAATTTTTTAAAAGACTTTTATTTATAGAAATAATCAGCCGACGGCAAAAACTTGTAGTGAATTTGTCTTGTCATAATAAGATTAAGATTCGATTATTTGTCAAATGTCCCTTACAGCACAGTGAAATTATTTTTTCATTTTCAGTTAAGAAGCTGGGGTCAAAGCACAGGGCCAGAATACAGCTCCCCTGGAGCAAATATGATTAAGGGCCTTGCTCAAGGGCTCAACGGTGGTAGCGTGGAGGTATTGGGGTTTGAACCCCTGACCTTCTTATCAGTAAAAATCGCAAAAATCAAGCTACAGTTCACCGAAAGGCATTAAACAGAAAGTGTGCAGAGATTATATATGGATGGGGGGAAATGACAGAACACCAGTCATTAGCACGCAAACTTTTCTGCTGCTTTGTAGTGTTAAGTACGAGGAGCGTTCATGTCAAACCAGGACTTGAATGGAAATTTCTCTTGGATGAAGGCGTGAAAATGATTGACATTTACAGAAGACTTTAAGCACAGTATGGTGATGAGACTCTTACTGTAGCTGCAGTAAAACATTTAAACGATGTAAAAACTTTAAAGAAGGCCATACGTCCGTGAATGATGATACCAACTGGGGCCCCTCTACGTTTTTTTTCCAGGTTGGATGTGTGATTCTTGAAAAATCAGACAACTTGTCACCAAATTGCACAAGAGAAGCATCTATTCACCAGCACCACTTGCACATTACAGGAACTTGGCTGGGAGTTATTACCACATCCCCCATATAGTCCTGACCCTGATCCAAGGCATTTCCACATGTTCCTGGGAGCTCAATATTTGATGGCATCCGAGCTCTAGTAAAACGCTGGGATATGTTATTAATGTCGCAGGGGATTATATACAACAAAAAAAAATCAAGGAGTTTTCCATAACTGTGTTCTGTTATTCTGCAAAAGCTAAAGTTCCAGATTGACTTGAACACACCTCATGTATTCTGCTGTCCAGGTTTTAATGGCAATAAAAGCTGTTAAAAGTTAAAAGGATGAGCTTCTCTGCAAAACATTCCTTCCTCCACATCTGTTCTTTTTTTAATCACTACATATTGGAAGAGAATGAAAGCCAGTGCAAAATAGGTTCATTTACATAATCAGCTTCACATTTTAAGATTTTTGAATTTTATTTATATAGGAGCAGGTACATTTATGGAAATTTATGGAATTTGATAACTGACAAGTATACATTTAAATTCTGATCATTTTCATTTTATTAGAATTTTTAATCTTGTGTATTTAACTATTTTACACGTTTAAGTTTTTTTTCCTCTGTTTTGAAATTGGTGATTTAAGGTTCCTAAGTGGTGCAAAGGACGTGTGTTCACAACTATCATAGGAAGATCGCAAGTTCGATTTCTGGGGTGTGTGTAGAGTACAGCCAGCAATGGCCAGGAGCCTCTGGGGAGAGAGGGGTGGCATACTCACACTCCCACATCAATCATTGCGACACTAACCAATCATTGGCATCTTTCAGCTCATGCAGGCGGAAGGGGCAAATAACTCTCTCTTACAAATGTATCACTGCCTAACGATGCATGAGTAGCAGATGGAAAAGATGCGGAAGACAGCTTCACATGTCAAAGGTAACACATGATAGTCTACGGCATGCCTGATTGGTAGCTGCCGCTGATGGGAGATTGTCCTAATTGAGGAAATTGCCCTAATTGGCATTAGGGGGAAAATAATCAGAACTTTAAATTAAAATCTCAAAAATGCAAATTTTATGTAAGTTAGTTTTTAAATCAATAAATCAGACAGAATTTGGGAATAAGAGAAAATTTTCATTATGGTCACATTTTGGTGATAATAGCTTTTTAATAGCCATCATTGTGCTGTTTGCTTTTTTCTACTAATAAAATGGTTTGTTTTCACAAACCATTTGTTTAATAAAGCTATTGATGCTACGGATGCGTGATATAAATTGTGAGGATTCACAAAGCTATGTTGTAAGGAACGGGACAGAATTTTTCAAAGAGGGTCTGGAAAAATGCCATCTTATCCCCATGTCTGTGTTAAGATGGTGTGTATTTTTGGACCAAAATAGGTTTGAAATTCCCACTTTGGGGACAGATTTTGAACACCCAATGCACCCCTTTTGTGCCACTCCATTTAATTTACCTTGTGCCTGAAAACAATGAACAGTGCACAAATGCATCAACCCACTGAAGTGACATTTTTATACTTGAACACATCTCTGCATTCAAGTTAATTTTCTTATAGGATTTAAACCTAAAAATAAAGTAGACTTTTTCAAGTAGAGGAAAAAGTGTCAGATGACCTTACACACATTTCTATAGAAAAAAAGAGCATTCTTGACTAATGAATATGATGAGACCTTGACTTGAGATCTGCACCACTGCACACTGCTGGCTTGAGAAGCCAGGTCTGAGCACTTGTCTCGGGCACTGCTGTGCAGTTTCAGCTTCCTCGGCTCTAACACACTTGATTTAACTCAAAAATGGGCTCTTAATTAGAGGGAGGAATTAAATAATTGAATTAGTTAAAAGTTCAAAATTGAATTAAGTATTGCCGAGCGTTCAAAGTGCAAAATGTTAAGCATTGAGCTGCGAGTCTGAAGAATTCTACACGGCCTTTATGGTTAGTTAAGCTAGAGACTGGAATAGAGACTGGGGAGGTGAAGGTCCGAAAAAAACATGATAATAATAATACATTTGAAATGGCTTTACTTTACTTTTTACTTCACTTCACACAAAGATTGAAAAATCAAACACCACTTCACTAGAAACTATCTGTGACATTCATTTTCTTGCTGGGCACAGAGCTTATGAAGCAGGTCTGTCTGACACATTGGAGCAGGACAGGAAGTGAGGAAGTGAACTTGCCTTCGAGGAAGAGTAGAGAGTAAGGAGAGGAACAGGGTACATGCCGCTCGCAGAGGCAATGTTCAGGATAACTCCTTTGGACCTGAAATGAAACACGGCACACAGCAGAGATTTGTAGTCTGTGCGGTTCGGCTTTCATTCATGCATTTTTTATTACAGTCAGCACTCGCTGATTAGCGTGCTTTCTCTTTCTTAGGAGGAGAAATGTGCAGCCAGAAAGAGATCAGGAAACAGAGAGATTACAGGCACGCTAATATTTTAATAACTGAGCTTTTTATTATGTTTTACTATAAGGTCCACTCATTTTATTTACTACTATGCTTTTGAAACCTTAAAACGGTGTTAGTGTTCCATATATGTAGCTGGTTTTGCTTTTATATAGAGCTCTTCTTAATGGCTTTGTCTATTCACAGCTTATGCACACAGCACCCTCTTGTGGTAACAGTGTGAACAGCAAGGTAAATTCTCTTCAGCCAATATGCCGTATGCATACTGCACTGAGCTTTTCAGCTTTTCTGAAATATTACAATATTGTGACAATATATTAGTCATGTGAAGTCTGGACTTTTTTTTTTTTTTACATCTTCCATGTTACAGAAAGCGGTTAGGACCAGATGCAAAGGGTAAAATAGTGTAATAACTCACTTATCAACCATTTTGGGCAGCACAAGCCGAGTCATCTGCAGAAACGAGAGGGAGGAGATGATAATAATGCATGAGAAAAGATGAGTTTGCATCAAATTACAGAAAATAGGCATGTGTATAAAAGAAGAAACCCTTTAGAGTGACTGCATACAGTACAACAGACTACTCCGTGAACTACGAGCAACCATAAAGACTGGTTAGGCCTGTGTTTAAACAATTCTGGCCCAAAGGTGGCAGCAGAGCCTGAGGGCACTTAACATGGTAAGTTACTTTCAATACTACAAATTATTGCAATCAATATGGTTACCTGGGATACATAAACTATTAAAAAATATATAAATGTTATTAATGACAACCAGCCCTGTGGACAGTGTGGTGGTGTTTTATATGTTCTTGTAATGTCCATGTGGGTTTCCATCCACCTCCCAAAAACACATCACTAGGTGACTGGCTGCACTAAATTCCCCCTCCTAGGTGTGAATGTGTGTGTGAATGCATATGTGCAAGTCTCACGCCCAGTGTTCCCAGTGTCCCCTATGGTTGGGCTGTATCCAAGGCTGACACTGTCACGTTCGAGAAACGTTAAAGACGAAGACTTGCTGAAATCATGTCAAAACTATTGCTTAAGTCGGTCAATGTCAAAATCAAGTCCAAATGAACGTAAGATCAGGACCAACAACTTTTTCAAGGCCAAGGATTTACTTTGATAAGTTGGATTCATTCATACATTTTGTCAATAAATACAAGAAGGAGTAACAACTTCTCAAACTTTGTGAATGTGGGACGAAAAAGCAACAAACACTATTTCTAAAACTCATCACAATCATATCCAGCTTACGAAGACAAATTGTTTGCACCCAGTCTAGAATTATTCAAAAAAAAATACAGAAATTACGCTCACCTGGCAAACCGAGGTTATGTTGATATTGATCATGTTGTTTATGAACTGTAATAAAGACACAGTGGTGTTCATTACAGAATGATCTCAACAGTTGCAGGTCGTCTCCATAGGCAAGTCCAGTTATATCTATTATTCTCTAGTATATTCTCTATTATTATTATTATCATCTATACCTATTATATCTGTTATTCAACAAATGTACATTTTCTTTATTCACAACTCTGTATTGTGAATTCCATTTAAATACAAATTAACCATGATTAAACAAATAGTGCTGTTTGAGAGATCACTGATCACCCATAACATTAAAACATTATGTCCACTATTGTGTAGGTTCCCCTCGTGCCACCAAAACAGTTCTGACCCCTCAGGGTGTGAATTCAAGATGGTATCTGGCACCAAATCACGGGTCAGTTGTTTTTAAATGGAAATTACAGTAGCAGCAGATCCTTTAAGTGCTGTAAGTTGCAAGGCGGGGCTAACATGCATCAGAAGTGTTTGTCCAGAATGTTCCATGGATGCTTGAACAGACTGAGATCTGGGGAATCTGGATGCCAGAGTAAGAATCTTGAACTTTCTTCCCACTAACTTTCTGCAAGCTGTGATGCGCGAGTGTTCTGACACTTTCTATCATAGCCAGCATCGACTTTTTTCAGAACATTATCTTACGTTGGCTTTTCTGTGAGATCGGACTGGACGGGGTAGCATTTGCTCCCGCGGGCATGGGTGAGTGTCACCAGTTTACTTCTATTTAACTGATCATCTGTGTTAATGTCATGGCTGATCTGTGTATTTGGTCACCTTCCTAGATGGTTTACAGCATGTTTAGCCTCCCATTAAAAGACATTATTGCAGCTATGGGTAGTTTATGGCATTACTTAAGCGTAATAGGCTCTCAGGTTAATGCTATTGTTATTAATGCAATCTTGCCCCAGCACAGGCTATAGTCATGAGCCGCTCCTGGACCATCAACACTTCAACTCAGACTTAATGGCACCCACGGGGGGGGGGGAGCACTGCATTTCCACAATAAAACACCACTACTTACATTATCGAGATTTGGAACGTCAAGAAAAAACTCAGGGTAAGTGTAGGACACTCCGACGTTGTTGACTGTAAGGAAAAACAGAGCAAGTTAAAGAAAGTATAACCAGACAGACGAGAGCGACTCGCTGCCAGTAGGAGGCAGCAAACACTAGCATATGGCCAGTGTTCATTAAAGAAACACTCCTACTGTACTCAAAATATCCACTAGTTTAGAAAAAGAGACACCAGTTACACAGTCCACGCCTAGAACATTTTGTTCCAAAAGCCCAAGCGACACTACAGGAACACGATAACAACCACTGAAACACGCAAGCTTCCCAGTGATTGGATGGTTGATAAAATGCAATTACACACTCAGACACACACACACACACACACACACACACACACAACTTACCCAAGATCCCAATTTCAAGACCAGCAAGTCCAGATTCAATCTTGGAATAGATGTCCACCGATCCAAAGTCTGCAGAGATGGTTTTGGTTTCAACATGATACTTGCTCTCTGAAAAATAACCAAGACAAGCTGTTAAAACCACAAATGTGTTTTACAGAAATACGGCAATGAGAAAAGACAATGGCGTTCATTTCAGTGATGTCAAAAGAATGATGAGAAGTCAGTTAAGGACGTGCGAGGAGAATGCTGCGGTGTTTGTTTACACGTGTGTAGTCAACTACAGGAAATCCACTTAATTCAAACATCCATTTAAGATTCAGGAATGTTTACAGACCGTAGATTACAATACCCTAAATCATAGTAATAAAACTCCTTAGAGAACAACATGAGTGGACACAGGAAGTAGGTTAAGACATGGTATAGATGCTTCTCTCCATCAGCCTTTGTTAATGGCAAGTTAGAAATAAATAAACCAATAAATGAACAAATTGCAAAGTTCGTGCTATTGGCTGCACCTTTAGACTGAAATTAGAGAGAGGGGTGGAGGTCAGAAAATCAGGTACAGGAAAAGTGTACCCCATGGGATGGGGTGATGATAAAGTGATTGAGAGTGAGAAACAAAAGATGAAAAGATTTAAAAGAAAAAAGACAAAAAAAAGAAGGAGAATGTAAAATGTAGATGGAGAAAAGAATAAATGATAAAAAAAGAATGAAAGAAAATGACAGCGGATTAAAAACATGGAGCGATAGAAGGAAATAGTGACAAAAGTTGTGTAAAAAAAAAAAACATGGCAAGTATGAAACAGAAAAAAAGCAGAGGCCAGGAGAGGAACAGTGAGCATAAAAGCCAGAGAGATAGAAAGAAATGATAAAAAATTGAAAAATAAAGTAACTGGAAGAGAATGGGGAACAAAAGAAAATGACAGGGTGGTAGGTGGGGAAAGAGAAAAAGGAAATTGGGGAAAATTAATAGAAGTAGAATTAAAAAAGGGACTATAAGCGAGAGAGAGAGAGAGAGAGAGAGAGAGAGAGAGAGATCCAGTGAAAAATAATGGCATGCATACAAAACAGACGTGAAACAAATTAAGTAATAGGAAAAAAGTGACATGGGGGGGAGAAAAAAAGCAAGAGAAACAATCGCTTTTGTTGGTTGGGAGAGAAAGAGAAAAGACTTAAGATTTATACTTTTCTTTAGACGTTTAAGTGAGAGAAAGGTTGAAAGAATGACAAGAGTCTGTATGAGAGAGCGAGAGAAGAAACAAGCCTCCATTCACTCTTTTTGTCTCTGCTTGCACTCGCAGCCGCTTCCCTGAAGACGCTGTCCTGCTTCATTGAGAAAGATGTGCAAGAGCAGGTGAACTGGAGCGACACAGGCAATTAAAACACGGTGGCGGAAACACACAAACATGACGTGCACAACGTTTGAAATCTGCACCTTTTTTGGTGTCGGATGGGAGCACGGTTTGCATCCCATGTGTACGCAGGCGCCTGAGCACGACTCGTCACTTTAGCCTGTTGTCCTTTCCTGTATTGCATCATACAAATCAAGACTCCTACATGATACAAAACGGCACCCTTGTTCATGTCTGAATGTACAAAATGTACAAATACAGAACGCATGTCGCCTATATGACGTATCCCAGGATGCACCTCCATCTGCGATCGTCCCTCAGCGGTGCAGCAGCCAGGCCACTCGGCTGGCACAGAGCCTGTCTCTCAGCGCGACACTAAAAATAGCCTGGTTCATTAACATCGAAACTCATTCAGCAGAGGGAGACACTCGCTGCCTTACACGCAGGAGCAGCACTTTCCCTCCATCACAATTCGCTCTCTTTCTGTCTCCCTCTCTCTCTCACTCACACACACATACATACACACATATATGTATGTATGTGTGTATATATATATATATCCTCATACTGGTTTAGACTTCTTACTTATGCACACAAGCTACAACATGGGAAGAGGAGACGACTGGAACCCAGCCAGCGCTGCTCAGGATCTCGAGCCATAGCTGAACCCACATTCCACTCGGCAAGCATTTTACTATTTACGCCGAAATGCTGTTGTTGCCGTTTTCTCCTCAGATACACTTGCGGCTGTAGGTGTGCGCACTCCTAAGGGACCAGATCCGTTCTGGCATTTTACTGTATGTTTGAATCATTTTTATTGTCACTTTATTCAGAAGTATAACATAAACGATATCTTAGCAAGTGAAAATATCTTGAATATAGTTACATTTATTTACACTTTCTTAAAATAAGTAAACAAACCAGATTTAAGATTGTTTTTGCTGGTCTTTCAGCCTCTCGCGTCGAGGGGTCGCTGCAAGCAGAGCATCCGATCCGCACAACAACTTGGCACAGGTTTTACCCTCCCTGATGAAACCCTTTTTTTTTTTTACCCTCCCTGATGAAACCAATTTATCCGGACGTAGGAATGGGTTCGGGCACTGGATGGGAAACGAACCCGGGCCAAGAAATTTGCGCTTGCAATTTAAGCAACATTTGCCGCACACCAGAAGACTTTGACTCTGGTATGCTTGTTGGTGTCAAGACAAGCAGGTTTGAGGATTTCAGAAACTGTTGATCTCCTTATATTCTCAAGCAAAATAGTCTCTAGGTTTTACACAGAATGGTGGAAACACCAACAACAACAAATAGTGAGCAGTAGGTCTTAACAACGTGAGATACAGCAGAATATATTAGTTTGAAGTCCTGTCAGCCAAGAACAGGAATCTGAAGATAAAGTTGGCACAAGCTCACCAGAACTAGCCTGTTAAATATTTATGATGTGATGATGTTTTGTTGAATCTTCTAAATCTGTCCAGTTTCAGTAAACCTCTGTCCTCTGTACAGCACCATGGTCAGAGTCACCCTCTCTGAGTCACTGAGAACAGACTTTCTCCAGTCTGATGTTTCATAAGATTATTGTATCTGTAGGATTTTGTGCTTTGCACTACAGCCACGTTACCGTCTACCTGAACTAATGAGTTTCCTAATCAATGGGCTGGTTAATGTAATTTTATTTTAAATAAAAAGCATGTAGTGAAGATGGACTCAGACAACCAAAGTGAACATACCGATGGCTTTAGACACCTCATCCAGTTTCTCCGGAGTACGGCTGATGAGGACGATGGCAAAGCCACGCCGTGCAAGCTGAAACGATAAGGAAACACAGCCAACCAGGTATTATGGCACATTATAGGGTGTATTTATAGTACTAATGACAAATCTCCAACGGATGTTCAAGTCAATCCAGTACTTCTGATTGTGCAGAACACAGTTATGAAAGTAAAAAAAAAAACCTCCCTTTAATTCTCCATATAATCCCCTGCTACACTAATGCACATATTCCAGCATTTTACTAGTGCTTGGATACCATCTAGGTAGAAAGTTCTCAGTACACCAAAGCCATAATCAGACTGCCTGCTTCGTGCCTGAAACGCTGGCCTCCCATGAACACTTTTAATGATCGAAATCAGGATCATACTGTGGATGTGAGAAAAAACTTCCTGTAATGAGCAAGAGGTGTTCGTGAACGCTTGTGTGTACAATTCCAACAGACAGATGCTTCTGTAGGCGTCATCAACTTTCAATCTTTTGTACTACTTCATTGAAGAAAAGAAATTTCATCAAAAGTCTTGGTTCGACTTGAACACCTCCCATGGTAAAAGAAAACATTTTTCAGTCTTTTCAGTAAAGACAAAGAATACGAAAACATTTTGGAGAAATAAAATCTGCTTTAAAGCATAACATGAATCAGTGAAAACAGAATAAATTATTAAATAAACACACATTGAAGTAAGCAGTGATGAAGCACTAAATCTGTAGTCGGTGTTGAAGTTGGTCAAATCAGGAAGCAAGATCTATAAATGAGCAGCGACGTTGCAAGCGTGTCTGCTATAAGTGATGTGTGTTTTAAAGTGGAGTCCTCCGCTGATCTCTAACTAAGACCTCTCCACTGATGACTCATTGTGATTTCTGTGAAGGGAGATGGGGGGGGAAAAAAACAAAAACAAAAAAATAACAGTGGAGTCTTACCTCCTCCGCGTAGGCTTTTCCAATTCCATCGGTGGCCCCGGTTACAACTAGAAGTTGAAAAATGGAGGAAAAGGTTAGCTGGAGAAATAATGCATTATTTAAATCATGAGGTACAACCAACATGGAAAATCCACTACATGGATGGTTTCCTTTCATAATGTTATTGTAAATGACATTTGGTGTGATGTAGGAGGCCATATTACCTCCATGGACTTAATATATTACAGCACATACCCACGCATGTACATGCAACCCTGATGACACCCTGGAAGTGTCATGTTCATTAGGTAAATTCTCCTGAAAATGGATTTGAACTTGGATTGGGAGGAATACATGCTAACATCAGGACATTGCGCGTGTTCCTCGACCGTTCTTGCTCAGTCGTCCTTGCTTTACCAAGACAACAGTGGCTATTTTAAGCCATTTGCTCCATCACCCCCTCTCGCAGCTCACCTCTTTGTAAAAATAGCTAGAAGCAAGGCATGTAAGGAGACAAGCTGAGGATGTGATGCATATATATATAGAAAGAGTAAAAAAATAAAAATAAAAAAAAACTCAGATTCACGACCGGCTTCGGCACCGGGAACACGGCCATCACGTCACCCCCCTTGACCTTGGCATGGCTCGTGTCAAGAGGCAGAGTTCTGATTAAAGATTCACGTGAGCACTCTGCTTCCACTGGAGTAGCAGAGAAAGAGAGCGTGGTGGAAAAGGAGGGAGGGAATGAGGGATGACGAACAACAAAACAGCACAAGGGTGGGGTGAGTGAGGACTGATGCTGAGGGCAGCTAAAAATAGAAAGAAAGAGTGAAAAGCAAGCAGCAAGTGGAGAGTACAGTCGAGAAGGGTGGTGACACACAGCTAGAGGCGAGGGAAATTTGTGTGTGCTTTCAGTTATTTTTTAGTACAAAAAAAAAATCTCTCCTGATGAGGTCAGGATCAGGACGAAATGAAGAAATTGGTCAAATGGTTTGTTGTAGCCTAACGCCATAAAAGCGTGATGAATATTCATGCCAATGTGCGGCATTGTGTTCACCTGTTCATTGACAAAATGCTGTCATAACCCATTACTTTGATTGAGGTTTATTTTAGTCTTAGCAGCCACGACACGGACCTGCTGCTCTTCCATAAAGCGTATCCACACGTTCACATCAGGGTAGATCTGCAGAGGAGTCGAAAGGAAAGTAACAAACAAATAATAACAAAAGTGGATCTGACTAACCAATTTTCCAGACAGAACTGTGTTCGGGATGTACCGATTTTGATTTTCTTGGCCCATACTAGAGATGAGGGAACAAGAGAGTCAGTTATTTATTGCGATTCTTTTGTATGGCAATTCACCTATCGCTGACTCAATTTGTTTAGAATAATTGTTTTAAATTTTTATGGTTGCATTTCAGGTGCGGAAAATGGTTGCGATTCCTCTAAAATCCTACAGGTGGCGCACTCTAATCTATTCACACACTGAAAGGCAGCACAGCATCCTGTGTGGTGGGAGCCAATTATTTGCCAAGTTTGTAACAAAATTGTGACAAATTCTTAAAAAAAATAATAATAATAAATAAGTAAAATCAAAATACAAATAAAATCGGCACCTAGGTATCGTGATAATGACGTCTCAGCTGATCCCTCGTAATTTTCATCCCTAGTCCATATTAATTTGTGTTTTTGTTTTTTTTAAGTTTTAAGTCCAAGTTTGACATGCTGATTCTGTCCTAAAGTCTGTCTTGAAGTTTGCGGATTTCTTATATATAAACAATTTCGTAACTTTTCGTCAATAGAAAATTCAACCTTATGTTCATAATAAACTGTCCCGTCATTTTTCCATGTAGAAAACTTTCTTTTTCCCCCCAAACTGACCAGACCACAGCATTAGGGTTAAAATTACAGTTTTCTTTAAAGCTACACACTGTTAAAGGACTTTCTCCCACTACTCAGTGATTATTCAGTACAAGTGAAATCCAAATAATCCAAATGAAATTCTCCCTAGTTTGTAACTGTCACCACTATAGACGACAGCTACAAAATAGGGAGGGCGAAAGTTATCATGTGGCCTCCTTCAAGACACTCAATGCTAGCAGAAGACTATCATTTCAAACTGCTGCTCACACACGGTTAGGGTTTTGGGAGACATTGCTATTGATGTGTCTTGGCAGATCCCTCATTCTGATACCGCGGCTAGTCTGCTCCTTAGAATCCCAAGGGATTTAAACTCATGACCTCACGATTTTAAAATAAACAGGTCACTGAATCAACAGTGCCAGGAGAAAATAGTGCAATTATGTGTAAAACTACCCTTTATATATCCCTTATTTAAAAGAACCAATGGTTAAAATGGATACCTGTAGATTTTTAAAACAACTCAGAACCTGTTGTAGATATGCTATGTAGTACGTACCTACTTTTCTTTTTTGCCTTCATGTGCATTCATTATGTTGAAGACATTATGGCCAATTTGCCACGATTTAAACGTTTGTAAAAAGGTTATATTACAAATTCAATAAATAATAAAATTTTTTTTTTTTTTACTCCAAAATCGTACCATTACTAGGCACATACCTGTTACACACCAAGTATCATGCTAGTAATGTTATATTGACATATGGCCCAACTCCCAAACTATTAGCCACGCTCTACAAGCTTGATCATTAGTCAAAATTTATAGGCAATATTTAATTGGTTCGATTTTATTTTCACCAATGTATAATAAAAATTAAACAGTAAATCCTCAGATTGTTTAATGGCTTCGAAAAGCAAAGAGACTGAATTGCCACCAATGCAGGAAAAAAAAAAAAAAAAAAAAAAAAATACCACAGCTCCAGGCATTGAAATCAGAAAAATATCGGCTGAAACAAATCAATATCAGGTGAGTGAAATAATTTTCATCCGCCACCAAGTACAAAAAAAAATAAATAAAAATTGGAGGAATCTGGTCAACTCCAGCATGATATCTGAAGAGTGAGGACGCCCCCTCTCAGCGCGCATCGCTGCTGCTGCCGCTGCAAAATAGTCTGAGGGCTAAAAAAAGAACAGGAGATTAAAAATACCAGGCAGGCACTGCAGCCTCGTCTGGAACGGCTGCAGCGCTTGAATACCAACGAGGCTCAGCATCACACGCTGCACATCTTCCGTCTTCGCTTGTGCACAGGATGCACATCCTGGGTATCGCCCCCAGCATCAGCTGCAAACGGGTATCCCGCTGCATCGGCGCAGGCTATACCACCACTGCAGTAACACATGCTGTGCATACTGACTGACAGGGACCGTTCAGATGGATGATGCTGTGCCAGGCAAGGCAACAGTACTGTCTATTCATTGCCCAGACAATACCATTCACCAAGAAATGAAACAGTGAATGAATCAATTTTTTGCAGCCAGTGCCCTCACTGTCCACTGATGCATGAATGATTTTAGCTCAGTCCACAAAGGATAGTGCTGGGACAAATATAGCCTCACCGCCAGGGTAAAAATCAAAAACGTTACGTGTGCCATCCACGTGGTTCCATTTTCTCCACCGAAGCAACCTTTTCCTCTCAAACTCTTCACATAAACTTCGGGAGGGGGGTGTGCTGTGCCATCCTTCGTTGTCCCTGTATGTATGTTGTGTTATGTAACAGAGGGAGCTCTTCAATGGATGTTGGCTTCAAAGGGTCCCCTGGGCCATGGCGTACACCAACATTCTGCTTTAAATAGCATGGGATGGCACGTGCCTCTCTCGATGGCTTTATTCGCTTTACATCAACCGTGATCTTCAAAAGCAGAGGTTTAAAATTGTCTCTCTAAAAATAGCTAGAGATGCAGTCGTGCTTTCCCCTGAGGTGAGGTATTTTCAGAAAGGGGGGGACAGAACCGTGTGAATGTCTCTTGAGCGCAAGCATGCAGAAGGGTAATGCTGTATCGTTTCCTAAACATCTATTAATGAAGCATTCATAAAATCTTGCAAAGGAACTTCATAATGAAAAAAAATAATGAATGCATTCTCTTAATACATTTTTATAACAATCTGTGAATAGACAAATAGATGGAGGATCTCAATGAAAATGCACCTGCATCTATAAAAATTCACTTTGTTTGTTTAAATCTACTAGTAAACTATGGTGTACAACAAGGATCTGTCTCAGGTCTCTTTTCATTTTCCTTTCCGTACTGTAAATATATATAGACTGGTAAATGTTTCCAGAGAAACAGGATGTTTTATTAATCAACTGCTTGAATGTGCAAAGTAACCCTCTGAGTTTCATGTTCTCTGGAAATGATATCATGCAAAGTTGGTTATCACACTGGGGATACTCACTTTACTTAATTATTCATAATCATATAGCATATATACTCAGCAAAAAAAGAAACGTCCTCTGACTTTCAACTGTTTTTACTTTCAGTAAACTTATTGTGTAAATATTTGTATGAACACTAAAAGAGTCAACACCATAAGACAAACTAAAAATGTTTCACAATGTGTCCCTGA
>JAQMYJ010000023.1:11541108-11558083 GCA_030014305.1 Clarias laeviceps
ACAATGAAGATCTGTAAAGTTATTTGGATTTTTACAACATTATTGTTGAAATACACAGTCCTGAAAAAGGGACATTTATTTTTTTGCTGAGTATATTATATATAACTCCATAGAGAATATTAAGACACCTCTAATTAATCCAAAAAAACCTAGACCTCTCGACTAGCTCACAGGAATCCCATTCTAGCCGCACCAGTTGCTTCGGTTTCCTCCCTCTGGGAGCCAAATCAGTTGTGTGTACATGGTGCACTGATATGGAGTGACTTCCCTTCCTGCGTAAATACCCACACAGTGCTCCCAGTATAAACTCCAGATTCACCACCACCTTAACAAAAGTCATTATTTGAGATAAAATCATGAATAAAAGAGATATTGGCGAGGTCTCCAAGGGTACACACCGCTGAGTTTCTTAACAATAAAAGAGACAGTTGGTCTTGGGACACTTTAATAACTGATAAAGCACAGCCACAATAAAGAAATGTTTAACTCCCACTAACCTTTTACTCTAACATTCAAGGCCTATGGGGCTTAGTGTTAAGTTTGTGCAAGTTGTGTCTATAAATAAGACTTCTAATGACATTACTGAGAGAAAAGAGGAGCAGACAAGACAGAGAGCAGGGAGTGAGTGTGTGCTCCATCTATGCACGGACAGCGGGGGAGAAGCACACATTGTTTTATGACTGGGAGGAGAGATGGAGAATAAAGCAGCTCAGCTGAATGAGGATGATATGTAAGAATGGGGAGCTGGGGCACGTGGCAACAAGGGTGCACATCACAATAGATACACACACACACACACACACATACACACACACACACAAGGATCCACTGGGCCAATCATATCACTGCTCTGAACCAACCAATTATAGCCAGCAATTTCAGATGCCTTCATTCACAAAAGTGGAAACATGAACAGAAAATGGAATTCACACCCGAGTGAATCTGTCAGAAAAAGGGCTAAAAATAGCTCTCTTTGTTTATTAGAGGTTTTATTTTGTTTTTTGGGGGCTTTTTTTTGTCCAAATGTGTGAACCCTTTGCTTGTTTAATGACCTACAGGAATAAGTCTTTATGTACAGGTCATGTGTTAATACAGTTAGACCGTAAAGCATGCACAGGGCAGTATGACAAACAGCCTAAAAATCTTTGTACAAATTCCACAGGAACTTGTCTCATTTAACTGAAATACATTATCATAACATTTTAATATTCTATCAGACAGTAGAGGAATGTTTCCTCTACACGGCAGTGTTGCCTTTGCATATTTTCCAAACAACCACTGACAGTGCCGTGTCCGTTTTGTAAAATCCAGCAGTTCCACATAACTGAAGGTACATTTTACTTCTCAACCACTTGGCACTTCCTCTGTATCATCAGCTTCCAAAGAAAACAAGACAGAAATCTAAGCTAAGAAACATGGTGATTATGGAGTTGTTTCATTTGTCTGTCACCCAGAACACGAGCCGGACTAGAGAATAAAGTTCAACAAGTTGGCGTTCCACGTCTGAACGTTTTTAGTGCAACTGACAAAATATGTTCATCACCAATGCACTTTCAATTTCTGGAAAAATTATAGAGACATTTTAATAGTTTATTTACTCATTCAATACAAGTTATCCTGTGTACGGTAGCAGGCATTAGGCCTATCCCAGGGAGCTCAGGGCATGAGACACATGGCACCCTAGATTGGGTGCCATACAAACACAGGGCAATTTGGAAACGCCAATTAGCCTGCAATGCAGGTCTTTGGACTGTGGGCGGATGACCTAAAGAAAAAGTGTGAGGCGACAGGGCTAAGCCATGCTCCCTGTTTCAATTGTTCACAAGCAAAAAATCCTATCACCCAGTTCTACTGTCAAATTTCATCAAATGTTAGAATAGGAGATTTTTAAATGAGCAGTGTATCTCACAAACACTTGATATTAGTATAGGTATTAATGCATCCCCCATATATATATATATATATATATATATAAAATATTTAAGCACACCTGCACAACCTCAAGTGTGATATTGCTTTTATACAACAGTTCCAACAAACACCATTTTACAATAGATTATGATTTTGTTTAATAAACCATTGTACATTTCTCTTTATAATTCTGCTTTAGAATATCAGGTCTGTTAACTTCCAGGTTCCAGAGTTACATCTCAAATAGTGTTAAATGAAAACTAGCACACTAGGGTGCACAATCCCTTGTCCCACACACCAAGTAGAGCCCTTGATTAGTGGTTGGGGAGCGATTTGGAAAACCAATCAGTTGCTTGCTCTGAACTGAACTGTTGTATAATTCAATACATCTTTTACCAAATTACCAAAATGAACCCATGGAAGGATTTAAAAACAATATTTTAAACTTTCACCATTAAAGTGATACGTGCATTGCTTTAGTCCTGTTCTTTTTTGATCCATCTCAGTGAGTCGGTGGACCCCCAGGGGTCTGCGAAGCACCGCCAAGAGTCCACAGTTTTTCACATTTTATTGCAGTGATGGAAATCACAACCCATTAATGTGTTTAGAAACAAACCAATGTGGTTCGAATAACTATTCATTACTCTACACGTTTAAATAATGAGTATTAGTTTACTTATGTCTTATAAAATATTTGAACTTAGGTCTTCGTACTGTATTTGTTTTTTTATTTAAGCACAACACTCACTCAGTCACACAATCTGCGTCTGATTTGGCGCATGTCAATGTTATCATACTTGCAATCATGTTATCACATCATAATATTCATTCATTCTTTTATTTTCGGTAACAGCTTTGTCCTTGTCAAGGTTGTGGTGAATCCAAATTTGCCCAAAGTATGAGACGGGAACGTACCCTGAATGGGACTCAGTCATTTCACATCAAAGGGCTGTTTAGATTTGCCACTAACCTACCGGCATGGAGACATGGAGAACGGGCACAGACACTCCACAAATATATCACAATATAATTTTTTTACACATTCGTTCCTGATTATTAGAGATTCAGTGACATATTGTAATTCTTTTGTGGGAGTTGACAATTTGTTCTCACTCTTTAAGGGCGTTTTCACATTAGGCACGACTGATTCGTACTGTGCCCAGGAACAACTGCTCCCCACTCCCCACTAGCCAGCGTTCACATTATTTTTGTTCACCACACTCGGGTACAAGCGCATATTTACTCTACAAAACAGCAAAACTGCTTGGTTTATAAGCTGATATTAAAACATGATATTTCACACAAGAGAAGAAGAGAAAAAAGAATGTTAACTTTTGCGCTATGCCTAATATTACTAATATTTAGGAAAAAAGTTGAAATGATTGGGATGAGCATAACAGACAGCACTGATGACTGCGTCAAAACAGCATTTTACTTCTGTGCTCAGGGATGATTGGCCTTCATATCTGATTCGATCCATGCCCGAGTACGCTGTACTGTGCCCGAGACCACCTGTTCAAGCAGACTGAGCCACGGTTCCCAAGCCTGAAATGATTGTGGTCTCACTAATAAAAATGAACCGGACTTTGGGGTCAAGTGTTCTCAGAAATTATCCCGTAGCCCTAGTGTGAAAACGGCCTGCAAATCCCTGCAAATGATTCAAATGGCAATTATTATTATATCAGTCACCAAAAACGTTTTAAGGATCTGATGCATTTTAGATTTAATAGTCTATTCGGAGGAAGCACAAAAAAAAAAACACAAAAACACACCACCAGTTTTATGATAAAATAAATGCACCACTATTAGTTTCCTTCTTTTCAGATCAAAACACGCCGATTTTAAGTCATGGCAAGAAATATAAATTTAAAAGAAATCACTGATCTTTAAAGATGACGAATTGTTAATCAATCTCTGTCTCACAAAAAGACAAAGAACTAAAAATCTTGGCATAAGGCTTTCTGTTGTTAACAGAATTATAGTTCGATTGGGTTTGGAGGGTAAAACATCAACGTGATCTGAGTCATGATCTGGTTTAATAAATGTACTGATAGCTAAACAATAGTTGGCTGAAAATTTAACCCATTTATGTGGATTAATTTTATTTTATAAAAAAAATAATAATAATTAAAAAAATGGTTGCCTACTTAGTTCTTACTTGTTTGCAGACAAGGATGTGAATAAAAATCAGGGTGTGTG
This sequence comes from Clarias laeviceps, assembly GCA_030014305.1. NCBI lineage: Eukaryota > Metazoa > Chordata > Actinopteri > Siluriformes > Clariidae > Clarias > Clarias laeviceps. The sequence continues at coordinate 11,545,219 of JAQMYJ010000023.1, forward strand.
AAGAGATGATTTGACAAACTTTGGGGGAAAAAAACTCTTGCGCAAGAAGGATTTATGAGTATTACTGTGTCTCAGATCATGAAGTTGACTTTTGAACTTCCACATAAGTCACTTTTGTGTGCTGGCGGAAGGAAATAATGGGGGAATCCTGCTGAAAACCTGCCTCGTGGAATTATAACAATAAGCCAGTTTTCATAACTATGTGTAAAGACAGAGCTGGTGCAAAAAAACACAATGATAAATACATTTATTTGATTTCTAAAAGTTGCAATAAACCACCAGATTTTGTGAGGATAACTTCACAGGTTTATACCAACCTTAATGCAGAACACATTAGGATAAACCAAAGGAATAAATAAATAATTTTAATATTTTGGGAATCTTTTATGCTTTTTATTTTCATAAGACAGAACTACTAACTTAATGGCAGACTCATAAACAGCAGAATATGACAGTTAAGTAGTTATTAAACTGCACTTTCTGTGCTGAATCTACAGTAGTGTATCAGTACACCTGTTTCCTTACCTGCCCATTTCCCCAGTTTGGAGGCTTTTATTAGGTTCCCGTTGCCCAGGACCCACACCCGGAGGCCGTTCAGGAGTCGGTACAGAGTGCACACAGACACCCAGGCCACTGTCACAGCTCCAACCCAAAACAAGGGCAATTTAATCTGCTTCAAAATATCTGCCGCCTCCATAATTACAGCCTGCAAGTATGTGTGTTTGTACTAAACTCCAGCTTCAAAATAATCTCCGTTCGACACGCATTAAAACTACCCAGGATACAGCTTAACTACGAGGCGGAATTCCAAATATCTCACCACTCCCTATATATGTACACTATATAGTCTACGACTGTTCTGTCTGTTGTTCCCCACGTAGTGCACTATATGACTAATAGGCGCTTGTTTGTGATTCAGCCAACAGACTTCACACAGCCGACTTCCGCGTCAGCGCCCGTTTCTGTATGGCGTGGTGCTCATCTCGGGTTCTGATTGGGTCCTGCATGTGGCAATCAAAATTGAGTTTCAGAGGCGGGTCTGGCCTGGAAGCTGTATCTTGAAAATTAAATGTACAGACTCACGTTCAAGAAGGAAATCAGTTTTTATTATAAAAAAAAAAAAAAAAGGAGAAGATACTGTTTAAAAGCGTAATTTTATTTAGATTACTTTAGATAACAGCTTTCTTCTGGTTTTATATTTTTCTGAGACTCCTAAACAGTGACTAGACAGACCCATGTTAGATCATGGCCTGTAACACTGAAACAGTGACTAATCTACAGACTGTGATTAGTTCAGTATAAAGTGAATAATATATACATACAGCTTTGTATACAGGCTAATTACCCTGCTGTTGACTGCAGCTTTTGATTTGTCATAAAAGCCAAGTGATCATTTATTTTACACATATTTAAAGCAAACCGATCACATATGATAACGACAGGGAGCAAAACACAAACTGGAAGCATGGTGTGGTTCAATATCTGCTTAAAACTGACTATATAAAATGTAGACTTTACATTTAGTCTATATGCACATGTGTCAATGTAAAGACATCGACTGCTCTGAGAAAATCCCTAAAGCAAACTTTAACCCTAACCACTAGGAATCTTTAATGGCTGTAGTATGTAGAATAAATGCCATAGAATTATAGAAGAAAGACAAGCAATGTAGATATAAGAACTTTGTTTTATTTCATATGTTTCGATATCTTGTCGGCATGTTGTTGTTAGTATTTTGGCTGCTCCCACAGCGGACCATCCGATCCGCACGCAACTTGGCATAGATTTAATGCCTTTCTGACGCAACCCTCCCATTTTATCCGGGCTTGGGACCGGAACTGCATCCACTGGTTGGGATTAGGCACTGGGTGGGAACCCGAATCCAAGCCTCCTGCACAGCAAACCTACCACTGAGCCAACAATGTCCTCCCATATGTGTCGTCATGGATATAGAAAAAAGATTGTAAACATGCACAATACACATCTTGTTTTCATGGTGAACAGTTTAAGCTTTGTCAACACTTGAAAGCATTTGTCACCTGCTTATCAACCACAGTATCAACTACAAATACTGTATATATGCATCACTTCTAAATATGATTATCCATATAAAAGTGCAATTTATATATTTTTTTCTATTATTTTGCTCACTTACAAATAATCTGTAGGATATTTAGGACATGATTAAATACATATCTTGGTACAGATCAGTTCAAGCCATGACCACAACCCAAGCAAATGAGAAAGCCAGACTTACAGTCCAAAATGCATATTAGTGTTTGGATGGGCCTCCTGTAAATCATTTTATACACACTCTATGGTCCACTGTAGTTCATGGGGCAGGGATTTGTGAACATGGGTGGGAATGTGGGGAAAGGCTAAAAAAAGGAAAAGGAATAATAATAAGATTAACTCTAACATCAAACCAACCCTCATACCGTAACTGTATTTTTATCCCAAATCTCACCTAGTGCACCTTTCACTGTGTATGTTGGATCATTGAATTAAATTATATGCAAACATGTTTGTTAGTATCACTGTACTTTACCACCAGTAAAATGTGTAAGTTCAGACACCTTTGCATCTAATCATTTTTACACACCTTCAGCATTTTCATCCACAACATAAATGTCTCTCCTGTCATCTCAAATTGGATTCTAAGCACACTGAACCCTTGTTCACTTATGTCATTCACTAAAAGCAATCCATAGTATATCCAAGTTACAGCAGATACACAAATCTATTAAAGGTTTTGATACTGTAATATGATACTGTAATTAGATGAAAATGACCATGGTGACAATAAAAAAGGTCTAATACAAATGTCAAAACTGACAAACAAACCGAATCACCTAAATTAAGCCCATATATACAGTGGGTATGAAAAGTCAGTTGTTTTATCACATTTCCACAATGTTTAGAGTTCCACAATAGCAAATTATTGAAATAGTTGCCAAATGAATATACCCAGCCTCCCCCACCTCCTAAATATTAATATAACCCTTAAATGAGACACATAACTGACATCTCCATTCTCTTATGTCTGATTAAAGAGAATAAAGATTTTCAACAAAAAAAAAAAAAAAAAGGAAAAATTGTTTCTATACCGTCCTAAGTTCGGTACATTTTAATCACCATTAGTGCTACAAATAAGAAGATTATAAATATTTCTATAAATACTATACTGAAGTACATTTTACCTGTAAACTTTTATATTCTATTTGATTTATGCTTATAGTCTAAAAAAATCATAAGGCAGAGCTACTGCAATATGTTAAAGAAAATAAATCCAAATACATTTGGATTCCAGTCTTTCTTATCAAATTTTTTTTTCTTTTTTATCATCTTGTTCTTTATTCAGGAAAATCATTATTAATACACCATGCAAAATAAAGTGTTAATATTTTTTACAGTTCTTTCTATTTTTTTGTGTGTGTTTTTTCCCCTGTATGTCAGACATAAACTACCCCTCTCATCCCATCAAACTGCTTTGCTATGGCAAATCACCTAAATGCCACCTAAAAAGTTGCAAGGATCAGAATGTCCAAACTTACACACCCTGAATAGGTTTCATTTAATCAGATGATCAGACTCACTCACACACAGAACATGCTGCACCTCTAAACAAGCTCTAAGCTATCAAAGGATAAAGCTTCCTAAGTGTGGTCAGATTTATACATCCCTATTGGTTTCGGCTTTAGAAATTAAATTTGGTGCTTTCAAAACATGTTAGGCATATGTAAGAGCATTAATATTTCAAAACATGTTAGGCATATGTAAGAGCATTAATATTATGTAATGCATTAGTATATTATTTATAAACATGCCAAATAAAATTACAATATGATACAAAAATATATAATGCACACTGATCTCTGACTGAGATATGCATAGACAATTCACTGTTAACCTTTTTTTCTAGTTGCAAATGCATTTTGCATTTATTTTACTTTAGAGCATTTACTTAATAAAGTTCTATTGTATTTCACCACTGAAGTGTCCTGTCCAATTAGTATTTTTTTTTTCAAAAATATATATATTTTTAGTTTAATGCTTCTTTATACATACATATTTTACTTTGTGGTATACAAAATGGCTATATAAATAAATACAATTCATCAAACACAAATTACTTCATCTAAAATTATGAGTTTCTATGTGTCAAAAAAATCAGACATTGCTTTATATACACTATTTGATCAAACAATAATTCCTCTAAATGCTATTAAACTAGTATATTCATATTTTACTGTATATTCATAATTAAACAGTTAATCATAGGAGTGCACAATCTCCAAACATCACAAAATTCACACATAGCTATAAATATTATTGATTTGGTATAATTTTTTTCCTAGTGTAACATTACTGTTTTTTATGAATGCGTGCATACCATGTACATTTATGCAAATAAATCCATTTCTTAATTGGTATTTACTGTATAGATATTTACCATATTTTTATTTAACCCCTAAAGCATTGGTTTTTACAGAATAACTCTATAGAATTTCATCAGAAGGGGTGCTTTAGTATATAAAACAAATTCTACGGAGACTTTAAATGTTTTATTTTACTATGAATATTTTAACTTAAATTATACTATAAAGTACAATAATTATATCTTTTTGTAACATGCTTATATTGCTTACAGTATAACGCCTATGTAATAAATGTATAATTATTAATACATATTTTGTTTTCATCTTTTTCTTAAATGTACATAATACTTTTAGTGATCTAATTTATTTACCATTACTTTTATTTTAAGCATCTAAACATATGTATGTGTATATTTAAAATATATTAAAAATATGTAGTTAATCTTAGCTTAACAAAAATCTGTAGACAAAGTTGAATCTTCCTTTCACTTTTCTGCTTCCTGCAGCCCAGCAGACTACTTTCGCAAAACTCTAACACTCAATAGTGAAAGATTAATAAATTCACACTTAGAAACGAGACAAAATCAGTCTGGAACACAAAAGCAGCACAAAGTAAATGTTCAGCTGAGGGTTCTTTTGCCATTGTGAGCATACAGCTCTGAGTTCATAATTAACAAGGCCAAACTGTTGTTTAATGAAAGCAGCAGTTTGAGACTGAGACTGTGGCCAGACCTGTTTACCACACTGGCATGAACCAGACAAAGACAAATCACTCAGGTAAAGCCAAACCAAGTCCATTAAAATGCTTACAGACACCATTTAAAATAAGAGACAAAGCTGGACTTAATAACAGGCTTAATACAGTCAAGACAAAGGGCAATGCTGATAAAGTAGTAGTTTTTTTTTTTTTTGAAAGCAAAGAGGGCAAATGCGTTTTTCAGTATGATATTTGAATATCTGGCTTGAGATTTTGATAACAATTCAGAAGTAACCATCAGTGGATTATTTATTTTTGTCATGTTGCCAATTCATTTTTTATATACAGCAAATTAATGGCACATATAATAAACAGAAAAGAACTCAATACAGAGGAACAACTGAGAGAAATATGCATGAATTCAATTATTTTCTCTTTAGATATAAAAGCTTTTTCATTCATTTAGTTTACTATCAAACATTTGTATAAGCTTTGCATCTTTTGTAGCTGATTGGTAAATGTTTTCCCATCTAAATATGTCTGGCTTGCTGATTTAATGTCCTTTTTGACATGCTTCACAAACATCTGATCTCATCCTTTGTCCACATTCCAGCTGTGTTTATGTCATGAATTAATGCGCAGGAAGACAACCTTGTCACATGTATCTGATTCTTAGATAATACTCTTAAATATTTGTAGATTATCTATATCATTGACTATATTATTCATGACCACTCATGAGTAGAGGTGGATTCATTTATTTAATTCATTCTTTCTTTCTTTCTTTCTCTTATTTAAATTTTTCCTTATTGATTTTATGTCCCATCATTCAATTGCCATTATTTTATTATTGTTGTGTACAGTAATTAACCATGGTTTAATTAGTTCAGATTTTTTTAAAGGAAGCATTTATGATTCTGCCTAATATTTGCATATTTTCTCTCTCACAACTCCAGTAAAAACAAAGTTAACTAAAAGTAATACACTATTGTATTTTTTAGCACATGAATTAAATTGTCATCTCTATAATTCTGCAAAATAATGAGTTTGCTTCCATTTTTTTTTTTCATGGAAATTTTTGTGACAATTCATGAGAGAAACACATGACTATTAAATGTTCCATTAACAAAACCTTTTAATATCCCTCAGGGTAATTGAGCTAATACCATGTAATTAAAGACTAACACGTCATTTCCAGCTTTTATAAGATGAAATTAAGTTCCTTGCTTTTTACTTTTACTTTTTTCTTTCCATGTGACCTCTGAAACCTGTACGTTATAATGCCCCATGTTTTACTGTGCATTACAGTGCTAGTAATAAGAAACATTCTATAAATTATTCACTAACACATTCAGAATCTTCAGTATCATATTCAGTCTTATTCAGCATTGTGTTATTGATTATTGCAAGATAATACCTGAAATAGATTTAAATATTTAAAATAAAGAATATAATTTCATCAATCATAGACATGTATTTATATACAGTATACTGTAAGTGAGAGGAAAAAAACATAAAGATAAACTCATATAATTAACACAAACTAGAGGAAGGTTGAATCTAGTCAATAGTCTATGCAGCCAGTAGACCACAACGTATAACCAAGCACTCTCAATCATTAAAATAATAATAATAAGTAAAAAAAATTGGGTCAAATAACAGAACACCCTGTGGTGTCAGCAAAAATAAAAAAAAGAATTCATGCTACAGTCACCAAAGCATGGACGTGAATCCTGAAAACACCATACCAGACAAAGACAAGACATACCGTACCATTGGCCAACACAGAGCATCTGTGAGCTCATGTATGCAGAAGAGGGTTGATCTCTGAGTGTGATCGTCTGACGAGGCTTACATGTTTTAAACCATTTGTGACAATTAACAAATGGTTAAAATGGGGGAAAACTAAATTATTAGCAAGTAAAACCCGTCACCAAAAAATGCATTTCATGAACTCTAACCAAAAATCCGAAATGGAAAGGCTATTATTTAGTGAATTTTATATTGAATAATTTTATATTGAATATATATATATATATTCAATAATTTTATATTGAATATATATATATATATAAAGTAAACTAATAGACAACCCATTCAAGCTTAGGATCCCGGTTCCCGGATTAGGATTAGGTTTAGGATCCCGGTTCAAGCCATCCTGGTTCAACTTTTAAGTGTCTCCAGCCTTAGAGATATGAACACTTTTGAGGTAGCTTTTTAATTTGTTTGTTTTTTTTATTTGAAATTATATTATAGGATACTGAAACATGATAGAGATTAATAACAATGTGCAGCTCATGATAGTTACAGTGTACCTATTATTCTGCCTTGAATGCATTTGAACTTTATCAGTGTTTCATACTTACTTAACATACAACTAAACATAGAGTAATGTAGCCCTTGAGGAAAGATGCATTTGGAAATTGTCTTAATAATATTTATTGTAAATATTTTACATTTAGCTAGGTTTTTATTTTAAAAAATGAAATATACTGTATACAAAACTTTTTAAGGTAATGCATTTTTTTTTCTCTCTTTTGAATAGGTTGTAAGAGTCACCCAGACATTGAGCAAATAAAACAGAATAAACTATAATATTCTATTCAATGCAATGATACCTTTTGTTTTACCTGCATTCAATTAATATGCATTGATAAACAGTAATGTGAGAAAAAAGATCATGAACTGAAAAGAAAAAAAAAGTGTAATAGACATAACCTAGAGGCTTGATCTCTAAAGGGTGACGTAGCAAACGAGAGGAAAAGAAGAACATTTAAGTTGGTGTAGCATTTAAAAGTCATTGATGCCGGTGGTCCTGCAGATGCATGCTGGCTTTCTAGCACTACTGACTCACTGTGAAACGCAAGCACCGTTCTCTGAACAATTGTATTAAGTGCGCTGCAAGCTCTCCAGTTAAACACGTCACTTAAAATAGCATGTTACGAATATCCATCAGTGGAAACAAGCACTAGTTTGTAGGGATGACCAATAAGAACAATACATTATACACAGAGGGGAGCTTGCGTGCCTTTGAAGTGCAATAATAAGTAATGCACATGTTACTTAAATGTGGCAAATAAAATAATCATATATTTATATGCAGTATATAATTTAATGTAAGTAATAATAATACAGAATTATGTTTTTAAAAATATGATGATATTTTAGCAGACATTAAATTAATGTGTTTAATACCTTACATACATTTATTTATTTACATATTTATGTATTTAATGTACAGCAAGTATTGTGTAATCTGTTAACAGATACTTAAAGTTTATTGGTGCGTTGTTACACAGCCAGTACTTTATATATATTAAATGTGATTTTAATGTGAATGCATGTAAATATTAGTAAAAAATTGTAAATATATAATATTTATAATGTACTGTATATAATAAGTGCATCAGTACAGAGAAACTGTAATTCAGTTTTTGTGTTATCATACTTGAGCTGTAAAGAACGTGTGACCTTATTTCATCATATCAAAGTGTACCCATGATCTCCAAGGTATAAACCTGTGATATCACTTACATCCTTTTTATGTAGCGGAAATCAAAGGAAACATTAAAAAGTATAAAAAGGAAACACTCAAATTCTGATGAAGCTCATTTGTTCTGCATTTAATAATGACTTTTGTATATTCTCATTCATGTCCAGACACATTATTAAACCTGCAAATTAAAGAAAAGTTAAAGATAAATTAAAGTGCATTGTTCTAACCAACTAAGGGAGCACATATGGTAAATATAAGAGCATATTTATATATATATATATATATATATATATATATATAGTATATGTATTGTAGGTATACATGGACTGTCCATTTTATTAGGAACACCCATACACTTTTTAGTGACACCAGTACATGCGCTCGATCCCAATGAATAAAATCATGTAGATAGCCGTCGAAAGGCTTCACGTGAATCATCAGAAGAGAACAATGTGATCTTTAACTGTTGGATGGTTTTTAATGCCAGAAAAACTGATTAAAATATTCCAGCAGCTTCTGATCTCTTGGGAAAAACAAACTCCATTGAGCTAAAAGGAATGTTGTTGTAACTCAAGTAACCACTCTTTACAAATGTTGTGAGCAGAAGAACATCTCAGAATGCAGAAAATGTCAAACCTTGAGGCTGATGGGATTTAACAGTAGAAGACCACACAGCGTTCCACTCCTGCCTGCCAAGAACAGGAATCCAAAGCTAGCGCAGGGAAAACTGGATGGTTAAAAATTGGAAAACCCTTACCTAGTCTTTTTCCAATATGTATATGAATGTTTATATTATATGATAACTTGAGCTTGAAAGTGAGACAACTGATGTTGAATGCAAACGTATAAATGTGATAAATGTTCCACTGAGTGAGTTCTGTTTCATGTTAATTCCACGATCAGTGATGATCCTATGTTGACAGTAGAATGCGTGGACGCTGCATCAAGGGTCGGAAACAGTGAGCTGTCTCATGACTCAAACTGACACACGGAATGTTTTTCAAAACTTGCCATGAATCAGTTTCTCTGTAGGAGCATTTTCATTTATTCCACGTCACAAATTTGATGAGAATGAGAATATAATTGCATTTATAAGCCTTTATTTTTCTTACCCAGGGGGCATTGACACAATACAGTGATTCAATCTTACTCCACTCCCTAAGATTGGTAATATGAGGAATACACACGCTTAGAGCATCTAATCAAAGCAAAATTTAAAAGTGTTCCGTATTTAAATAATGCTACAGTACAGAGGAATGTATGAACTGATCTTCAATAAAAATTAAGTACATTTGTTTCAGTCATTTTCTTTAATGTCTGTATGAAAGTAAAAGCAATTATTACACATTCTCACATCTTCTTTTATGCAAGCATTCTTATATGTATGTTTATATATATACTGTATATATGTATGTATAAATACATTAGATAGGATGATGAAAGAATCAGCTATTAATACTATACACATTTACTCATATGTAGATCTCATGCATAATTAATTTAAATTTAAAATAATATCAGCATACTAGTCTGTGAAAAAATATGTATGGCTCATGGAATGAGAAATGTTGTTCAATGCAAAGGTTTGGAACAAATGGATGGTTTCTTTAGCATTACGCTCGACCAGGTGAGACGTTCAAGAGCTCGGCCTTACAGACACAACTTACACTTTGAGTTATCTCGAAAAAGAAAATCCAATGTGTAATGATTGTTATTGTAATTCATATAAGAAGCACTAACGAAAGAAAAACCATGCTGCTTTATCGTGCTTCAGAAGTTTGCCTACTGTAAATTTTAAATTAATATTCCTGAATGTTTAGAAGGAAAAGAAAATAATTTTGCCATTTCCCCACGTCGTCATGATAGTCATGTGAAGTGAACTGAATAAAAAAAAAAAAAAGTGCAGTCAATTTGAACGTTTCATGTTCATGCACAAATTTAATGTTTTTAATATAACTTATGCAATTAAATGAAATACAGGAGGAAATGCAACATTTTAACACATAAAAGCAGGACTTGTTCAAGGTTTGAGTGTATCGTCGTTCAGTATTGCAGCCATGCATGCATGAGAGACGTACTTCCTCAGAGCTCACTGATTAATCTCCCATCATTCCTTGTGTCATGAAAAAGTACACCTATGCAAGAACATAGCTCTAATAAATAACTAAAATTCAGCATGTATATGTATCCATAATGAGTTATGAGAAAAATAAAAGAAGAATTAACCACTTCTATAAAAACTAAGAATAATTCTATACAATGCCGTAAAGGGTATTTATAGCATATATGAGATATGATTTATGATATGAATGAAACAAAAAGAACATCATAAACAGATATACTCAGCAATAATGTTAATATTTGTGGTATAAAAGAGAGAACTCTGTCGTCTGTCGGCTCAGGTTCCCCTCCCTCTCTCTCTCTCTCTCTCTCTCTCTCTCTCTCTCTATCTCTCCAAGCTCTCTCTCTCCCTCATCACGGTCACTAGTTCAGACAACGGGGATGGAATAACCTGCACACAGATCAAGATTTAAAGTTACCACTTTTTCTTTTTTCTTCTTTAGATATACTTATAAGGGGTAAATCTGTTTTGTCTCAATGCAATATCTCCACCTGGTTAGAGAAGGGGACACTTTAGCCAAAGCTAAAATGTTCAAATGTCACAAGGCCCTATTGTTCCAGAGACTTATCAGTGGTTTGGGTGGAAAAAAGAACCATTTAGTTAGGAGATGATCCTTTGTTCCTAATGAGCCTAAGTGAAATTAGAGACATGAGCGCAGACGTAAACAGACATGCATGCACGCACACACGCACACATGCAAACGCACGACTCACAAATTGAGCCAAATGATATTGCATTTTTTTCTGGTTTCTTATAAAAAGTAATGCATGGAGTCTACGAAATCTATATTACATATTTTTTAATACATATTACATATGTTCTTTTAGGTGCATGACCTAACCTCTGTATCGTTCAGTTATCTACCCGGCCTGTAAGAATGGATAGATTCTTGAATGGGTTTGATTAAAGGAAATATATGAATAAAATCTATTCAAATACTTAAGTGTTCCCTTAAAGGTGCGCACATAGTGGAGGTAGAAGTCTGTAAAGAGCACACAGGTGCAGAGAAGTGAAAGGTATCTATTTCACTATGTTAAAGTGCTAAAATGTGAAACTATTTGTAATGTAAAAAAAGCAACTATGTGGAACTATGTTATCACATTATACTAATAAATATATCAGTTTAGAATCGTGTATGCTCTGTTACAAATGGTGTCCAAATACTAACCAAAATGTTTTAGTCCATCTTAAAAGAGGAAAAGGAGAAACCTGCTGAAAGTTTTGTAAACGTGCACCTGTTAGTGCTGTAAAGTTACATGTAAGAGGAGAATTTATGAAAAACGCAAACATCTGCGTACATCAGAACTGGTTTATTTGCTAAATGAGAATATTACAGAGTGTACAATGATTTGACTTCGCAAAACCAAGCACAAGAATACATATAGGGAACGTACAAGCTACAATAACACACAAAAGCAAAGCCATACACACTTCTTGACAAGTTATGAATTATTATTGTTAGTTACTTGATTGGTGTGCTTGATTATCAGGTCAGTGTAGACGCATGCACGCATTAGACGTATGGGGTAAAAGTTCAAAAAATGTGTAAAAAATATTGACGTAGTAAGTTGCTAGAATGTTCAGTAAACATGTGACTAGTAAACTGGAAAAACGATACATAATAATAATAATATTAATACTACTACTAATAATAATAATAATACATGTGGTTAAACAGATCCTAAAGAGAAATAGGAAATATATCATAATTCAAATCTTCCAAATGAGTAACAAAGAGTTAAAGTAAATTACATTAAATAAAATTCAATTAAAGCAGTAACATGGTACAGCTAGTGTTTCCCAGTGCCAGTCCTCCACTGTACATGTTAGCGTGACACACCTGAATCAACATGAATCACTTCATTAAGCCTTTTGTGATGATCAAATGTGTGTGTGTGTGTGTGTGTGTGTGTTAGAGAGAGAGAGAGAGAGATGTGCAGTTATAGGAAAGCACTAGTAAAAGCACTAAGTGAAGTGTTAACTCAGTGTCGAACTGTATAGAGATAAATGCAGACATCAGGAGGAAACAGAGGCTTGTACGAGTCTAGGTGAGCAGTGTGCAACAGCACCTGTCCAAAAAAAAAAGAAGGAAAAAAAAGAAAACTCCAGGTGTCACGATCAGGCTGCGGTTTATTTAATTTTTTTAGTTTTTTTTTTTTTTTTTTTTTTTT
>JAQMYJ010000023.1:11566984-11577444 GCA_030014305.1 Clarias laeviceps
GGGGTATGGGAAAAAAAAGGTGAAGGAGTGCATTTCGTGTAGATATAAAATCGATCGCATGCATGTGCAAAGGAAGAAATCCCCCCTATATATATATATATATATATATATTGTAACCTACACATTGCACACAAAGCTGGAACATTCAGCCTTTAAATGTCCAAAGCACTGTGCAAACTTTGCCAGAAATTATTTTCCACACACATCCCTACTATTTATTTTATTCCCATCAGCGGATTGTAAACAGCTCCCAGGATGCAATCTGCATAACAGCACTGGTCCTTTCTGTACACACAGTCCTTGCAGAGCTCGGTGCACGACTGCACAAAGATGTCAGAGACGGAGAGCAAAGTGGAATCAGTCCAGATTTCAACAAAATACATGAATATATAATTGAAACAGAAATTGCATATTTCAAGCAGTGTTTGATGGTCAACCATTGAAGTGAAGTGAGGGACTCCATGTTACCTTGCATCAACCTGTCTCTCTGTAGCTTGTACCTCTGTGTGTGTGTGTGTGTATTTCCATGGATGGCTGGTTTGGGAAAACACCTAGTCAGAGTCTGGCTCAGTTAAGCACATAGCCCTCTAGTGGCTAACAATGGTACTTCATTTATATTGCATGAATATACTATATATTAGTTTGTAATATTTATATTGTACACACGAATATACTGTACTGTTCAGCTTCCTCAAAACAAATCATATTATGCCAAGATGACTTTAGAAATTATTGCTATAATAAGAAGGAAACATTAAAAACATAATTTGTCTTTGCATTTGAAAGTGTATAAATTCTCGCCACTGCCATGAAGGTCTATACGGAGAAATTGTCTGGCAAAGAGTTCCAGGCTTCTACGCCTTATAATATATTACATTATTATATAACACGGTAAAATTACAGTATAAATATTATGCTAATTACATGACCAAAAAGAGTGTGGACACCTGACTTTCAAACCCATATACTGTATATTTGATGAACATTCCAGTCGGCATTCCAGTTCATCCTGAAGGTGTTCAATCGGGTTGAAGTTAGGGCCCTGTGCAGGACACTAGCGTTCTTTCACACAAACCTTGGAAAGCCATGTTTTTGCTGGCCTCATTTCGTGCACAGCGGCATCGTCAGGGCACCTGGAACAGGTTTGGGCTTGACCCAACAGTTCCAGGGAAGATTAAACTATTTGTCACATGTACCTTAAAGCACAGTGAAATGATTTCTCTGCATATCCCAGTTAGGAAGCTGGGGATAAAATTTAATGTTTAGATATAATATCAGGACTCAATTAGCTAAATTCAAACCAAAACTGATCTTTTGGCATTCATGGGCAAAAAGGAAATATTCCACTTAACCAACAGAGAAACTAAATCAAAGCAGCTTGTGTAAACAAACACAAGGCCAGGCTAGTGGTTCTTGTGTGAAAATGTTCAAAATGCAGATGCAGTGTGATTTTAAAAAGACTTCCACAGAGAGTTTCTCAAAGTACATAAAACACAAATTCAAACTTGTTCTTAAAAGTATTTTATTTCCTTATTTTTAAAAGTTTCCCCATCCCGAAGAGGATGCTGTTAAATCTTCTATCACAGGATTCAGTTTAAAAAAAAAATCCATCTGCTTTCATAATTATAACAACCCTGTATAGAGTTCACCTAAACCTCTTGTGATAGACAATATTATTTTTATTATTTTCATCATCATAGTCATCAACAACAATGTGTTTATTAATTAATTAAGACCAGTAACATTATTTGATGAAACGAGAGAAGTCATGGTAGGCTGTATTACATTTTACAAAACACAAATGTAAGTGCGTGTGTGTGTGTGTGTGTGTGTATGTGTGCATGTGCGTGTGTGTGAGTAGGGCTAGAGGAAGTGAATTTCAAGAACCGTTTTTGAGAGGGGGGGGGACAAACAGAACAGTTATAAACTCATTAATATGATAAAACCGTAACACACTGAGATGACAGTGTATGACAATATTGTTGTGTACTAAAAATTTTAAACTTTTTTTTTTTTTTTTAAATACCAGCACTGTAAGTGATGAATTCATGGATTACTGATATGTATTTTTAAATTGTCCTTAAATTTGTTGATTTAAAAATAAAATGGTAGTGTACCTAGACACACTGAAACGAAAATTGCCTGAAAATACACCCATAGAGAATGTTTTCTTAGCGAGCTAAATCATTAAAACATTTAAAATGATCTTGTTAAAAGCACGTCGATCTGCCGTTACCAGGGTGGAGAGCGCAACTGTTATTGTGTAATTCTGTAAAGTAATGAAAAACTAAACATGTCTGTTTCATAGTTGATTCATCTACAATACACTATGACGTGTGATGAATGTGTGAACTGTCTGGTTTTACATTCCTTGTATCTTTATGATCTAAAATTAAACATTAAAAAAAACTTGACCAATTACATTCATTGTATTTAATGAATCAAAAGGTGCCTAATTCATTGCAGGGACTTAAATATTATTTGGTTTGCACAACATGCTGCAGAAATCTTCCATTCAGTCCTGAGCGTTAAGAAACTTTGCTCCGTCACCGTGTGAGAACATTTCAGAACCGCTTGTGAATCACAAAACCCTTCCTGCTGATGTTTATGCATCGAATGTCGTTCCTCCACGCTAAACAATTCTAATTATCTCTGACTCGAAATGTCATGGTGCAAGAATCATTATTCGACGTTCAGAAGTAGACTTGTGTCTAACAAACATGTGGATCACTTTCAAATTTTGTCAGTTTTTGTAAAAAAAAAATAAAAATAAAAAAAATATAAAAAAATACTGTGGAAACAACTTTACATAAACCCTGAAAACATAAAATAAATATATTCCTTTTAAAAAAGGGATCTATTGATTACAAGAACCCTTTGTTTAACATTGGAAAACAGGATTTTGATCAGATACTGCACTGTATAACTGAAGCCCTGGAAAATATTAGTTTGAAAAATAAACCCAGACAGTTAAAGACTGACTTTTTTTTTTTTAAAGCGCGTGTGCGTGTGTGTATGTGTGTGTGTGTGTGTCTTTCTATGGAGCTCGCCTGTCCCTCTTAGTCAGAAGGTAGCACTGGATGGTATGAAGACGGTCTTTGGCAGGTCCGAACTCTGGCTGAAGCTTTAAAGTGGATTCGTACCAGTGCATGGCTTTCTCAAACTCCTCCTGTAAAAGCAGGACAGAAAGCAGTACATGTGTGAGGAAGGTGAGAAAGAAACTATTCTATCCATAGCTCCACTGAAAGTAAAACACTGAAATCGTTTAATATACTGTAACTTTCTTATACTGTGAAAATGGTTCTGCCCACTGTGAAGTGTTTAATCTGTCAGAAACATAAGAGAAGACATATTTTTCTCCAACTCTGAGGTCAGGTTAGGCTTCCTGTCTTTTCTTAATAAATCCCGCCTTCTTCATTAAGATCGGTTACAAGAATTCAGTCTGATCTGTGATTGGTTTAATGTTTTACTACTATTCTGAAATTCAAGACAAATCAGTGCCTCTTCCTCAGCCAAAGCCCCAGGGAACAAAAGTCCAAAGTGCCAGTGGGAGAGAGTTCCTCTCACAAAAGGTTACTGGTCAGAAATAGAAGCAAAAGTTCCCTTCCTCAACCTTGAAAATCACCCAATGCGGAGCAAACATCCTTAGAATGAATTTAATCCAATAAAGCTTTTGCAGACCTGATGGAAAACCAAACCAGTTGCCATTTTGTCAGAATGCCAGACAGTTATTTTGTACGAGAATGCCACAACGTATGATGGGAGATGGTTTTGTCAGTTTCCCATTGACAGAAAGAAAAAAAAAAACGAGATTTGTGGTTATCGGCCATCCAGCCGTGAGACGAGACTGATCCTGGTTAAAGATGAGCCACTGTTTGTGTAGTGACCACTGCATTTCAGGAAGCTTAATGTTCAGTAGGTTTAACACAGTAAACAGCCAATATACAGTATGTGATGTGTTACGTCTGATAATTTAGAGTAGATGCAGAGGTTATTGAGACGTATTATACGTTTCCATTAGAGTTGTTAAGCTTTCCATGGTATTCAGTTGGACTCATCAGACAGCACAGATAATCAGGTGAATAGAAAGAAAAAGAGAAACCTCAGTAGGAAACTGACACACTTAGTAACAGAATGTAAACGATGCTAATATCCTGCTAAAGCAATGTTTCCGTTTTTAACTAAAATGATAGTTTAAACGTAAAATTTTACCTGATGAGAAAAGTGTAAATATTACCAAATCATACATTTGGTAAAGAACCTCTTGAGCTTGATAAAAATCAGTAATGTCCAAGAATGAAGTCTCTTAACATACACTGTTATCTATTCCCTCATCATGTGTTCAGAAAAATCTGTGTAAGTAAATTAAGCCAGCAGTTCATCATTATTTGCCCTGGCAGTTTTATCTGGGTTGGGCATGAGTGCCTGGCTAAATGGTGCATGTTTTGACAGTGGATCACATGACTGGATCAAGTGTTTACATGGCCAATATTTACCTGTTGAACAAATTATCAAAAGGTTTGCACCACCCTTCTTATCCTGATTGAAAATTAATTCAGATAAGGTCAGACTGTTCTGGCTGAAGTGTTTAGGTGATGCATTTTTATTCTGATTGGGCTGGTTAGTGTCCATGACAGTCAAGCATAAAAACTCACCATTGCTATGTAGACGTTCGCAAGTGTAAAATGGTTTACAACGAAATGAGGAGCGATCTCTACGGCCATGCGGGCCACGGTGAGTGCGTCCTCCCACAGACGGGCGTTCTGGAAGATGTTAGCCAGACTGATCAGGGGGACATCCTGCAGGACAAGAGACATCATCAGGTGATAATTAAAATGCATATCTAGACAGTGAAAGAAGCATCAGTCAGGTGTAATTTCTTGGGCGACTTTTTAGACAAACAATTCAACAATCTAGATTTTAATACTTCCAAGATGTTCTATGTAAAATATAGCTGTTGCTTATTGCTCATGGTCAAGTACACCACTTATTTTGAAAACAAAAACAAACAAAAAAAAAAAAAAACACCACACGGATTTATCTGTAGCGTAATATGTGTACAATTGTTAATTACACTAACTGCATGTGAAAGTAGGTCGATCCCCCGTACCAAGGAGAGAGCAACTATCTGCAAAAACTATTCATTTAAAACCAATCACAGAAGCATGTTGGGAATAAAAACACTATATAAAATTACATCATATCTTTTGTCTACTCAAATAGGTTGTAAATCATTCTGAATTGCTTTGGTGTCCTTTTATTTACATCCTACAATATATGAGGTACAAAGCAAAATGGTTGAATCTAATCTAATCTAAATAGTTCCTAACAAGGCTGAATCCCAAATCCCTCTGTGACACCTGATTAAGATCACTACTTGGTGTGTGAACAAGTGATTGTTCACCCTACATAGTGCACTAGCTTTCCATTTAATGCTATTTGTGATTTAATAAATGGAATCCAGAAGTTAACGTAGCCAATATTCTAAATCAGAATAAGTAGAAATAAGGATTGGTTTTATAATTTTGAAATATCAGATCCAGCACAAAGACACTCATTCTCATGTGATATTGTTTAATTATAAAACTGTAGGCTTGATATAAAAAAATCTCATTGGCTGAGCCACATTTTAAGGAGTCATAGAATCCTCCATACACAACCGTCTGAACTGAACACCATCAATACACCAGATTTTAAACTAATTACACTTAAAACTTACCTAAAACTTTTTATTGACAATATTAGTAATAAAATCATCTATTTATTGAACCATGGATATTATTACATTGCTTTTATCACATTATAAAAGTAATAAAAGCTTATTACTTAATTTTGCACATAAACTGCATTTTTACATCCATTACCTAAAAACACACAGATAAAGAGATATAATCCTTGCTGTAATAATAAAAAAAAAAGTACAGCTTGATAATATTTTAAACCAGATCAGGGTTGGTTGTAACAGGTGGGTTTTATTACTCTGCCACCAGGTGGCGTAGATGTTTTTTTGAAGGCCGTCAGTGCATCCATCCCAGATTCCTGTACATGGTCAAGATAATATTTTAAACGGTTACTTGTCGGATGCAAAATAGTGATAAGTATGGCTAGACTTGGCAGTGGAGACGTCTAGACACATGTAGACACTACACTTTTAAGATATGGTACTGCAACAGCCCTAATGCAAAGATGCAAATTTAAGCTTAAATAGTACTTACACAGTGATTTATATGAAGAATCCTGCCTAACAACAGGTGTCTGCCAAAGTTTTCATCAAATCATATTGGTGACAAAACGTCACAACTGCCTCATTTATCAAGCTGGACTTGAATAAATGTGTGCATAAATAATTAGAACGATCATCCGCACGAGAACTTTAATATTCATGAAAATCCCAAAAAGTCAGAAAAAAGTTAAGTCATTACACCTATGCAAATGTATGTATAAGAACAGGAACTAATGTAAACCTTGTCTTGATTGATGGATTACTGCACTTTTATAGATGGAACAAACTGTCAATTTTAAATTGCTGTTTTTAGCAGACACTCTTATCCAGAGAGACTTACAGACGTGCTTTAGAGTCTCTATCTAAACTCCACCCTCACACTAGGTCAGGGACTAGGAGTGCCATAAAGAACATTATTATTATTATTTTTTTTCCTTTTCATTTTATATTATTGACATTCATAAAAAAAATAATAATAATTAATAATAAAAATAAAAAATAACAGCCAAAAAAATCCAAAAAAGTAGATAAAATTTATGAATAAAAACTATTAAATTACAAATTCAATTGTGACAAAAGAAAAGAAAGAGTGCAACAGAATTGGAGGACAGGCTGTAAAACAAAGAATTTAGTGATCGCTTTTAATTATTTTTAATGTATTTTTTACTGGCTTAGGTCGTCTGTGTATTTGAAGTTTTATGCAGTTTTCATCAACATACACAAAGATGCAAAGATAATCAGCGTGTCTTTTGTTACGTATGATTTACACAAACATTTCCACACAACTTTATTAAAAGATTAATAAATGAGGCCCACTGTTCTGTTCATATGCCACCGATATCTAGAAAAATTGTCTTAGTAATGCATGTTTTAGTCATTCTTTTGCGTAGCAGTACATGTATAGCAACGCTGACTACAAAATCGATATACAAGTTTGCATTTGAGGTGGTACAACATTGCTGTTCCTCTATAATAGAAAAATTAAGAATTATAATAGATTATTGATAAGAATCACATTAAATACAATACACATTAAATGGACACCTAGGTATCATGATATCATATCGGTTGGTCCTTGGTGATTCCCTTCCCTACTAATATCCATCCATATATTATAAAAGGGAGAACACCTCGGACCTTGGAGAGCTTTTAGCCATTATCCAGTTCATCAGCTCTTAAGCCATAACTGTAATAAGAAGAGTGTCCTGAGGTTAGACACAAAAAAAAAACCTGTTCACTAGTTTGTTTGTTAGTAATTATATCACAGGTACCTTCATGTGGTGAGGAGCGGAGTTCAGAGCCTGACGCAGGCAGTCTATGGCCTTCTTCCCCTGACCCTTCACTCTCCAGTACAGCGCTGCCATGCTGGACAGAACCCATGAGGTCTGGTTCTGTAATAAATGACGTCAAAGCCGACATAAAAAATAAACACCCGTAAGTAAAGTCCATCAAATATAAAGCCGTAGACAAGACGAGAATTTATAATA
Source organism: Clarias laeviceps (assembly GCA_030014305.1). Taxonomy (NCBI): domain Eukaryota; kingdom Metazoa; phylum Chordata; class Actinopteri; order Siluriformes; family Clariidae; genus Clarias; species Clarias laeviceps. The sequence goes on from JAQMYJ010000023.1 coordinate 11,574,695, forward strand.
GATAGGTTTTCTGTGCAAGGTCAGAATTGAGAGAATACAAATCAGTAGCTGGAACGCCTCAGCCAACCAGATCACATGTCTGAGCCAGAAGTGTTTTAGTTTTAAGGTTAAGTTGCTGCTCATATAGCAGTCATCACTATTATACTGTATATTCTGTCCAACAATAAAAACGAGAAATCTAAACTACCGTCACAAATTATGATACTAGTTAAACACAATGTATATTTTTATATGAAATATATATTTTTAGAAGCGGGTAAGAACTATACCTGCACTGTCATGCATTCTTCCTCAACTTTGTAGACTCGAGTTTACATTAATGTGTTTAATTAGCCATACAGTATTATATCACATTACCTACCAATTTTAACCTCATTAATCAAGTATCTGAACAATTAACACGTACAGCTGAGCAGTGCACTGATGTTTCCTCTTGCCTTGTGGGCAATGTTTCATATTAATGATAATAATGGTAATCCAAAACAAACACATGGTTTAGTTTACATTCTGAAAAAGGCCGATTCTGACACCGTCCCCAACCCAGTCGTACCTTTTCCAAGACTTTGGCCAAGCGGGTTCCCACTTGCTCAAAGGACTGCGGCAAAAACTTATCTTTTCCCAAATTCTGCAGCACCTGAGACAAGATATACAGTGATGTCAGTGAGATAGACTGCTAGTAACAGACCACGTGCATTAGCCTACACAAAAACACACCTCTTTAAGCTGACTCTCTCCAGTATAGTGCATGCTGCCACGGTTGGCCACTCCCCCCAGATGGTCTAGCGTGTGCATGCTGGCAGGCAGATTAGCATTGCACACCGGTTCTGCAGCGGGCTCCTGCAGTGGAGTGGCAAAGTCTATATGCTCTGTGATGCTGCACAGGGAACACAGAGCAAATGGAAAAAGACAGAGATAATAAGCAAAAAGCATATGCACATCATTTGAACTAAAAAAAAAAAATAAAAAAAAATAAAAAAAAAAACACACATGACCCGGTTTACCTGACAGCATGGAGGCAATCGTACACTACAGTGTTCTGACCAACTGGGAGGGTGTTACTTATACACAATCTGTTAACTCTTGGGTTTGCCCCAAACTGCATGCTACCCTAATAAGCAAGCAATGGTGTATAACTAACATATTTATAACACTGTTTGGCATGGGAAGTACAACACATGGGGCAGAGGTGGGGTCTGCTGGTTACTGGTTTCAGCTGTCGCATAACAGACTCATCTAACTGAAACAAAACACTAAGAGGTGCCTTGGACTAAGACTAAAGTGCCCCTTTGAAAACATCCTAAAAGATGTAAATGTGTGCACTAAATTCAATAAATAAGCATACTCGTAGTAAAACTGAAATACTCCTCGTGGGCACTAAAAATACTCTATCGAAGACCAGTAGTTTTTCGTAATGTATTGATGGTTCTACAATCTCTCCTTCAACACAAGTTAAAAGCTTGGGTGTTATCCTTGATAGCACCCTATCTTTTGAAGCACACATTAATAAAATCACTAGGACAGCGTACTACCACATCCGAAACATTAACCGTCTCCGTCCGGCCTTCTCAATGGGGAGCGCTGCTATTTTGGTACACACTCTCGTCACCACACGCATAGACTATTGCAGTGCTTTTTTTTGGTCTTCCCCTCAAACTCCTACATAAGTTACAATAAGTACAGAACTCAGCCGCTAGAATACTAACTAGAACTCCTACGATGGACCACATAACTCCTGTTCTTCAACAGTTACACTGGCTTCCTGTCCAACAGCGCATACATTATAAAATTCAGTTTTTTGTTTATAAGGCATTACATAACCTGGCTCAGTCATATTTAACAGATCTTCTCCTAATTTATACTCCTTCTAGAAACCTGAGATCGTTATCATCACTAAATCTGGTTCTTCCTCGTATGTGTTCGGCAACCATGGGATCTCGAGCTTTTAGCTACGCTGCCCCTTACCTGTGGAATCTACTACCTCTTGACATCCGTAATAGTAACTCCATTTCTGTTTTCAAATCCCGTTTAAAAACACGTCTATTCAGGCAGATATACTTTTAACACTGAATTGTATATATACAGTATTGTCCTTTATTATTATAATTTTTTTTTTTTTTTTTTTTTTTTTAATGGCGTGTAAGGTGTCCTTGAGTGTCATGAAAGGCGCCTACAAATAAAATCTATTATTATTACTCGATATTTTTGGCAGACACGGCCAGCCAGGTGCTCGCCACAGTAGTGAGGTCTACCCGCCGTGTGCGCTGACACTCCTCTGGTCCTGGCCAGCCAAGATTGCTGTAGTCCTTCCACCTTCCTGCAACACACACATACACACACGTCCCCAAACTGTGTATACACTGTAACACTGCACATGGAAGAAAGCAGCCGGTTCACATGGCACGTACCTGAAGGTCCAGGTGAAGGGAGGGTGGGACCGCTGATCTCCAGGATGGACTGTGGCGCTGACGAGTCACTCAGAGAGGAATCCTCTTCACCTGCCCAGCTCTCAGAAACCTCTGCCTTGGGCTTTCGCATGCGCTTCACCTGAAATGTGATCTGCAAACCCCGAACAAGAAACAAAAAAAATTATTTCTCTGAATGAACAGACAATCAGTGCTTATTATAGCTGTTTATATCAACCACCAGAAATGTGGTATTTGTTTAAAAACATTAGGCAAAATAGTGGATTAACTAAATAAATAGCAGAAGGGGGAAAAATAATTTCCTTGTAGCCATCAGAAACTAAGGCC
>JAQMYJ010000023.1:11577861-11591600 GCA_030014305.1 Clarias laeviceps
CGATCTCCGTGATACCAATATCTTTCTCCACATGAAACCGCAAAACACCCTGTTGAGTGCTGTCAGGAGCATCCCTAAATCAACAGGGGGCCAATCAGAATCCTAGACAAACGTCATTACCGGTTCCGCCATGCAGAAGTTCGACCAGGTCTAGTCCAAAACCGCCGCCGCTGTCTGCGAGGTCTGTGTCTTCGGATTTTCGTATGTAGCAGCCGTGAGCTTCGTAGTACATTCAGGCACTTTTGTTCATTAACGTAATGTGCGAGTAACTGAACGTGTATGTGCATGCATGTAAAAAGTCTAGTAACCAGCGTTAACACGGTCAGTGTTAACAAAATATCCTCAAAAAACAAGACAGAGGTCAAATCAAGGAGACTGGCATGGAGCCAATGACATCATTAGCACACAAGATGACGTTAAAAGAAGTCAAGATTTCTGTTTCCGCTGTCCAGACAACACTTTGAAAGAAGCTTTTCAAAAAGCTCAGTTTTCAACAATGTGGATGAAAGAACAAAATGCAGAGAAAAATACCCAGCTACATGTGGACAAGGCCTAAGAGCTAAAGAGATAATTTTTTCTTTTTTTTGCTTACCCATTCTGCTCCATCATCATCCTCGCAGTTCCCGAAACAGGCTCCATCACTGCTGGCCCCCATCACCCTGTCGTTTTTCAGGACACGGATCCCTCGTAGGTCTCCACGCTTCCCGCTTACATCCAACGCCCCCATCAGCTCCTCATGCAACTGCCACTGCTCTTCTCCTTCCAGCCCTCCTTTCTTATCTTCCCCTCGCTCCTGCTGGCCCACTTCTCCTGAGCCATTACTGTCCACTACTACTTCTACAGAAGCGAGAGGGGAGCGAAAGACACAAATTTTAGTCAGATAGAAAGAGAATGATATTGTTATGCACAACAACAGCTCCAAACAAGTTCTTACTCTCAAACATGATCGAGTCCTTTAAAGCAGGTTCAGGCATGGCTTCTGGGTTTCCTGTTTCTTGCCTTTCCTCAGACTCCCAGTCTTCCACTTCAATGTCATCTACTCTCTCGCAACCCGAACCATCTGTACACCAAACACAAAGCACATTCGGTCAGCAACTTCCTTACTTCCTTACTGACAATCCAACCTGCACCCTGTTTACGCCAAGTCCACACACTAGGCACTGAGGCTCCTGATTCCATAACACTGTGCAGCGCGCTGAACTGTCTGGTGCAATATACAGTATAAGGAAAAGGATATGAAATTTTGATTTCCAAACTATGATTTGGGAAATCAGTTGTTTGATATTATCTTACACCAGAAAATGAGAAGATAATTTTAGTAACTTCTTGAAAGTTAGTGATTAGTACCTCGATGTTCAGATTTGAGAGCAGCTGTAGGATTGAAAAACATTTCTCACTTGTTATGGTAAGTTTGTCTTTAGGAAACTAATGAAGGTAATTATTTGAAGGAATGAAACTCTTTCACATGCCCTTAAAGTGAGCTTTGAGTTTTGAGTCTAATTTCACTTTGGCTGCACTTGATAGGACTATAAGCAAACCAAAGCAATGCATGCAAATGATTTTCTAAATGTAGCTAATTTAATGTTAAAATCATCCTCTTAGTGCTGTTGACAAGGGCGAGTTGAAAATGCAAATGCACTCAGGTCCACAGCCGTAAATTAATACCTGAACTAATATCACTACGTGTCTCCCCAATTTTAAGTCGAACAATTAATTGTTTTTATTTGTTTAATTTTTTTTGCAGCATAAAACAAAGTTTGACTTATTTTCAGCCTGTTGAATTATTGAGCGCAATATTTCTCCTCTTCAAAGCCCTTTGGCTTGATGGGGACCTGTGTCAGGGGAAGAGGAAAAAAAAAAAAAAAAGAAGAGTGCTGAACTACAGGAGAAGCAGCGAGGAGAGAGGGGGAAAGAAAAAAAAAAAAAAAAGAAAGGAGTGGGAGGTGGAAGAGAAGGCAAACCCAGAATAGAAAATGCAGTGGAGAGAGAGAGAGAGAGCACTAAAAACAGATGAGAGATTACAGTGACTGAGCTATTAAAAGATCTCGACCCACAACACAACTGAGGGTGAAACTCAAGGGATTAGAGCAAAGAGACTGCAAGACAGGGAAAGGAGGCTGGCGCAATATGGTAGAAGTCTGGGGTAAACTCAGGTTAATATAAACTTCACCTTATCATGGTAAAAAATGTGTAAAACTTAAACACTATTTTCATAAGTATATTAACAATACTGCGAATTTAATGATAGATATTTCATTATCACAGATGTTTTTGAGCAGTTCCTTCAGACAATCGGAACGACTGCTCATGGCACTCACGTGGACAGGGATGGTGCTGGAGCTTGTAAAGGAAAGGGTAGAACTGCAGGCAGCGCAGCAGAGACAAGCTGGCACGGCACTGGACGCAGCTGCCACTCAGGGACAGGGCATGCCGGAACAGGGTCAATGCACCAGTCAGGTTCCCCCGAGAGAGCTGCACGCTCACCATGCTCAGCAGCGTGTGAGGCTTAATGGAATGAATGAACAAGAAAGGCAGTTTAAAAAAAAACCTAAAAAACAGGAGAGTCAGCAGAGTTCACTGTAAACTATCTTTACCAAATAGTAATAAAAGTTATAGAATAACAGTTCAGCAGTTTTGCAGCAGTTGTGTAAATGGTGTTAAAAATAAATAAAGATTCATGTGCATGCAACTGACAGTCACACCCATCAGACATCACATTACTGTGATAAAAATATTTTGTTTCTCTGTTAAAAATATACATTGACTGTAAGCAACTATCTATGTTTTAATAAAATGTTTTATTTATAGAACTTTCTGATCTTGCTGGTTGAATGTTGATTGGATGTTGATTATCAAGTGAGTTCCCACTGTAAACTGTAATTGTTGAAAACCTGACTGTAATATTCTACATCCAGGTTTATATGTCTAGTGATAGATATAAATATTTGTTTTATAAACATGTATTCCCCAACTTACAAATGAGTTCCGTTCATAAGTCTGATTTGTTCTTAAGTCTGAGAAAGTGAGTCTAATACGCCTTTGGTACGAATATACAAAATCATACCAATCCCCGTTCCCCACACTGCCATCATGTGGCCAAAAACCATAATCGCACCTAAGGAAATTAATCTCACACAGATCAAATGTAATCTGTGTTGTCTCTGCACCTTTATATCACGAGGGGAATCCTGGAAGGCATTTTGTCTCAGAGCTGCTTTCCACAGTATTGGACTATGAACTCTCTGTCTCGAAATTAGGTTTATTCACTATCAGGACAGCTTTAAAAGACAGCCATTTTCCATCATTGAGCTTCCGGACTGATTCCTTGAAACCGGTGAAGCCGACTCATTTCTCCCGCACCCCCACACGCACCCACAGACAATATACCGGACATTAACTATTCAAATATGAAAATATTGTGTATAATTGTAAATATTGGTATCTGGCGCACTGCAGTGTCTATTTTTTGTACAATACATGTGAGCTCCATGATTGAACCAAAAGTAAAAATGTGGTCTGTTCGTGTCTGCGGAAGTTTTGTAACTCGAATGTTCGTAACTCGGGCACTACCTGTATAGATAGATATTTGATAATCTTTTTCACTAAGCCTGAATAAACACGTTTTCAAGTGTAAAGAGCCACATACTAAGCAGAGCTGCTGTGATTGATGGTCATGAATGTTGGTGATATCCTAAGTGAAGTGATATGTCTGGTGTACCTCTGAGTTATTGATCTCCATAGCCTGCTGCAGGAGCTCCTGGGCTTCGTGGTGAAGGCCATAGTGGAGCAGCAGGTTGGCCGCGTTAACTAATGGCACGTTTTTGTGCTGAGGTGGAGCTGAGTGCAGGGCCTGGCGCAGACACTGCAGAGCTCGGGTCCCGTTTCCCTGAGCTCTCCAAAAGAGCCCGGCCTCATTCTGAACCAGCCACCGAGGTACATTCATCTACACACACACACACACACACACACACACACACACACAGGAGGAAACAAGCTTCAAACCAGACTGAAGCTATTGGACAGAGTCTTGCATTCATCCTGATTCAGCTGGTCTTTAAATAGTTTGCCTGTATATATTTTTGGAAGCGTTTCTTTTCTAGAGCAGAAATTTGCTGTCCAGTCAGTATTTTTCCTAGCACCTGCTAATGTGGAACAAAAATTAGGTCATGACAGCACATTTTATCATCATTACAAGCAGTTGTTCATCCTTACCTTCTCCAAAGTACTTGCTATCAATGCACCCGTTTGTTCCATAGTCCAACCATCACTACGCTTCAACAGTACCTACAAATCAACAAGCACACACACAAACAAAAATACTTGTATTCATTTAATGTTGATTTAATCACGTGTGAAACCATACTCGTAAAGCACATATCTGTGCTGTGGTGTATGTAAATATAACAGCATGGCTGAGGATACATAATTATTCCACAGAACAGATTGAATGCATATAGTTAACCTAAAAAAAATTGTTCTCTTACATATAGTTTGCATCTACAGTACAGTACGTGCATACTTTTATGCAGCACTTTGCAACACTAAACAGGATTTGTGGTATTTAATTTATTTATGTACCTTATTAAAACATTAAAATATATGAAAATCAGAAGGAACTCCTTCTTTAGTCAGGATTTATTTTACACCTGGAGCTGGCATAACTCCATGTGTTTTTTTTTTTTTTCCAGGTGATCATCTGTTCTTCTGTCTCCACTGCTAAGAACAATTCTTTCCACCATGCTTCAGTTGTTTATAAAATTTAACCCTGCCTTAAAAGTATCCTGTGAAAAGCAAAAAAGCTTAATTTTCAATGCATATCTCTGTATGGATTCTTTCTACATTAATTAAATCTGAAAAGATTTTTAAAAAGTATCTTATATATATATATACACACACACACACACACACACACAGGGAAAAGTAGTTTTTTTTTTTCTTTTCATAATTTAATTCAAAAAGTGAATAATCATATATTCTAGATTTATTGCTTGTTAAAACATTTAAAAGTCATTTAGTTTTATGTTTTGATGATTATGGTTTTCAGAGTGGAGAGAATCCAAGTCTAGTGTGAATCTTCCAAAGTCGGTTATGATTTGAGATGCCATGCCATCTGCTAGTGTTGGTCCACTGTGTTGTATCAAGTATAAAGTCAACACGGCCATCTATCAGGAGATTGTAGAGCACTCCAGCTTCAGTCTGCCATAATATTACTGTGCTTGACGAGCCAGTCAACTCGCCTGACCTGAACTCCACAGAGAATCAATGGACGATTGTCAAGAGGAAGATGAGAAATAAATGACCCATCAATACAGACAAACTGGAGACTGCTATTAAAGCAACCTGGTCTTCAATAATGCCTCAGCGGGTAAATAGACATTCTTTTCAGATACTGGGGATTTCTGTATTGTAAATCCTTTTTTGATTGAGCTTCTATTGAGAAATATTCTCCTATTCTGAGATAATGGATTTTTGATTTTTATGGAGTGTAAGATGTAAGTCATTGAAATTAAAACAAACAAAGCTTGAAATATTTCACTTGTAATGAATCTAAAATATACTAGTTTAATTTTATGGATTAAATTATGAAAAACATTATTTTATTTATATTTCATTATTTTCTAATTTGTATACATATATTCGATCCATAATGTCTTTAGTGGGAGCCATTTAGAAGGGAAAAAAACAAAAAACAAAAAAACCGGTTAAATCAGCAGAATGAGCATAATCCTGTTCTACCAGAACGTCTTCCTTTATGTTTGCATACAGAATATTATCATGTTTGATAAACCCAGGATACTGAAACTTGACTTGTCCAGTGTTTTAATCAGGAGACATCCAAATATTTTTGAAAGATATCCAAATGGTGCTTGCATTGTTTTTAGCCATATGGTTTTGTTCAGTATGGAAATCACCAGTATCATGATATTAAGATCAAACTTTTACACCACTTTAGAAAGTAAACCTTGGTTTTGATGTACGATCTTAGCCTCCACTTTCTTAAATTGATTGAGATGTTTTATACCAGAAACAGTAGTTTTACATCACTAAGAATGTCTTAGGCATGTGAGTAAATGTTTTAGGCATGTGAGTAAATAAAGAAGAAAGACCAAACAAACCTGAGTAGCGTACAAGTCAGGCCGTTGTTTCCCCAGCAAGGCCCAGGCTACAGAGGTCAGAGGGTCACCAGGTAAGGGTTGAGCTTTTAAACTGCAGTCAGGGGTCTCGACAGAGACTGGGGGACTCCTGTTCATATACAGGCTACTTTTTCCCCTGAACAGAGCAGATGCAGAAAGCATGAGAATGAGCTTCTTGGGTCATGTTTCAAAATGCTAAATGCTCAATATTAAAACTAGAAATGCGAACATGCAGGTCAGGTACATGGCTTAGGATTACAGAATAAAAGTGGTATAGTTTTTATTTTTCTTGCAACAGAACTGGTTATACAGTACACCAGACATCACGCTATGTTTTGTGCTTTTGTTTTGCAACTTACATCAACACTACTAGTCAAAAACCTGGACACACCTTCTAATGCAATTTTGTTGTTGTTGTTTAGTGATTATTATTTTTTTTTTACATTCTAAAACAATACAGGAGATTTCCAAACTATAAAATAACATGGAATGATGCAATTATGCAACAACAACCAGTTGTTATTTTAAGACTTGAAGGTCAGCCTTTCTGGAATAGTTATTAAAAAGAACAGTATTGTGTCAAGTGAATTTGCAAAACCCATCAAGCACCATGATGAAACTGTCTCTCATGAAGACCATCCCAGGAAACCAAGACCAAAACTTACCTCTGCTGCAGAGGAGACGTTCATTTAGCGTTACCAGCTTCAAGAATCACAAATTAACAAACAGCACCTCAGATTAGAGCCGTTATGAAGCTTTACAGAGCAGAAGAATGCTGTGATATCACGATATCAATTGTTCAAAGGAGATTATTGCAGATTTTGGACGCCTTCAGCATTGTTTTATATAAATAAAAATCGGGCAAGACCATGGAATTAGAAGGCGTGTTTATAACTTTTGACTGGTAGTGTGGGTGCTTGTTCCAATCGGTCACTTATTCCGGGGTAAGTGTGGGCAGTAATACTGGTCTGCTGAACCCTGAGCGCGAGTGCATTTGTCAGTCTCACCTGAGGCCATGGCTCTCTGGGGGAAGGAAGAAGGTGGGCAGCAGGTCAGCAGAGGGAACGGAGGGAAACCGCTGAGCACACTCTGAACTTCTCGGCCACAGCATACTATGGGTTTCCTATTTAACATTAAACAGAAACCTTAGCTAAAACATACATTAAAAATACTAATAAAAGAAACTCCACCCACACATTTTCAGACTCAACTGAACAGCATAACACAGAACAACGAGACAGAACAAGATGTTTGTACATCTTCTTGTACAAAAACCTTACAGAATTAGAGGACTCCTTGAACCAGTGTGCTGCTAGGACATCTCCTCCCGACACAGTGAAGTATGGCTGTGGGCTTCGGCTCTCGTTCGTGCTCGGCTCGGACACCAGAGCCACGCTCCTGGCTACGGACACCTCCTCACCAAACTGCGTGGAGAGTACACAAAATAAACACATGATTATTCAAACATCCAACATGTTCGAAACGTTTTAAACAGTTAATCTGACAGGTTTGGTTCCGGTTATATAAAACTAGCGGAAGAACCCTTTGTTGATGGGAAAAGTGTGTGTAGAAATAGTTCAAAGGTTAAAATCAGTTTGATCAGTTTTAATGTAATTAGTAATATTATTATTTCAGGTTGAAGCCCACATAAATGTCTGCTTGTTTGTCTGTACAGTAGAACTCTCTGCCTAACTTATTAATACAAAGACATAAAAGGTCGTAGGGTTGAGTATCTTATGCCTTGTTTACGCCAAGTTGTACTTCTTTCGTCATCAGCCAAATACACTTCCTTTTAGTTTAGTAATCGGAGAGTGAATCAAAGAGGGAAATGAGAAATTGAAAAAGATGATCGGACTAAGATTCAGCTTTGTCTTAAAACGACTTCAGCGCGTTAAAATTCACTTATACCACTTATAGGCGCGGTGAAAATATTAAATATTAAGTAATCCCAGTAAAAATATTCAGTTTAGCTTTTTTCGAAATAACATCTATTGTTGCAGGTTTTTGTTTTCATCTTATTTCTATCTTATTAGTAGCACATTTTAAAGTAGATTATTAAATCAGGCACATAACTGTTCATAACAGTTACACAGACACAAAGACATACAGGCAAAATTTTCTGAGACTGCTTTCGGGTCCTCAGTACTAATACAGACAGTGAAGGCTTACACCAGACTTTAACTTAATTCAGTATGTTCTGTATACGTCTTCCCTGGGATACCTAGTAAGAGAATCCGTGTATATTTAAAGAATGCTGTTAGACTTGACAACCACCTGGTATTAAATAAACGGTGGAATTAAAACTATGGAAAATCAGTTTGACACTATAACCATGCCAAGGTCAAAGTCACTGAGATCACACAGCCCTTCTAATGTTTTCTATAAACATCATCTGAAGCTCAACACCAGCGTCTGCATAATTTTTTGTGCTGCTGCCACATGATTGGTGCACTGGACAAATCTGCAGTGAGTGTGTATACAGTACTGTGCAAAAGTCCTAGGCTTATGCAAATAACTGCTGTACAGCTAGGATGTCTTTTAAAAAAAAAAAAAAAAAAAAAAAAAAAAAACGATTTATACATTAAAAATGATACTATAAAAAACATTAAACAGTAATTAATTAAGCAAATTGGTGTGACGACCCTTTGCTTAAACTACAAGTCAAATTTGTGCAGTTTTATAAGGAAATTAGCTGCTTAGTTTTACTGAACATCCAGCAGAACCAGCAACAGTCACAGCACTTTGTCGCAGCTGCTTCTTTTTTCATGCATGAAAATCCAAAAGCTTTCTTTTTGTTTTTCTTTTGCTGGAATATTCATGTTTGGAAATCAGAATCTTTTTTTTGTACTGACTTAACAATGAGGTCATAAAATAAAGATGTATAACAAACAAAATTTTATGATTTTTGCACAGTATTGTAAAGATAGTTTTGGAGAACTGCTTCTTTTTAATGTATAAAAAACATTCATTCAATCATTCATGTGTGCAGCAACATTGTTTTGTTTTTTTTTTTAACCCTGAATTTGCCTACCTGTCACACAAGCTAATTTTCTTGTTCACATTAATCTGCATAGAATTTTGCACATCATTACACATTACGGAGTTAAGCCGTTATCGCTTTATTTAAACTCCAAACTCTTGATCATGAGCCAGGAATAAAAACGTAAAAACTCCACACGGAACAATGAGCAAATCTCAATGGAGGTACAGTATGCTGCACATATTTGAGTACTGCTGTGTAAAACTAGCCATAAACAGGTTTACTCAGTCCAACCTGAATGTAATGCACGTTCTCAAACAAATCCCCCCGATGATAGCGGACAGGTAAATCAAAGGGACAGGACAGGGTGTACTGCTGCTGCCCCAGGTGACACATCTGGTGGTTACCTGATAAAAATACGGAAACATAATCATCATTAGTTTGTTTGTCAAATAAGAGCATGGACACAAACAGATAACACCCGACACGCCTATGTAATCAAGGTGCTTTTACTGTTTACTAATGTGTAATATTGCTTATTTAAAATGTGTGTGTGGATATATACAGTATATACATATCTGGACTCTGCCAATGGCAGACTGGCAGTCTGTCTCACCAAGCTGTGCCTCTTTGGCCATCTGTGTCTCATGGATGATGTTGCGTAGAATCTGTTCTTCCTGGATCAGCTTGTGTTTGTCCAGCATGCTCTGCTGCCGCAGGTAATGATCATGCTGCTTCTGGTACTCCTTTAACTCGTTCAGAGTGCGCTGAAGAGACCTGCAGAATGAAACGGACCACTTACACTAGCTCCAATACACGGGACACCTGAGTCTGCCTCTAATTTCCTCTTGGAATTAGGAAAGTGTTCTCTCTGTTGACTGATATAATACCCAGCAGTCCACTCAAGTTTTTCCAGCAGTTTGAGGAAAACTTTGAAAATCTGGTCATTACTTTCAACAGTTGTATAACCTAACAGTTATACGAGTCGATTCATCATCCAAAATTATTTTTTAAATATTATTTTACCGGTGCTCTTGTAAATAATTGAATTTACTTGAATGGTTGCCATGGTGACAAAATAATGGCATAACTAAATCCTAAATCATGCAACACTAGCCCATAGTTTTAATAATTTTGGTCTTGAAATACCAACATTTTGCTGTGCTGGCAAGTATCTTGTAATTCTGCCTTGGAAACATCGACAGCTCATACGGATTAGACCATAAGTTCCAAACACTGAACAATTACCTTGTGAGTCAAGTAAGAAAGTGCTTATCTGAACATTAGGACAATGAAACAATCTCTTCTTGTACTGCTCATGTTGATTATTGTCTAATTTTCGTTTAAAAGTTAAAAGTGAGAAGCAGTCACAGAGAATTAAACATTAGAGAATTAAACAAAGTAAAACTGTACCACAATTTTATAAATACTCTGATTCAATCTTACATTTTTTTTTTTTCCAGACTTTAAGAGAATTATGTATTTTAACAATTTTAAGACCTTGAACCTTTATGGGGGAAAAAAGAAAAAAAAAAAAAAAGGTTGTCATATCTTGAAAGATTTATATCCTAGCTTCATTCGCATCTTCACAACTGAATTGAACTTAATAACGGATAACTAAATGTAGCTGAAGTTCTCATTAAAAAAGGGAAGCATTTAAACAACACAAACTAACTTCAAATACCAGACAAGTCAAATACAAGAATTTAAAATGAAATGAAAAAAAAAAGCTAAATTTTTGCTTAGAAGCACATGTCCGACATAATTATTATTTCTAAACAAACTTAGCAAGTAATTCACTCCTACCACATACTATAGGATACCAGTATGGGATGGGAATTGTTTGGAGTGGATCACCTGTAGGCGCAACGGTGACATTTTACCGCCACAAAAAAAAAAAAGGACACCGGCACACACAGAGCTTAGGCGCTTTCGATGTGTTGAGACTAGTGTAGACTGACCACAGTTTTTGATAATGTAACCGTCTGATTGGTCATGAGTGATCACGTAGAAAAACAGCCAATTCTGGTCAATGGCGGGTCAATCGGTGCATCTCTATTATAAATGTAATAAATCATTGAAATGAAAAAAATCTAATTTAAATCGACACATAAAAGATTCACGATTCATACCTGAATTTAAATAAACATTTTTTATTATAATTTTTTTTTTTAAATACATTCCTCCTTCTGTCTCACCGGTGCTGAGCCTCAAGCCGCTGCTCGAGCTTCTGCTGACACAGGACGGCGTGCTTCCTCCTCAGAGCTTGCTCGAAGCCTGGCTGCGCCTGTAGGGCCTGCTGGTAGCAGAGCACTGAGTGATTGTACTCCCCCAACATCTGATAGAGCCAAGGAGAGAATGAGAAAATATGTTCATGAACCGGCAATTCGAAGTGTTTACACGTGACCACCATAAAAGAGTTACTCGCATTTGGCACTCACGGCATAGATGTTGCCAAGTGTGTAGTGGCTAGTAAACAGATCAGTAGTCTGGTCCAGGGCAGCGTGAGCCAAGATGGCTGCATCTGCTGAGAAGTGAGCTCGGTGGAGGATATTTGCCAAGTTGACAAGGGCTACATCCTTGTGCTGCCTGAAAAAAAAAGATTTTAATTAAAAAATGTACAGGATGCAAAGACATGCAAATTTGAGTCGAATGTTGAGCCGGTGTGTCACGGAAGGGCAAAAACCACCTGGCGTTTAGAGCCTGGTTTAACCTTAGAACAGTTTCTGCTTGATTTTGCTGTTGCAGACAAAATCACATATTATATAAACAAACCTTGCGGTGTAGCAGCAACGACGGAATTTAAACTAAATGTGGGATTTAAAAGTAAGGCAGAGTGTTGACTTGTAGCGGCAGAGAGACGGTCTTATTAAAAGTTCTATAATGACGGGGCAAAGAGAGACATGGCACAGAAAGAAATAGCTGATGAATTGCAGCTTCCTGTATTCTTATTACATAATACACTCTTTGAAGAATTGGCATTCACTCCCTTTCCTCAGCCAGGAACAGCTCCAAACTCCTCTTCATCGCCTTATGAAGTGTCATTTCTGTTGCTGCTATTTATCCCAGAGTCTACGTACGTGATCTCATTTCCTACACAAGCCCTGATCGTGATGATTTATGACATACAAGTCTATTGTTAGAGAAGCATCATCATCATCATCATCATCATCATGACCCAGTACAGTGTATCAAAGTGATAATATGTTGAGTCATCCACTAAAACTGACCCGAGGTGTATGATTATTCGTGCTGTATATAATCTCAACAGTGGGATTCGTCTTGTACCTGGGAGAGTAATGCAGCGCGCGGATGACACAGTCCACGGCTCTCCTTGGCTCATTCTTCATACGCCAGTAGAAGGAGGCCAGATTGTAAAGCACCCAGGAGGAGGAATTCTGAGCATGAAAGAAACCAAAAATACGTATAGGCGAAAAAATAAAATAAAATAATGCTGCTTTATTTGTATTCTGTCTCATCCTCACCCTCAGGAGACCCTGGTGTATTCTGTGGCCAACCTCATCCATGCGATGACCCAGTTTATGAATTAAAGAATCGAAGATGGGATCATCCTTTGACAGCAAAGGTGACGTAAGGTTTATTTTCTCCTGCACACCCTGAAAGATAAACCGAAATAAGCAATCAATAAAGGGAACACCCAGGACAACTTGCTTATTATTATTATTATTTTTTATTTCAATGTCATTCTAATGAGTGTTATTAATGAATATCTGTACGCATCAACATTAAGTTTGGTTAGCGGTTTCATATCACAGTAACAACTGACTACGTTCTGAAAGGAAAGCAGTTGGAAATTAACTTTTTTTTTTTATTTATCTCTACGTAAAGAAACTGGTGCAGCAGAGCTTCACAGGCACCAACATTTCACAGGAACAATGAAAATATAGCGAGCACTGAAACATAATCACTAAAAAACATGTTTCATTAAAATAATGCTTAAATTTTTTTTTTAATTACCCTTAAATGCTGGTATGCATGAATGCTGTAGGGGAGTTCAAGAATTTCTGCACAATCAGGCTTTTCCAGGTCTGAAGGTAAAGGTGCCATGTAATCCACATAATCTTCAGGACTGCAGAGCACAAGTGCATGAAGCAAAATAAATGCGTATTATATCACAGTACCACAAACAAACTGCCAGACAGCAAGAATTACACCTCAAAACTGCTTTACTTTATGCCTTTGCTCTCCAGGGATATAAACGTGCCGTCGTAGAGGTCCAGATCCCCGAGAGGAACTTTAGCCGTGACGCAGTCTGCATCTTCTTTATAGTGACGTTGTTCTAATCCGGTGTCACGGTCTTCGTTCTCTTCTATGTGAATTTTTTGAGCAACTAGCTGTTTCTGTTAAAAGACACAGAACAATGTGTGAGAGTGTAATGTGTAATAATCGACGTGAAATGACTTGAGGTGACCTCAGGGTTATAAGGTTCAACAGGGCATTTAAGTTGAAACGAGTCAACCATCTCAAGTCATCCCTCAGTCAGAGAAAGTGTTATTCTCTACTTGTAGCTATAGATATTCTACAGTCGTGGCCAAAAGTTTTGAGAATGACAAATATTAGTTTTCACAAAGTTTGCTGCTAAACTGCTTTTAGATCTTTGTTTC
>JAQMYJ010000023.1:11598813-11613802 GCA_030014305.1 Clarias laeviceps
TATATAAAAATAGTAAACTACACTTTGATAAACCTAATTTGCTCTATGTAATGGGCTTTAGATCTAACATGTTACAGGGACTATTTGATGGTGACAAAAAGACAGACAGCAGTTTAAGTAAAAAGAAGGTTCAAGATATACACAGTCTACCCAGCTTAAAAATAGGTTAGAGGTTACACTCGGTGAGAGAGTGTGTATGTGCACACAACAGCTCAGCTTTATGAGCAGAATAGGGTTCAAAAAGTAGGATAAGCAGACAAATGTCAATGATAAAATGATATGCTTCAGATTCACCACTAAATCATGTTAAACTGAATTCTTTCAATTAGTAAACCTTCCGAAATAAAAGAACAGCATATTTTATTTTAGCACTGATTTTCTTCATCATTTATTCAACAATGTCATAAAACCTCCTAAAAAATTCATTTCAACTTCAAGAGTGAAGTTCACATGAGAATAAAATCACTGAGCTTTAGCAGGTGTGTTAAAGAACTCATGCAGTTAAAATAAATGCTCATATTTAAACAAACCTGGCTTGAATGCGTTCAATGTTGACCGTTTCCTTTAAAACAAATTTCAGAATTAACCGGACATATAAATAAATATAAAAAATATATATTTAAAGCAAATATGCTTATAAAATTGATCTTGACATGATTCATACTGATGCCTTTTTTTTTTAATTCTTGTCAAAGCCACTTTTGTCAGTTATCCTCTAAGTGACAATAGAAATTTTCTTCACCTTGAACCGTTTAAAACTGAACCTTACTGTATGCACTTTTAATGTAATAAAAAGGCCAAAATCATTAACGCTAGTATTTTAATGTTATAGATATTAAAATAAAATAAAATATTTTGTGGTCTGAAAGTGCCTGTTAATGTACCATGACTTACACCTCACTTACACGTGAGTTTTTTCTTCCATGCTGTATTCTGCCCATTTGTTTTATAGTACGAATGCTCCTGTGGCAGTGTTAACTTCGCACCAGTACCTCAGTATGAACCTGAAATCCATTTTCAGGTTTTTTGTGTGTGTTTTTTATTTTATTTTTTTATTTTGTGACATAGCACCATGGGTCCCAAGAATGTTAGCATTGGAAAGAATAAAATGGAGCCACTTTCAGTTTCGCTTTTAAAACAGCCATTGCCAAGAGGAGACATAAATTAAGGTTAAGTGAGGTTTAATGTCTCTTTATTTCATATTTTACTTCATTTACATGTCTTTTCTAAATTTTTTAATTGTTTTTATATTCATAGTGTTGGGAATTGGTAATATTGGCAATATTTTTAGGTGGCTTTAACGGATTATCTGCATTTACATTATTTCCTATGGGAAAATGAATTTCACAATACAAATTTTTCGCCTTAAAAACTCACGTCCAGAAAGGATTAAATTCGTATGGTGAGGTACCAATTTGAATGGTACTGAGGGTTTGATTCAGAGACGACATGCAAAATCAAAATGCCTATAACATACATTCCTGCAACATTAACTCAAAATTACAAGGCTAGGTCTAATCTTATACGATAAAAGAATAAATGAGAAGTTAAAAAGCTATTATAGTGAGGAGCAATTCTTACTTCTGAATAACCGAGCTACCTTTACTTAATTATTCATTGGTCACTTACTCATATTATTGCCATGTAAACATGTAAGCATATTTAAAATATAAGTGAATGCCTTAGATATAATAAACAAAACTTTCTCTCTCCAGGCGCTCAAACTGCCATGACCCATTTGTTGACTCTGTAAGCTCATGTGTGTTCTGTAATGTTCAATAAGGACTAACCTTTCCTGTGCAGAGGTAATACTGAAGCGTTTCTTGGAACTTTGCACATTATTCTGCACATTGTCTTGTTCACGACTAGACATGCTTATCCAAAAGCCATTTCAATTCTATTCTATTTTTTTTAATTATTATATTTGTACATATTGTACATTTTTACAACTAAACTTTTTCTGTATTTCTATATTTGTAGATCCTTTTCCCTCTTATTTTATATTCTTTATTTGAAAACTTTATTTTTAATTTTTAGGTCATCAGCAGGCATACGTGCATTTCACTTCATATCATATTGTATATGACTGTACATGTGACAAATAAAATCTGAATTTTAATCCTGTCACTGGTTTACTGATATATAATTGATAATCAATTTTATTGTGGTCGATGTATACATTTTATTCCCTCTAAGCAATCAGATAGTAAATATGGGGTAGTTTGCGACATCAACTATTTAAGTATTGTCCAGGAATTACAGTAGATTATTAAAAAAGCAACAACAAAAATATATATTGAACACTTATATTTAATGTGACCTCAATCTTCCACTGCTATTTTGAACCCCTTCTGCTCTTTGAGGAGACTGTGTGTGCCTCAAAAGAATAAAAATTACAGAATGGAAATGAAATTACCGCAAACTCTGAATAGGTGCTGGCGACAGAATTAATGCTGAAGTTTCGCTGCGGGCTGGCTGGAGTCTTCAACACACCACTTGAACCGCAGGTAAGATGACCGACATTCTCCTTATTACGTTCTGCCAGTGCTTGATGAGGAGGTTTCCCACGACCAGGGGTCCTCATGGAATTACCCTGTTTTGGACAGTAAAGATAAAACCATTTGTCATTTTTCTGCATGAAGGACAAGACTTCATTGTTGCTAAAAATTTATTATTTGCTTCCTGCATCCCTGCACTAACCTTGCTGGCTGATATTGGAGGGCGGGAAACGGGTGAGTGGCAAACAGTTCCACAAAATACAGAACGCATAGTGCTGTTAGAGGTGCCAGTGGAGGTGCTGGAGGTAGCGTTTAGCTGAGGAAAATGCAGGGAGAGTTAGTATAATACATGCGCTAACATGAAAAGGAAGATATCAAGTTATGCAGTGATGGAATTAGCTAAAAGCATGAATTTTCTCAAGTATGAGTATATATATATATATATATATATAGTTTTTTTTTTTAAATAGTTGTACCTTTCGTGTTTTGCAAGGGGTCATACTGCCCAAAAACCTTCGTTTAGTTGGTGATCGTACAACAGTGCCATAGAGCATGTCCTCTTCTGTTTGTTTGTTCTTTTTCAATTGCTAAGAAAGAAAGGTGACACCAGCACTTAAACAATGTATAGCAAAATGAGAAACTAGGGCTGTATTCAGGGCTGGCAAATTATAACGGAAATAAGATATGTGCAATTTAACACTGGAAAATGTTCCTTGTGTTCTTGTTCGGTTATTTAATCTCTTTGAGTCGATTCAGGTTATTAAAATTCTAGGAGTCTATGTCAAACCTCCATAATAAAAAATCAGTTACATCTAGCTCACTGACTTTAAACAAAAACACTAGCCTTTAAGCTTAAAAAAAAAAATAATAACAGATTAACATCTTGTGACCTGAATGTTTTAATATGAGGACATAGTATTGTCTCTCAACCACATTGTCCATATATACTTGTACAATCCTCAATAAGGACCATTATTTTGTCAATAAAAATATTAAGTTCATAGTTATAAGGTGCTAATAAAAGGTGAAAATAAATAAAAAAATAAATAATATTTTTTGCTATTAAAAAAAAGCATAAAATATAATATTTCTAAATAAGTTTACATAAATATAAATAATATCCTTTCACTTTCATTATGCTGTATGTCTGCTGTAATTTTAAAATTATACATAACACACTATTTAACTACATCAGTAGTCACTCCATACTACATATGCAATTTTCAACCCTGAATACAGCATCAGATGATCCACAGTACCATTATACATATAGTTACAAGAATGAAATAAAATGGTTAACATTTATTTAATTACTCAACTTTTCATCATTAACTCTTGACAGTCAGTAAAAGACAGTAACTAAAGCGTAAACTAAGCATACCCGTTCTTGTTTTTCCCGCTCCTTCTCCAGACGATGGAGTTCCCACTGCTCGCAAACAAACTGCATAAATTTCTGACCTTGGACCCGAAACTCTCGGCCTTGTTCTTGTTCCCACTGCTCGATCTGGCCTTTGAGCTTCATTTCAAGCTAAATAAATGATAGTGAGTTGCAGGTGTTTTGGCTTTTCAGAGTTCCGAATTTTTTCATTTTGACCAAAAAAGTGCAAACAAAAGATGCTTTCAGAGAAACAACATTAATTACCTTGGGGAGACTTTTGAGCAGGTCTGATCTTTGTTTCTCCTCCTTTAAAAGGTTTCCTCCTCTGTTGGTAAATCTGGTTGGATCTGTGGCATTTTTCTTAAAATGAAATTATTACATGAAGTTATTAGTAAGAAGAAATAAATAATTTTCAGCCAAAGCTACAGCTACTTCCAGTACTACTACTAATAGTTAGTAGTAGTAGTAATAATATAGTAATGATGATAATAAAATAAAATTGATAGTAATAACAATAACAGATAAATAATAACAATGATAATAATAATAATTTTAAGAAATTTGACGCCAAATTACTTCAAGCTCCAAGAAACGCTTCCAACTCTCCTCCCATTTGTGAACACCTTCAAAAAGTCCTTTATGCTCTTCATAATGCTGTTTTAAGTGCAGAATCTCAGATTCATGTGAGTTGAGAAGTTCTTCGTTAAAATCATCTGAATAGAAAAAATGATTCAACACTTATTTTAACTCGGCACAAATCAAAATGATTTGCATGCAAACAGTCAATCGATTTTTTGTATACCATCGTTGTAGGGCAGAAAAGCCTGGCGCTGATCAGTACTGTAGAAGCATTTATCCCAGAACACCGTAATTTCCTCTCGAATAGCCTTCGTAAGATCCTGAATATTTTGGAGCTTCAGTTCCTCAAGACGTTTGACTTCTGCTTGCAACTGTAAACAAACAGATGTTGCACATCAGTACTAAAGAAATGTCTGGAGTTTGTTGTCCACCTAAAGAAAACTCAATAAAAAAAAAAAAGTGAGTATGAAGCATAGTTTACAAGCTGTTGTTAGATTCTACATACAGCTTCCATGTTCCTCTTCTTAGACATGATCATGTGTTCGTCAACAGTATCCCGATCCTCCTGTGAGATGTTCAACCTGTCCCATAGCTCCCGGATCTTTTCTCGATATGTCTCACACATATGCTCGTTCTCAGCTTTCCTGCACTCCAGCTGAAAGGTTTTAATGTTAGAGCTTTTGTACTGTGTAGCATTATTCTATTAGAGGATCACTTGAGAGGACTATAGCATTTTTACCTGCTGAAGGAGGACCTTAAGGGAGTCAATGTTGTCTTTGGAAAGACAAAAAGCGTCTTCTTCCTCGCAGACTATATCCTTTTCAAAACTAGTCTCAGGCAGTTGATCCAGATCGTCCATACAAAGTATTATCTTTTTCTTTAGCTCAACAAATTTGTTGTGTCTTTGTTCCTGATGGAAAGACAGGTGAAGATATAATAAAAATGATAGAACTCTAAAATATTTACATGATTAAGCCCTAGACATATGAAAGAAATCCTCCACCTTTTCTGCTGTCAGTTGTGCAATGTGTTGTCGGAAGCTTTGCAGTTGCTCCAGGGAAGGAACCGCGCTTGCAGAGATAGAGAACGGCTCCAAGCAGAGAATGTCGCAGAGGTCCTGATCTTCCTCTATGAGGGATTTAAGCGTCTGCATTCTCTGACCTTTCTCTTTCAGCTTAACCTCAAGACAGGTTCTGATATCCTTCTCCTGTTGGAGCACCGTGTTCCCCCTCTCCTCCTAAAACAGGCAAACTTACAGCTTTAAAATAGGGATTTGACAAGGAGTGGAGAAATCAGTAGGCCAGCCACCTTGGACAAACACATTTTGTGTACAGGCTACTGGAAACCTTCTCTTAGACTCCATTACTCAAAGGAAGATGCTCTTCCTTTCTATTGTAAACTGAGAATTCATTTGCCATGTTCACATGCAAATCTAAATTAATTTTAAACAGTGACTTAAAATAAACTGTGCATGTGTATCCTAATGTATCTCTGTTTATATCAGGGTTGCATAATTAATCACACAGAAATCTAACCCATGTAGTTAGTACTTCATGTGAAGTTTTGCCTATGTACTGTATATGTAATGTATAAATGTATAAGTATAATGAACAGGACTCCAACTTAAATTATCCAAACAGAAGCATCATTCATCACCACATTGTTAGTTTTAAACTAGTGGTTTTTAAAGCTAATTTATTAAATGAGAAAACGGCACGAAAGTAACAGATGTTGTCTAGGGTTAATTAAGGTCATGGTGGTCATGCTCTGAAAGGGATTTCAGAAACTAAGAAAGACACAAGACTGGAAATCTAAATTGCATTCATGCAACTACCAAACTAACTTATTATTGTTTAATAAGTTTGAATACTAAATGGTACATTTAGCAGTTCATTATTGTTGTTCAAATCCCAACTGCAATGACTTTCTACATAATCGCAAAGTGATTTTTTAAAATCAAAATCAAGCAGCCTTTGTTTATATGCATGAAATGGTGGCTTGGATTTAGTGTGTCCTAAAATATTTCTGTCACAACAAAATCCCAGTCAAGAGTCACTTCCTGATAGCGAGAACTTGCTGAACATCTACCTGACCTGGACGCACACATTTTGCATTAATAAATAGCCTCTACTCAACTTCTAGTGTTATCTGGACTCAAAGTCACAATCTGGGAATAACTTCATAAGTAATACAGGTTTCATTACATTTCTTTTCTTTAATAGCTCACCATGGCTGTTATTCTTCTATTTAACAGAATATCTAAAGGATTACCTCTCTTGTCCAAGTGAATGTACTCCATTGTATCGACTGATGCTTGTTGATCTTATCAGGCAAGTTTAACTAGTTAGGGGCTACACAGAGCCTTTTCACGTACCTGATATGGAGGAATCTTCAACTCCATGCACACTTTATCCAGTTCTTTACGACAGGTCTCGATACTGGTCATCAAACGCTTCCTTAGACTCTCCTCTTCTGAGATCATCATGTCCAGAAGACTCTATTAATTACACATAAATTTAGTCATTTGCCACACACTTTCATTCAAAGCTATTTGAACTCCCAGCCTTCTAGTCAATAGTCCAGAGCTGAGACACCTTAAGAGGTTTTTTTTAAAAAAAAAAGCTGTAGATTTTACAGTAATAACCTGGGTTACAACTATAAAATATTAAAAGTAAAGTATATTGATATCTTAATGTTGCATAAAATTACAAATAACCCTGCACACTTGCTCATTTGGCTGATGCAAAATGCAGAGACTTACAGTACTGACAAGCGGTTGTGGCCAAAACCACTGATCCACCACGACTACACCACAACAACATAAGTAGTTTTTTTCTACTGTAAAAGGATGCATTGAATCAATGCAAGCTAGGTTATGGTGGCTCAGAGATTAAGGTTTATTCTCACACATATGTTTATGTTTAACATAGTTTATTCTCACACAAATTATTTCATGTGTAACAGATTTGCAAATACATAGGAAAGACAAATTCAAATCTCACCACCAACAAACTGCCTTGATTGGGTATTTACCGTACACAGTTTGATTTAGTTACCATATCCAGTACATACTCACTTTAATGTGAGTTTTGACCACATTCGTCCTTTCTAGTCTCTGTTCCTCAGGGATGCCAATCTCCTCCCAGATGTCCTTCAGGTGACAGAGAGCTTTATTCAGGCATGACACTGCCTCGGCAGCGAGCACCTCACTGAAGTCATAACCATAATCATATAACCATAATCATATAACCACAATCATGGACATGTCATGAATGACATGTAGAGAGACCACAGCGATTCAACACCATCATTATTAATAAACTAGATGTATCTAGAGACAGCCACTAACATGAACACTTAATATGTTGCATATGATCACAGCTGAAACCTAAGCTTCATTACACATCACTGTGGTTGATTAGCTCAGATAGTTAGCAAAAGCCAAGTAACCTGTCATAAGCTAACCGTTAGCCACGTCTAGTTTACAAAAAAAGCTTATTTATGAAATAAACTCAAATATATAACAATATCTGACCTCTTCCGCATCGTAGGCCGCCAACCTTCCCGGTTTTAGTAGTTTGTTTGTTGTTTATTTGTTGTTTACTGGACAGAAGACGTGTCTAATCCGGACCCTACGTGTCTCGCGCAGCCGTTTCTGCCGATTCAAAATACGCAGCAGAATAGCGCTTTGGATTTCATTGGCCAGCGGAGGTGCGAACTGCGCATGCGTCAGGGCGGGTCCCAGTCAAAACTGGACAGCTTTCACCTTTACGTCACAAACGGTCAGTGGTGGCCGGGCGCGCGCCACGGCGACTCGACTGGGATGGTTGCCGAAAGCGAATTCACAGTAAAAATACCTGCAAAGGAATTATGCAAACTAATTCAAATTATACAGGCTAAAAAGAGCGCCTTAGGATCATATTTTTATTGCATTGATATTCGTTTTGTCAATACTTCTAAACCTGAAAATGAGCATTACTTTTCGGGCATGCACTCGAGTTATAGTGTGTGCATGTTCATTATATGGATTTACACAAGGGTGTCCTTTCACTGCCCAAATTCATCAAGGTGTTGATCTCACTCATCATCTATACCGCTTTATTGTCTATGTAGATTATAGAAGACATAGTGCACTAGACGGGGCACCAATACATTACAGGGCACACACACTCACTCACACACTATGGGCAACACCAGATAGCATAATCTTCATGTCTTTGGACTGTGGGAGGAAACTGGAGCACCTGGAGGGAAACCCACCAAGCATAGGGAGAACATGCACACAGACGCTGAGGTGGGAATCAAACCCAGACCCTGGAGATGCAAGGCGAAAGTGATGACCATTAAGACACTGTGCTGCCTAAGGGATCAATCTGTAACACTACTGTAAATTCCCCTATGCTATGAAAAACTGTGTTTGTGTCTGCACGCATGTGCATGTTCTACAGCCAGGCTATGTTCTCACCACACACACAAATATTCCCACAAGCTCCTTAAGATGAATTAATAAATGTAAATTTCATATGCAAGCACAAATACATATTTAAAAACAAATACATATTTATTGGCTACAGGGGAACTCCTTGGTGTTATTTACACATAACATGACAAACTTCATTCGAATCCCATCATGTTCCTGCTGCTTCACAATCATCCTGCGTTACAAAAACAAAACCTGAACACATAATGTAGAGTAGTGTTTTTTTTGTTTTGTTTTTTCACTGATGTCCTTCCTGTCCATTTGTAACTGAGGGTAAAATGTCCTCTGGAATGCTCAGCTCAGCTCAGGCCTGTACACAGACCACAGTAATCTCTGAGGATTCAAGCTGGATATTCAAACATCGCCTCCAGCAGTCTGGCGCTGTTTGTGATCGCTGTTGTCACCACGATAAACTTATAGCCTACGATAAGGAAGAATTCTTTTAATGTTCATGCATCAAAACTGCACCTTCATAAATTATTTTGTCTAATACTTAATCCTCACCTTTCTCTCTACCTATAAAGCGCAAGGCAGATATTTCAGAGTAGGTACATCCTCCCAGGAACATCACAAGTATAATCCTTTGAGGGTCTGTTTTGATTCGTGCCTCAGTCCCATTGGTACCCCCTAGAAATAAAAAAGATATAGCTTAAATAGCTAAAATAAAAGGTATAGCTTCAAAGAATTCCATTCAAAACAATGATACTGATAATGAGTCTCTAGTAGTGGGGTAATTTTGCTGAAGATATGAGCCTCTAAACCAGAAAACTACAACAAAAATCTATTAATTTTTATTTTCATCCATTTCTATTCATATCAATTCCATATGAATCCCTGTGGTTTTGGAATGGGATGTTCAACAAGTACATAATGGTGTCCTCGTCTGGCATCTAATTAATGCATGTTTGGACATATAGAGTAGCTAACAAACTACTCGGTTGCAGCATTAGTCTAAATCACAGTGATTATACTGTATACAAGATTTATATGTGATTTATTCCGCAAACTTTTCAAACTCATTTCCATATTTTTTTTATTCTGTAAAGCTTCTTTTGCCGACAATGACTATTGTTAAAAGCTCTATACAGTGAAACCTCGGATTGCGAGTAACGCGGTTTGCGATTGTTCCACAGAACGAGCAAAGATTTGTAATAAATTTTGACTTGGAAAACGAATAAGTCTTGGTTTGCGAGTACAGAGTATCATGTATCACGCATGCGCTTCTTGTTTTGACGCTGAGCGTCACGTGATCACAACTGAGCCAATGTTTTTTCTCTCTCTTGCACTGTAGAATTGTGGGTAATCGTCTCCCCTGCTGGGTCTTAGTGCACGCGTCTCTTACTGGTATAATCAACATCCGTGCACACTGTGACCACGTGTGGGCGCGTAAAACATCTTTTATTTTGTGTTTGCAAGCGTGTGTACAGCGCGCATGTACTGTTTATTATAACACACGTGTGTGCGTGTAAAGCAAAGAAAATCTCATTAGAGAGGTTAAAGATCCATTTTCTCTCTCCCTCTCTGTATCAGCCTGCACTTTGTCATTGGACACCGTGCCCCTTCACACACACACACACAAACACACACACACACACTCTCTCTCTCTCTCTCTCTCTATTGGAAAGACTGCCCTGTTGCGATTCTTTTCAAAGGTAAAGTGCAGGTTAATTAGTTTTATTTTTACTTTACAGCAGTGATTCCGTTAGTATGCGCTCACACGATTGTCATTAATGATGTTCCTTGTTCATTTTTCCGATAAGATAACAGTCTTTCCATTAATGTGTGTGTGTGTGTGTGTGTGTGTGTGAGTGAAAAACTTAAATAAGTGAGGAAGAAGGGTTACTGTGTAAGATGAGAAGAGGGAGAGGGGGGTCTGATTCCTCCTCTCCTCTTACTTTACCTTCACACACATACACACACACACACACAAACACACACACACAAACACACACACACACAGCACCTGCGCGCATAAATGGAAACACTTACCTATCGGGATTTATTTTTACTTTTTTTAAAGGTAAAGTGCAGGTTAATTTGTTTTATTTTTACTTTATATTTTGTATTAATTATTTTTATGTATTTATTTTTTGGGGCTGTGTAGCAAATAATTTGAGTTTCCATTATTTCTTATGGGAAAATTCACTTTGGTTTATGAGTGTTTTGAAATACGAGCCCACTTCTGGAATGAATTATGCTCGTAATCCAAGGTTCCACTGTATATATATATATATATATATATATTAAAAAAAATAATTAAAAAAAAACTGAATTAAATTAACACACACACAAAGTCTTGGAAATGATACACTCATCACCTGTATGTTAATTTGTTAAACCACTGAAGTACATATAAAATATTCTACTGCTACTATGCTACATTACTTCTTTTTCAAAAAAAAAAAAAAAAAAATTTAAGTAAAGTTTAACTTAAAGTCTTATCTACCACAATGACTTGGTTAAAGACTGAGGAGTTTAAGAACCTGCGACTGCAAACTCATGTCCATTTAACAGGCGCGTGACCTCCTCAAGCCCCGTCCAGCCATCTCTCTCTAACACCTGTAACCGCAACAGAAAAATATATGTGTAACCAATAGATCTAATCGAAACATGTATTCTTTAGAATTTAGACTTGTTTTTGAAACACCAACCTGTTCAATTAGTTTGCAGCTCAAAGGGACGTATGCTCCACTGAAGATGTAAGCCATGTCCCGTGGGACACGGAGGTCATACTCCCCTGTTTTAGGTATCTGTGTGGACAAGTACAGGTTACAGGTGCTGTGTTTTTACAGTGTCGGCTGATAGACACAATCAGTGAAAATACATATACTGTAGTTACTTACAAGCATCAGTTTTTTACTCAGCGCTCGGAAATTGCTCTTCTTGGCCAGTGAAGAGAACGCATCGGTCAGCTTTCCTATAAAGATGAATGTAGGAAATGCATTTAATTTTAGCTGGTTTGTGCAAATATACAGTGGCTTGCATAAGTATTCACCCCCCTCCACATTTTGTAGCAGAACTGAAATGGGCTTCAATTGCATGAAGACAGGGATTGCATTGCAGACTTGGATTGTAAGTTGTAGATTTAATGAACGAGTCCCACATCTCACCAGCTGTTTTGTCATTGACCAGTTTGCCCACTTTGCTTTCTACAGCCGTTAGTGCATCTCCAGGCTGTTGCTCCACAAGCAGTCCTATCTGCCTTAGGTTTGCAAAGGACAGTAGGTGTTCCATGCCGTAACTCTAAAGTACATAACCAAGATGTACCACAGTTGAGTTAACCGTCAAAAATATATTATTTATTGTATGAATTCAAGCACAGATGCAATCTGATCATTTTGATTCATACATATTTTCTCATACATTTCATAGACATTTCCATAATTTCTTTTGATTATGTAAAGCTGCTTTGTGACAGTGACCATTGTTAAAAGTGAGACACAAATAAAACTGAGTGTGTGTTCATGTTACATATAAATTATCACGGTATTGACTCACCTGGAGGAACTGAGCTTTTAGAGACCGAAAGTCCTTTGGTAGGAGTCCTGTTTATAGAACGCACAGGGACATATAAGAACAATGAGAAGTCTAATCTGGTTCCTAATTTCAGCCAATTAAATTGTTAATAACTGTTATTATTTACTCTTAGTAACAAATAAGATTTATTAACAGTTATCTGCCAGGAAAAGGTTTATGAACACTTGTTCTGTTACAGCATTGTGTAAAAAATAACCATTAATTTAAATCGTAACGGGTTTATTCAGATTGTCCACCATCTTGCATTAGTAATGTGATAATGCTTTTCAATATAAACATTTTTAAATCAATAGATCAACGGGACCATTGTTATTTTTGTATCAAGAATGTAATTTCACTCAGAATAGGATTTAATCAGGAAAATGTAAAAAATATATATATATATATATATATATATATATATATATAATAATCTTAATGAGAAACTAAACAAATAAAAGTGCTGTATTGAAAATTTAATTAGTTAACCCTGACAATTATGTTATCTTAGATAAAAGCGAATCCTTTTTCTGTACAAATACTTATTAATTATTAAAATCGACATATAGTACATAGTATCAGTCAAAGGTCTGGACACACCTTTTAATTCCATGGTCTTTCCTCATTTTTATTTCTTTCTACATTTTAAAACAATACTGAAGGCGCGTCCATTATCTGCAATAATCTCCTTTGAACCTTTGATATTGAGATATCTCCGCTACTTATGATCTGTAAAGCCTTCATAACGGCTCTAATCTGAGGTGCTCTTTGTTAATTGGTGATTCCTGAGGCTGGAAACTCTAAATGAACTTCTCCTCTGTAGCAGAGCTAAGTTTTGTTCTTGCTTTCCTGGGATGGTCTTCATGAGAGACAGTATCATCATTGTGCTTGATGGGTTTTACAAATGCACTCGGCAATACTGTTCTTGCAAGAACTATTCCAGAACAGCTGACATTCAAGTCTTAAAATAACAACTGACTGTTGATGTAGTTGTTATCGTAATTGTTATTGTCAGGTCATTTGAAATCTCCAGTATCGTTGAAGAACGTAGAGAGAATTAATCACAAAACAAAAAACACTGAATTCGAAAGTGTGTCCGAACTTTTGACTGGTACTGTATTTCTCAATTAGATCTACATCTGTATATCCGAGGTCGCCGATCTTCTTATCCTGCAGAATATTATTCTAGGCAAAAATGATACGAGTATATATTTTAAGTTTTGATGTTAATAGATGATTTTTCTTGGTTGGAGCAAAAGCTGCAGGCTCCTTATGGTGAAAAAGACAACATTTTAAATAAACACTACCCTTTAATTTTGTGTTTAAATATCAATCAAAATTGTTCATATACTGTACAAGGTAAAATTCAGAACAACACTGTTTCATAAATCATAAGACATACCATTTTCAGTAAGAGACAACAGACAAAGGAGCCTCAGGCTTTCGATCATAGACACCTGAAGAAAAAAAAAAGTTTTATAAGTGTGACTGTACACTGTATAAGCTTTTAGTACTGGTTAAACATATGACTGTGCTATAACATGTTTATATTGCTTTGCTATTGTGTTAACCCACCTGTCTGTTAATGTGTTCTTCAATGAAGCCAATACATTCTCGAACCTCAAAATCTTCAAGTAAAGCTAAGAAAAGAAAAAGATTTAGAGGAAAAATTGTGCTATCTTCAATCAGCAAAAAAATAAATAAATAAAGAGTTATTTCACATGAATCAGTGTTTCTCACAATGTTCGGTCTTTAGCAATTCCTGGAAGTCTTGCTTTGTTTTCTTCTTCATTATGCACTCACTCGCACCGATGTCTAAGCATGAAAAATCACTAGTTAGTCAGAAAACGGAACTTAAATTGGCGTAATTGACGAAAGTTTGTGTAACTCACGCAGGCTGAGAAGACGGTGCTCCTGTTTCAGACCTTTCAGCTCCTCGGAGACAAATGTCTTAATCTGCTTAATGTCCATCCCACGGCGTTTCTATAACGAGGACAAAATGAAATGGTTCAGACATTGTAGAGTGAAGTGATAGCGGAGTGAAGAGAGACTCACATCATACGCCGTTTGAAGGGTTCTGGCTTTTTGACTCAAAAAGCTGAAGACGTTGGAGAAGTGCTCGTTTCTGATTTCATTGAACACCTGATGAAATAAACAACAGAGTCAATATATAGAGTATTCAACAATGAGCGAAGGTGTGCAACGTTCTCTGTGCCGTCTACCTTATCTTGAGAGTTGAGCATCACTTTTACGCTCTTGTCAGACGAGGTGACCTCCGGCCCGAACTCCACACAACCTAATGAGCAAAGAGTAAATAAATATATGAAATATATTCTATATACGAAATAGAAGAAATAAATTAATGTAAAGTGATCTTTGTTGCTGGTATAACAAAACTGTTATACATGCTATTACTAGCAAGTTTAAAAGCAATGCTTCAGTCTTATTATATAGGGTGGGGCATTTATATGGATACACCTTAATAAAATGGGAATGGTTGGTGATATTAACTTCCTGTTTGTGGCACATTAGTATATG
>JAQMYJ010000023.1:11626431-11645419 GCA_030014305.1 Clarias laeviceps
GTGTTAAGCTGCTTTGGGACAATGTCAATTGTTAAAAGCGCTATACAAATAAAATTGAATTGAATTGAATTGAACTTACAGTGTACTTGTGTGTTTTTGTAACATTTGTGAAAAAGCATTAGATTATGCATTCTAAAAGTTTTTTTTATTTTAATGATGCTCGAAGAGCTTGCCCAAGTTGATGTTATAAAGCCACAGAGGTCCCACTAAGTGCAAACCAGATTGGATGACATATGGATGCAAAATGCTGTGGTAGCCATGCTGGTTAAGTGTGTCCTCAATTTTGACAAAGTCACCAACATGGCCAAAAGTCCTATTATTAGGTTTTAGGGGCAAAAAAACCCTGCGTTTTGTATTTCCTCTTTTCTCAGGTTATCTTTGTGTAATATTAAATTTTGTTTGATGAGGCAAATACTTTTCACAGCTGTGTATATACAGTATATTTCCATTAAAAAAATAACAGCTGTGTACTAGGGAAGCCCAGTATGCTGGTTGGTTACGTCATTGCTCACTTCACAGGCGTCGCTTTATTTGGAACGCTTTGTGCGCAAGCCCAGTCTTAGAGCTGCGCAGTCTTACTTGCGGGTTGGACAGTAAACAAGCGGCTAACGAGAAATAAACAACAACACGATCAATTCAGATTAAGTTATCATTTTTAAGTGTCCAAAATGTCTGGACAAAGTATCCTAAATGTTAAACAGCCGCCAATTCAGTCCACGGCGGGAGCTGTACCTGTGCGAAATGACAAGGGTGAGTGCTAAAGCTAACAGTTAGCTAATCGCGCTTTGCTTTCGTTTGTATACCTTGCTAACTTTAAACATTTATTTCCAGACGGTTTAAGTTATGTAGTGTTTATATCACATGATCACAACACGACTGATCACA
Source organism: Clarias laeviceps (assembly GCA_030014305.1). NCBI lineage: Eukaryota > Metazoa > Chordata > Actinopteri > Siluriformes > Clariidae > Clarias > Clarias laeviceps. The sequence continues at coordinate 11,627,317 of JAQMYJ010000023.1, forward strand.
ACTTAACAAAATATCCCTTATTCGCGAATTTTATTTCCTTTATCAAGTAGTTAGCATTGGCTAACGTGCTAGCTAATGCTAAGACTGCACGCAGCCTTATGCTAGCTAGTGTTGGTGAGACCTCACTGGGGCCAAGGGCTGATGTTTATAATTTTACACTAGTGTAGGGAGACCTGAACCATTCAGGATTGAGTCGTTGAGAGTCTGAAGGAATAAATCAATATTTTTGTACAAAAACTAGAAATAATCCTCACCCATGGTTTAATTAGTATCCAGAAGTCATCTACCTGAGTGTTCTTGTTATTAATGATGACTTACAGTGTACTTGTGTGTTTTTGTAACATTTGTGAAAAAGCATTAGATTATGCATTCTAAAAGTTTTTTTTTTTAATGATGCTCGAAGAGCTTGCCCAAGCCACAGAGATTTTGTGTAACTTACCTTATCTTCCGTACCATTCATAGGTGAGCTTTCTATGGAAAAAGTGAAAGTCAAGCGCTATGTCTCGGGAAAGCGCCCAGATTACGCGCCGATGGAGTCCTCCGACGAAGAGGAGGAAGACTTCCAGTTTGTTAAGAAAGGCAAAGAGGCAGAACCGGAAATGGAACTGGAGGAGGAGGATGTATCGGACCCTCGTCTTCGCCGTCTCATGAACCGAGTGTCAGAAGATGTTGAAGAAAGGTATCTTTGTTAGAGATTGGGGAAAATTTTATTCTTTTGTGATTGTCTTTTTTGCGATTCTTTTGTTTCGGGTATCGCCACACTGACAGTCAATTGGCCGACCAACTGGTTGGAAGAGTGCAAAAGCTTACGATTGGCGCAACAGAAACACATTCTTATGGCATTATGACATTATCAAAAATTGAGCATGTTAAAAGTCACTGATCTGCATTTTTCTCCAAATTCTGTGAGTGAATTAGTTTCAAATCCACTCAGTACACACGCTTATACAACTTAAACACAGTGAGCGTTAATTAAAAACGCTTTGAAAAGCACATACGTTAAAAGCCGCACTTGCCCGCATTCACTTTCAGACTCTCAACCTGCACTCACTGTCAAGTTGAGTTTTGAGATTTTGGGGGAATTGGAGGAAGTAAAATGCCATTGTTTCTTTATAATCCTACAAGTGGTACACTCTGAACTATTTATAAATTTTTATTGCGTGGGGTTGAGGTGAATGATTTGCTAAGGTTGTTTAGAAATAAGAATTATGTGGATAACCGAGATTGCTCTGTAAAAATGTAACTTTTTCTTAATTTAATTTAAGTCAAATGTTAAACTATTGTATAAAGTTAGTTTGTGTTGTTTTAATGATGTGCTTGGCTTTTAAGTAAGAAAAGTAATGTTATAATGAATGGGCTACATTTTAAGATTTTAAATTGTAACAAAAAAATTACAAATTGTCATATTGGGAGGTAACTGGTGATTCCCATCCCTAACATTTGTGTGTTTGTATATGCATGTGTATATTTTATTTAAGGGTTCTGAATGATTAACTGCAGTTTATTGACGCATGAGATTTGTTTTCCTGTCAGACTTGCAAGACACAGACAAATTGCTGAACCAGAGCTGATTGCTGAGAGCAGTGAGGATTCAGATGAGGGAACCTGGCACCCTGAGCGAGAGGAGAGCAGTGAAGATGAAGAAGAAGAAGAAGAAGAAGAAGTTGATGATGAGGTGAGCATGATGAAAATAAGCCTGAATGCACACTAGAGGCAGGCAGCATGTCATGTTCTGCCCAGTTTTCAGTCTGATAATCTATACCAATAAGTACGGACCAGTCCATCTCTCTTGTACAACACAGAGGCCTGAACTTGATTGACTTGAATGAATGTTTGTCTTTAAAAATTGTCACATGTGAACTGTCGCTATAATTACGTCTTACCATCGCTGTAGGAAATCGAGAGGCGGCGAGCGATGATGAGGCAGCGTGCACAGGACAGGAAGAATGAAGAGACAGAGGTCATGGAAGTTGAGGAAGAAGGGAAATCTGTAGAAGACTCAGAGTCCGAGTCGGAGTACGAGGAGTACACAGACAGCGAGGATGAAGCTGAACCGCGTTTAAAACCTGTATTCATTCGCAAGTGAGTGAAGTAACTTTCAGTAAATCTGAACATTGAACATTTTTCAGTGCTGCTGCAATTATATAATACAGTACACAGTAAAATAATCAGTTCCAAAAACACTTCAAATCTGGTCACCCCATAAACATACAAACCTGTGTCATGTAGCTAGAAATCTGTTGTGTTATAATTGCATAAATAATTGGCAGAGAGGACTAATTCTACAAATTCCATTTGTTCATCAAAATGTAATACTAATCCCAGGACAGTCACAGTGATATTTGTAGATAAACAGTTTTTCCTTGTGGATTATGTATGTAAACTGGTTAGTGAATACTATCTGTCTATACCATAAATCGTATGTGTTTTATAGATTTAAAAAAATAGGTCAACGCGTTACAAAGTTCAAACAATTTATGTAAACCGTGAGCCAGACAGCAGTCATTCCCAATCCGTTAGTGCGTGTGTGTGAGAGTCGTCCTACAAGCCCCTCCCCCCTCTGTTATTCCATTCCTGCTGTTATACCCCTATCTCATCTATGCGGTTTGACTATGCGAGGACTGACGCACGGAAAGATGGAAACCTAATCACAGCGCCAAAACTCGTCGTGAATCATGATGAACCGTATCATTGCGCAAAACCACGTAGGTGACATAGGGGAAATTAACAGATCAAACTTCGCTGAGTGATGCTGGTAGATGAATTATAAAGCTCTTGACTAAAACAACATGCACGAGGAATCGCATAGGAGTTTTCATTTTCTACAATGGAAAACTACTCCAACTAGTTACTTTTATCAGAAAGTAACGCTGTAATGTAACTGATTACTTTTTAAAGACAGTAATTTTGTAATGTAATTAGTTACTTTAAAAAGTAACGTCCCCCAACACTGGCTACCAGTCAAATGTTTGGACACACCTTCTCCTTCAGTGTTTTTTTTTTTTTTTTTTTTTCCCCAAAATTGTACATTAATACTGAAGACATCCAGGTTATAAAAGAACACACATTGAATTGTGTAGTAAACAAAACAAATGTTAAACAACCCAGAATATGTTTTATATTTTAGATTGTCCAAACAAATTGTAGTTTGGATAATCAGATTCACGAGGTAGTCACCTGGAATGGTTTTCAAGAGTTAATTTGTGACATTTCTTATATATTATAAGAAATATCATATTTGAGAATCTACTGTTCAGAGGGGACTGTGTGAGTCAGGCCTTAATGATCAAATTATAGCTAAGAAACCATTACTTTAATTGAAGAACAAGCATAAAAGCTGCTTGGGCCAAGAAACACAAGGAATGGACATTAGATCAGTGGGAAAACTGTTTTTGTTAGATTGTTGGAAAACCATTCCATGTGACTACCTCTAGAGGCTGACTGAGGGAAAGGCAAAGGTTTGCAAAGCTCTTGAGGCAAAAGGTGGCAACTTTTAAATAATCTCAAATCTAAAACATTTAATTTTATTATTTAATAATTTTTTTTGACCACATAATTCTGTATCTCTCGTCATAATTTCAATGTCTGTCAGTATTAATGTGGATTAGTATTAATTACTGTACAGTGTGGAAATTTACACTTTTTACACAAAAGGAACAGCACTTAATAGGATGGAGCATGTAAAGAAATACATGTTTGTTTGTTTTTTAGAAATTTTAATTCCCCAGGAGGATGTTTTCTGCTGAAACACCGTTTAACACTTGTTTGTGTGTCTTTCTCAGGAAGGACAGGGTGACTGTGGCTGAGCGTGAGGCTGAAGAGCAGAGACAGAAGGAGCTGGAAATTGAGACCAAGAAGCAGGCAGAGGAGAGGCGTCGCTATACCCTAAAGATCGTTGAGGAAGAAGCCAAGAAGGAGTTTGAAGAGAACAAACGGACTCTGGCTGCTCTGGATGCCCTGGACACTGACGGAGAAAATGAGGAAGAGGAGTACGAGGCCTGGAAGGTCCGAGAGTTGAAGCGAATCAAGAGGGATCGAGAGGCTAGAGAACAGTAAGTTTTGTTTTAGTCTAGGGAGCAAGGTGTAAAGTGTTTTATTTTGTGGTATCGGTCTCAACATTTGTCTGTCTGTCTGATTTCTAGAATTGAGAAGGAAAAAGCTGAGATCGAGAGATTCCACAATCTCACAGAGGAGGAGCGTAGAGCTGAACTCCGCGTCAACGGCAAAGTCATCACCAACAAAGCCACCAAGGGCAAATACAAGTTCCTGCAGAAGTATTATCACAGAGGAGCCTTCTTCATGGTGAGTGAGCTCCAGGATGAATCAATAAATACGATGAGAAATTACATACATTCCAAACTTTGATGCTAAACAATTTCTGTGCTTCTTTGTTAGGATGATGAGCAAGATGTGTTCAAGAGGGACTTCAGTGCACCAACACTTGAGGACCATTTCAACAAAACTATTCTGCCTAAAGTTATGCAGGTTGGTGTGGCTTCGTTTTTTTTTTTTTTTTACTTTTTCTCTGTAATTTGGACGGCGTTTGGGCCAGTTACGTTACGATACAAGATGGTAGACTTGAAAATATCATTATAGTTTGGGAGTGGAAGTTTAGCTAGGCTGAGTGTTTGGTAAAAGTGTGTGACATGAAATTAAAGTGTGTCCAGGTCATGTGATGAGAGGGTCCGGTTACAAATGCTTTTGGGTCTTTTTTTTTTCTTCTTTCCCCAATCATAGTTGAATTGATGCTTTTTGATTTATATACTATTTGGTTTGTGTTTACACGGTCAAAGTAACCAATTTGTGAAGAAGATATCAAGTGAAACTTTCTATTAAATGTGGTACACATTGCTGCAGATCATAAAGTCCATAGGGAGGGTGTCAGGACTGATCCAGCCTCTCCTACCTGGACAGAGTGAAGACAAAAGTCCAGGGGATGTAAATGAGTTTGTTTCAGAACAGTTAAGTGGTCACAGCGTTCTGTGCCGCTCAGCATTATGTTGGTTAGTGGTTAGAGGATTTAGCTCCAACACAGTGGATGTTTTGCAATTTGGACTCGCACCTTTCAAATATTTAGTGTCCTGTATTACAGTATGTAGGAACTGGTAATAGCAATAAAATGTGGAGAAAACAACATACTTAGAATGTGGTGGTGAACATGAATAAGCTAAAAGATGGATTTGTAATAAGGAACTACAAATTTTCTTTCAGGTCAAGAACTTTGGTCGTTCAGGACGCACTAAGTACACACATCTGGTGGATCAGGATACCACTTCCTTTGACTCCGCTTGGGCTCAGGAGAGCGCACAGAACAGCAAGTTCTTCAAACAGAAGGCAGGGGGTGTGAGAGACGTGTTCGACCGGCCAACGGTGCAGAAGAGGAAGACATGAGCTACATTCTGGACATTTATAAGCACAGATGCAGAGACTGTTTTTATGCTTTCCACCCACACCTTGTTTTTTTTTGTATGTAACAGTGAAGATAAGAGTTGTTACAGTGTGGCAACAAATCTTGGTTTATTGCATTTTAATTGTGTACATCTGATGATTCCTGTTCAGACCTTTTGTAAAAATCTTAGTTGTGAATAAATTACTATATCAGGAACATTTTACATGCCTTTAGTCTTATTCACACATTCAATATTTGTACAAAAAAAGGTTACTAAAAATTAAGGAAGTCTTTACAAAAGCTGAGAGGTGGACAGGGCTGAACTGCGTTGAACAGGAGAGATGTTTTATTACAGAGAACAGAATTCAGCGTGAAGAGTCGCTGCTGTGAGAGAGAGAGAGGCACACCGGTGCCCATGCTACCAGTCACAGCTAGGTCCTAACAGTTCAGTTGGTCAGTGCAATCAAAGCCTCCACAACGTTCCCCAGGTGTTCCCTCAAACTGCGCTCGGCCACGGTGCGTGGAATCTCCATCTCAGCCATCTGTTCATTAAAAAAATATATATATCAGGGTTCAGCAGGGGTGCAAGTTCTGACCAGCTTTTGGGTACGAATGAATTCTCTTTGTACTTACAATCAGCTCTACGTCCTCCTTCTTAATTGTTACTTTGGCCAATTCCTTTTCTCTGTAGAGAAATGCAGATAAACATTTAGTCATGTCTATACTTAAAACAAACCCCCCCCCCCCCCAAAAAAAAAAAACACACACAACTATCTCCTTACTTTTCCTGTTTTGCCTTCTGTTCTCTGGACCTCCTGTCACCAATCACTGACATGGCCTATGAAACATGCAGTAAAGAAATTAATGAATAAATGAAGAGGTAAATTATATCAGACTATACATCAAATACAGACGATATTTTAACATCAGTTGTAAATGGATTCATATCCATGAAGTAACCCTACTGACATCGATCAAACTGAACCCAACCAAACCAATGCGTGTTGACGACTGATCCAATACTGTTCTTACCATTGCAGTGGTTTAGTAAAATAAGTCTCACTAAATTCTTCCAAGCAGAATGAATACATTTGTTTGGATATATAGTATAGCAGGAGCTTCAAATCAAAGTTGGAAAAAAGAAGAAAACTGTCTGCAATATTATTGTTGTTGTTAAAGACTCACATGAACATCACTCCTATGGTTTACATATACGGGTTTTTAAAATGTTAAAATGGGATCACTTATCTCCACTGATACATGATAACCTTACCGCTAACACTTGAGAAATTCAGACTAGAAAGTTCAGTTCAAACTGAAGATTTTAACACGAACAGTCAAATATATCACTCTTTTCAGATGAAACTGCTTGAACTAGTTGTATACCATCGTTTGTTTTATACAATGTGACTGTGCACTGATTTAAAATAGGCAGTTTGGCTATTTTACATTTCCACTAACTGGGAGTAAGTGAATATGACAAGTTGTGTGTAGTGCAAGTCTCTAGGAGACAAGAAGCACTGACCAATATTTTAATAGGTTTCATATTAGTTTTTATATTAAAACTGGCTAATTATTTACACTGCAGTTCCAACATTAAAACTAAAGCAAGTCATCACTCAGTTTATTTTCAGTTTCAACCACAATACATGTATACAATAGCTCCGCCCACAAACTAAGTTAACTGACAGGTGGTCACATGATTACCATACCTTATTAAACTACATGAATTAAACCATAATGAAAAGCAGAATCTTTTAGAATGGGGAGTCACTTAAATGTTTTTTTTTTCTTTAGGAAGGCTGTACTGGAAAGTCAGCTTTAAAAGTCAGGGAAGCTGAGGTGTGAGATCTAAAGGTGACGGTGATGCAACTTACAGAACTTTAGATGGACAGATGCTGAGTGGTACTGAAAAGGAAACGTGTCAAGTGTGTGGAAGTACCGGATAAAACAGTTCAAGACAAGAAAAGATCAGGGAAGAAAGCATTAGATGTTTGTTTTTAAGGAAGGCTGGACTGGGGAGGAAAAAAAAACGTAAAGGAAAAAAACGGCTTTAAGAGGCCGAGAAGATGACAGAAAATGAGACGTACAGTTGGTGATAATGTAACCTACTAGATTCCAACTGTCTTTAAACAACAAATACGACGAGGAAGATGAAGCGTACATTATATAGGAGTACAAGCAAACACATGGGCATTGGTTGCTCAAGGGGTAGGTTTCTCGCCTGGGTTCAATTCCCACCCAATGCTCAAACCCCAGAATAAAATGGGAGAGTGTCAGGAAGGGCATCTGGTATTGGATGGAGCAGATTGGATGGTCTGGTGTGGGGACCACTCAATAGGAGCAACCAAAAGACTAACAACAAGAACAACTACACACACACACACACACAGTAGTGTATAAATTCCATCAATGATTAATAGGGTGTAATAGACCTGGGATTTATGTAATAGTTATTTCAAGCATTAGAAAGAGAAAAAAAACCCAAACATCTGAGTGTTCGTTCTGATAGAGACGGAATCATAGAGATCCATAGCTATAATACTCTAACAGGTATTATTATTATTATTACAAATAAAAACTGACATGCTGTACTTACATGTTATTAAATTATGGAAGTTTTATCCCTTTTCTAATTTGACTTTCAATTCCATATCAGCCATTATAATTAATATTAATTAAGTCTTTGAAAGTATTTCATGAACTTTTAACTCAAATCTTTTCTCATTTCCACTGCATACTCCCTATACAAGTGCACTACATAGGGTAAGAAATAAGTCAAAAGAGAGAGTCTACTAGAGAGTGATTTAGGATCCAGCTTTTCACTAGTCAGGTGTGATCACAGCGTTACTCCACACACACGTTTAGCATCAGTTAGAATGTTACACACTTCATCAGAATTCTCTTAGTTCTCTCCCACAGTTTGAACACCCGAGTGTGAGTCTATATTTCTATCTCCCCCAGAGAGAGAGCTCCTCACTAAAGGGTGTTTCAGGGTGTTTGTCCCTCCGCACATGGTTAGCTCACACGGCTAGCTCAGCAGTCATTGTTAGCCTCCACTGAATCTCGACTCACCGTCTCCAGGTCAGAACTGGAGATTTCTTTCTCCTCTGCATAATCGGTGACTCTCTCTAAATCAGCCGCCCCACTGTCGTGTTTGCGCGGTTTTTCCGTTGGCTTCCCGGTGCAGTTCTCATCAGCCTCCAGGTCCAAATCCACATCTCCCTCAGCCGCCATGTTCGCCTCCATCCGCACCCGGAACAAACGGAAGAACTCGTGGAAAAGACCCGAGAGCAAATGAGGGTGACACGCGCGTCGCGCGCGTGACGTAAGGAGTTACGTTACTAGTGGGTGAAATGAAGAGTCGAGAAAAAGAAAACTCACAACAATACAATGTTAAAAATACCACAATAAGGAAAATGTACAGGGATAATTATAAACCTGTAGCCCTTCAGGCATGCTGAAGGGCAATATTTTATTTAGCATCTTTAAAGTTTAAATTCATTTCCCACTTTTTTTAGTTTATTAAGTCAAACTTGATTACTTTCAGTCAATAACATGACAAATAATTTCTAATTAAATGAAATAATAATAATAATAATAATAATTTATGTATACCACTTTATCCTGTATTGAGTATCAAAGGAGGCCTAGAGCCTATCCCAGGAAAGCACGGACACAAGGCGGGGTACACCCTGAACAGGGTGCCAGTCCACACACTCAGACACACACACACACACACACACACATGCTCATTCACACACTAGGAGGGAAATTTGGAATGACAGTTACCTTAATCTGCTTGTCTTTGCACTGTGGGAGAAATCCAGTGTACCCAGAGGAAACTCACCAAGCACAGGGAGAACATGCAAACCCCATGGCAGGAACTGAACCTAAGCTACTACACCACCATGCTCCTAATAATAATAATTATTATTATTATTAAAATTATTTCAACCTTTTAACCATCATCATATTTCTCTCTCTCTCTCTCTCTCTCTCTCTCTCTCTCTCTATATATATATATATATATATATATATAAGTTTAATTAATAACAATAGCCAGTAGGTTTAAATAAATACTGTAATATACCTCTGGCACATGTGAATAACCTGATGTCTTGTATTGTCTACATGTTTAAAAAAAAAAAAAAAAAAAGTTGTACAGGTTGTCTATTTTATTTGTTAGTAACTTACAGTATCTGTAATGTTTTAGCCAATATTCTCACTGACTGCAGAAGAGTTTCTGCTCACGTCTTACAATAGATTTAAAATCTCAATGAAAAAACTTGTACTGAATAGGTACTGTATAATCACACTAAAAATTGTCACCCAGAAGAGGATGGGTTCCCTTTAAAGTCTTCATGAAGTTCTTGACTGTCATTCTTGATGATCATTGCTTGTTCACTAATGAGCCTTCCATTAAGGGTACTGTGAAAAAGTCCCAAACATCCTGTTTTTTTTTTTTTGTTTTTTTTTAGCACAAACTTTCCCATGTATTTTCCCCCTTCGTCTTAGGACATTATTATTGATTTAGTAAAAGAAAAAAAAGAAGAAGAAGAAGAAAAAGAAAACATGCTTTTCAAAAAAATGTTCCTGAAACTAAAAGTTCCTCAAAGAGCTGTATTGACTGTAAAAGAGCTGTATTTGAAAACATCCTTGCTCTAAGGAATTTATTTGCATGGTCCGACTTTTGCATGCAGACTTTTGCCCAGTACTGTATATCTATTAAAAGCACTATATAAACAGAAAATAATGAAACCAAAAAAAATTCTGATGTTTACAAAAACCTCACCTGTTATCTTTACCCTCCTCCTGTCTGCCAAACCAATCCTTCACCTTAACCATAATGAGCTTATCAAAAAAGGAAAGCTTTACAACTTTAAAGACAACAACTATCAGGGCTAAGTGCTTATCCTGACCTGTGTGCTTGAGGAATGATTCAGGAGTTTGACAGGTACAGATACTCTACCATCTCCAATATTTTCATCCTCCTATATGATTGATTTGTGGACTCGGAGGTGCTACTGACAATCTGAATACTGACAGTGATGTGCTGGCGCTGCTGCTGGGACCAAGTAAGATAATAATGCGGACTACAATTATTTAGCCTTGTGTATGTGTTGTTTATGTTTCAAGTATATAACTAGGATTTCTAAATATAACCTTGTGACCTGAATGTGTTCTCACATTCTTATAGATAAGTTTAGCATGATGCATTTCTTTTAGATAACATCGGGGTGTATTTCAGCTTTGAGCTTGAAATGTGGAGATTTATGAAAATGTGTCCCATAATTTGTCTTTTTGGCACATTTTTGATTCATAGTTTCTTATTCATAATGCATAGCGCAAATAAGAAATTGTAACAGAATTATTTACTGCAGTAATACTCAAAAACATTCACAGGGTGTTTTGCTGTCCCTTCTCTTTCTTACAAGGCCCCTAATTATAAGTGACGTCCGCTGTCCGTCTGATGTTTTCAGTATGTGAGAGAGAATGGAGGTCTGTTGTGTGTATGGCCTGTTTGCTTTTCACATACACTAATTGGTTTAGAGAAATTACTTGCAGCCTGATGTAACCGACCGTGGATTAGTGGCCTTCAGTTAAATAGGAATAGTCTGCTGCTATTTTGAAGAGAGGTCACAATTTGTCTACACGCTTAAATTAAAAATACATAAAAAATATAAATATTTCTGAATTATAATTCAGTAAATTGGATAGTAAAGTGAAACCTGTTTCTGTGTTAAATGAGTCACATGGTGTCATGCTAATCAGGATTTGCCAGTGGTTTATTTGACTCTTAATAAATCGGTGATCTATGATATAAAATATCCAATGCGTATACAGCATATGAGTAACATTTGTTAATTATTTCATGATTTCGTGTTATGTACAGTATACTACTCCATGCCTTACAGTATACACTAAAGTCAGTACATTTTTTTCATCATGCTTTAACACGTTCCTCATTCTCCTGATGTGAGAAGCACTTTACCCAGAGGAATATGAGCTCTCCATTATGTCTTTCTTCCTCACAGCCTTTCTGGGTCAAGGTCTAATGATTGGATTATCTATGTAGTTTCCATCTCAGCTCTCAGAACAGGAAAGTCTCTTAACTGCGGCGAGGAGCTATAAAGGCATCCCTCCTAAGACCATTCCAGCGTTACACTTAATTGCATTATTTGCCATAAAGTTTTTGCATCAATCTGACTTTCTATCACACCCATGCTATGATGTTGACTAGGGGGGAAGGGTGAGACAGATGGACTAACCTACATAACTCTCCCCCCTCCTCTCTAATCTCTCTGGGTAAAGAGAAGGCGGGCTATTGGGCCATCCTGCCTTGATCGACCGCTGTACTGGCACCGCGCACTGCCATCAGACAGTTCACAGGAAGCTGTTCATTTTGGTTCACTAGACCTTGGAGGATGAATGTGCTCACAGTGGGGGATCTTCTGGGCTCTGAGGACCGCTGCTGATTGCTGGGAGAAGTTAACAGGATCACAGGCCTTAATGAGAAATCTGTGGAATCTTTTAGACCTCTCAGTACTCATTTACTTTTTTAAAAAAGATCACCAACAGGTTTTTGGAATTCTTTGATTTGGTTCAGTTGATCTCATAAGTAGCCATGTCGACTGCCCAGGTGATAACCCGCAAAGGTGTCTACAATTACTTCCTCAACATGGTGGCCTACCAGGTGAGAGACATTCGAATACAAAGCTGATGAGTGAGCTAGAAAGCTGTGGCTAGAGCGATTGAAGAAATGATCCGTGCTAATCGGGCAACTTCAGGAATTCTTCTCTGGTAGGGTTTAATTGTTAGAACCCACTAATACTTTCTGAATATTTTGCTGTATTTAATGTAATGGTGTTATTACCTCTGTTTTTCCATGTTAGTAGTCTTTTTTGGTTAACATTCTCTTCTGAATATACACTTTTTTCAGGACTTTTTTTTATGCAAATAGACTAAAATCACATGGGAATAACAGAACAAACAGACAAACGTGTGTGTATCTGTCTGTAGGGCTGGACGTATGTGAGGGAATGAAAACATTTTAAGATGTTTAACTGGTATAAATATAACAAGAACGAAACATATCAGTACTATTACAACTGCTGATGATAATACAATAATAACAATAATAATCACTTTTCATCAAAAATAATATGGGTGAGAGAACGAAGAGACAAAGTAATTCAAATATAATAATAATAATAATAATAATAATAATAATAATATCAACAATTTAAACTTAACCACAGTAGGAATTAGAGGGTACAAGGGTACAAGGAAGCAAGAGGGAAAATAATAATAATAATAATTTATTGTTATTAACTAATGCTGCTCTGGATCCCCTGGATTGATGCATCACAGTGGGACAGCAGACAGGGATGCCGCAGGGCACAGGCCCCAGAGCCTCCTAAAGCATCCCCCCCCCGATCACTTAGGATGCCCTCTACCCCAGGCCACAATAGACACAACTTGCCCTATTATTTAAAATCTTTTAAAAAAGATTTCCCGGGACATTTTGCTAAAACTATATTAATTACATTTATTTAAATTAAAATTACATTAAAAATAACAGTAATTAAAATGACATTTTAAGGACATTTTGCTAAACTAATGAGTGGATTTCAGTTAACATGATAATATGTTAATGTTATTATCATCCACCATGTCAAAGTGGTAAACCTTTAACCATCTCATACACAACACTCCAAACCTTTTGAGGTAGATTAGATGTGTTCAGGTTCCACTCTCATCAGCCAAGAACAGTACTGTAGTCTGATGCTACAGCGTACCCAAACTGGACATTTAAATATTGGAAAAACATTATCTGGTCATGTACAGTACACTTCAACCACTTCAAAGTATTGATGAGTTCATGTGGAAGTGGAATCCAATGAGGTGTTCTGTTCACCTCATAGACTTCACGTTTGACATATTTGTGCATCCTGAGATGCTTTTCTTAAAATTGATGTAACGAGTGCTTAAAAGTTATTGTAGACTTCCTGTCACCTCACATTATTCTGGGTGTTCTACGTCATACTGTCTCTTCACTCACTTGTTTTTTGCAAAACATTCTAGAAAATTCTAGACACTGTTGTGTAAGACTTTTGGAGCTTAACTGTTTCTAAAAAACAGTCCCTGTTTCTAAAATGTTTAAACCAGCCCATCTGACACCAATACTCATGTCCATCTCTTGATTGTGCATTGTGCTCCTGCCACATATTTAGCTCATTGGATAACTGCTTAAATAATCAGGTATACAGGTGTTCCTAATATAATGGACAGTGAAATGCAGAAAAATAACCCCCTCTATGTTTACCCATCTATGCCAAAACAAACTATACAAATCATAAGAAAAATAATTTTTCCACATGATCTCCAGTTCTAGACCTTTGGAGAGAAATTAATAAATACTTAATAAATACTCTTAAATATATTAAGAGAAATTAACAAATACTGGGCAAAGAATATGGTAACTTTTATTGCGAATGTTATGCACATGTTTGTGTGGTAACAATCCAAAAATGCTTCATATATCTTCAATTTCAAGAGAATTTTCCATCTACTACCTGCTTAAGTGGTTTAGTTCTAACAACATGTTTAATGCACCAGTGTAAAAGCATTTGTTGTGAACTGTACTGTACCGATCGTCCTCACATTACTTGATGTCTCATCTTGTGCACTCAATAGTGTTTCCATTTTAGTGTCTGAACCGATTACCCTCCCATGGTTGCATTTTAAACTATCGATATTTTCCATTCCAGTGTCCACAGTTATTAATCACACATTATCAGATAAACCCCTCTTAGCCCATATTACAGATGAAAAGTTTGCTGGAAAAGTGTACTGAGTTTTGTGTTTGTGAATAAAACAAAGGTACTTCGTAGACAGAATAATTTAAGAGGAACTTTTCTTCCTGGTGGTAGATCTGTGCAGCGGCTTAAAGCATGTACTTATACAGTTAAAGCAATTGTACCCTCTCTCTCTCTCTCTCTCACACACACACACACCATACAAACACTTTTTACACTATTTACACCTTGCTAGTGCTGGGTTTGACCCTCTTTTGTCATCATACATCATAGCAGTTGAGGGTTAAGGGCCTTGCTCAAGGGCCCAACAGTGGTAGCTTGGTGATGCTGGGGCCTTCTGATCCATAGTCCAACACCATAACCACTGAGATACACCTGCCCTAAATAATGCCCCTGAATTATAACTAAGTGACCACATTAACATGATTAATAAATGTTTAACAAGTGAGTGGAACAAGTAAGTATCGCTATCAAACACAGACAGACAAACTATTCTCACTGACTACATTATTTAGATAATAATGTATATTTTCTTTATTTCTAGGCACACCATCATTTTGCTAATGATATTGACTCCATAACACTAATGTCCTTCATAAGATGTAGTCAATATTATGTCAGCTATGCCATTTTTTGTAGCTCAGTCGACAACTCGTTATTTTTTAACAGTTAAATAAATAGCTTGGGTGTGTAACACTGTAGTATTTATTAAGTCATGATAAGGTAGTATTGTAGTGGTTTGTACGTGTTGTTTGGCGGCACGGTGACCTCGGACCTCCAGGGTCCAGTTTCAATTCCTGTTCTCCTCGTGCTTGGTGAGTTTCCTCTGGGTACTCTGGTTTCCTCCCACGGTCCAAAGGCACGCAGATTAATCTAACTGGCATTCCTAAATTACCTGTAGTGAGTAAATATGCATGGGAATGTTGACCGGAGAACCTTCCACAGTTGTGGGAATGGGAATAAATGCAATGGTCACCATCAGCCTCCATGATCCTTAGGTGGACTACAGAGGTTCCTAGATGGATGGATGGATGTAGGTGTTATTTTTGTTGACATGGAGAGCTTTGAGCTGGCACAACTTGTGAGCATATAAAAATCTTTCAAACAAGGTTTTTGAGTGGAGCGAATCAAACAAATGGTGAAATCCAACCTCGTGCACACATACAGTACTGAATAGTATGCTTTAATAGATACTACCCTGCTTATGGTGATGTTTAGGGACATGTAGTGGGTACATAGTTTCTGTGGTCACAGGTCTCTAAAATATGGATATCCAGATCGCTGTTAACAGGAGAGATATCAACAAAGTTCTTTTGACAATTCATACCAAAAACATGAAGTGTAGTAGGCAACAGATAATAGGTAAACTGTGACAGTTCTTAGACAGTTTGGCACAGCGTGTAGCTGAATCCTAAGCAATCTGTAAGTAGATTTGAACATTTTGTGGTTAATGCATATTTTAATTTGGAGGCGATTTAAGGCATGTGTTAAACAATGAAAAGCAGCCGAGAACCATTGTGAATTTTAATTCAGGACAGCCCGACCAGTTTGGGATCAGGGGCAAGCCCCCTTAGTCCTGTCTCTGGATATGTATTACTATTTTGAACCACCCTAGATTGCACCTTCCCAATAAACTCACTGGGTCCAACATGGCTACCTAACGTAAAAAGTCTGGCTGTGTGTATAGGTACAAGAAAAAAATAGTAAATTCAAACAGAATTCGAAAATTTGTTCTAGTTCTGCAGGAATTTTCGTCAGCTCAGTCAAACCAACAATTAAACCACATGATTTGGGAAACTCCTACTGCTTTTGCTCAGCTAAGGTGGGGTTTGATATGCAAATTCATAATTTATATATGGGGCAATTAGGTCAAACCAGGACTACTGATAAAAACTACCTTTATTTCTTGATATAATCCCCTGCTACACTAATACACTTACTTCACTAGTGCTTAGATAGCATCAAGGTATAAACTTTTATCAGTATACCAGAACTATGGTGCACAGAGCTACATGTCTACATTGCCACATGTCTACATTGCCTGCGTCAGGTCTGAAATATTGGTCTCCAGGGACTCCAGTAATGGCTCAAACGTATGGAAATGGCTTCGAGCGGGAGATGTACAGTAACTCTCAGCCGAGTTCCTGTAATGTGCTGTGATGTGTGAATGGTTGTGTGTACAGTTCCCACAGACAGATGTGTCTCTTCCACAAATTGACGCAAGTTATCCGTCGATTTTCAAGGATCAGGTGGTGTACTGGCTGAATGTTCACAGGAACGACAGTGTGCTCTGAGCCACCTAGGCCGGGATCATCATTCAGAGATGTATGGCCTTCTTTAAAATCCTGTATTTGCACCATTTAAATGTTTTACTGTGGATAAGAGATTCATCACTGTACAGTCCTGTCCCAGTTTGACTAGAACGCCCCTCGTAGTTCAATCAAACTATTTGCAATAATGGGCTTTTAATCATATTTAATCAAGTTTCAGTTAACGTGACTGAATCCTATGTTGACCCAGTCACACTGAATGCTTTTATCATATACTGTATGTGCCAGGTCTGTTCAAATCCAAGGTTAGAGCACCAGTGTCCAGTACAATTTGGATTTTTCTGCTCAAGATCTGCTAAACTGCCAGGATTGATTGAGAATTACACACTGTGGTGGAGACTGGCCCTCCAGAAATAGATTTGAACATCCCTGATGTACAGTATGCTATAATCCCTATTTGGCTCTGCCATTATATTATCTTAAAACCACAATATTTTCAGGAATGGACAAATCAAATATACAGCTTCATTAATATCAAAGAGTAAACTGATGTAACTTTATCAAAATCAATACAATTCCAGATGAAAAGAGTTTGACCAATTCACGCGGTGCTGTGTCAATAGCACCACCTGTAGAATCATAGAGGAACTGCAATGTTTTACCAATGAGATTCATTGATTCATTGTTTTCATTGAGAATTTTAATTCAGGACAGCGCGACAAGTTTGGGATCAGGGGCAAGCCTCCTTAGTACTGTCTGTGGATATGTATTCGTTAGGTTTCAGGTTGTTGTTGTTGTTGTTGTTGTTTTTTGTAATACCGGAGCAACGTCCTACAACCTGGTGCTTCCTAAATGTCCGCACTTCTACTGCGTTGTCTTTGGGGCTTATATAGACAAGCTTCCAGGTGCCATGCATTGTTCTTAATTGGTATTATGGGAGCGTTGCTTAGTAACAGCATGAGGGGGTGGCCGCGTGTCTGCCTGACTGGAAACCCGTGGAACAGCTGACTGTGGCTTTTCCTGTCCTAAAACCCACAACGTTACAGTATTACTATTGGTGTCGTGGTTAGTACTGTCGCTTTGCACCTCCAGGGTCCGGGTTCGATTGCCATCTCTGTGTGCATGGAGTTTGAATGTTCTCTCTGTGCTTGGTGGGTTTCCTCCCAAAGACATGCAGATTAGGCTAATTGGCGTTCCCAAAATTTGCCCATAGTGTGTGTGCCTTTCAATGGATTGGCATCCTGTCCTGGTTTAAAAAAAAAAAAAATGTATAGAAGTCGTTGTCACAGCAACACTAAAAACAGCAATTGCATGTCTAATTAAGCTTCCACCAATATTATAAATTCTTATACTCTGTTGAATGCTTTATTCTTATTAGTCATCAGGTGTGGCCTACTTTTCTATAACTATATGGCTTGGACAGTTGTTCCAGCTGTCACATTTATTTTAATGTGCTTGTAACAATATACAGTGCATCCGGAAAGTATTCACAGCGCATCACTTTTTCTACATTTTGTTATGTCACAGCCTTATTCTAAAATGGATTTTTTTCCCCTCAGAATTCTACACACAACACACCATAATGACAACATGAAAAAAGTTTACTTGAGATTTTTGCAAAT
>JAQMYJ010000023.1:11655017-11689554 GCA_030014305.1 Clarias laeviceps
CAGTTTGGTGATTCTTCTTCTCAAACACAGCTGATTTAACTAATCTGTTAATTACTAGGTTCAGTGTGTGTGTTTAGCTGTTGGTGAATTACAAACTGTGCTGGTCACTGGCCCTCCAGGACTGGATTTGGAGACCCCTGTCCTAAAGGATGCAAAAGCATTTTTTACTTTAATGCAGGGGTCAGATATGAAGACCTGGCTGACGAGTGAGGCTCATTACAGTTTAACTTGTGCTAATAGTGTGTTTATATTTTGGGAAATACAACCATCATGTGATGGTATTAAAAAATTATATCCATGTAAATGAGATCAAAACAAATTATATAGCTGAGGCTGAGAAACTGTGAGAGTCCGAATTCACAGACTATGCCGTTTCTGTTTACTTTAGTTAAACTAATTTGATACTCAACATATTGTTTGCGAATATAACTATTTTCACACAATATTATTTGTAATAATTTGTGTCTGAAATTACAGAAAGCTACGTGTTGTTTCTGCTGCCCTGAACAAGAGGAAGGTATTGTAAGAGCAAAACCGAAGCTCATCCTTCACAATTAATATTTGATAATAAATTTGACGTCCAATGATCATCATGGACCAATTTGCTCTTTCAGCAAAGGAGGAGTTTGTAATTGACGACGAGAGCAAAGGATGCCAGAAGGTGATCCATAACGAGAGTCACCGTGTGGCCTACAGCTACTTCTTCTTCCATTTTGTCTTCTTTCTAGCCTCCCTATACGTCATGATGACTCTCACCAACTGGTTCAGGTCAGTTGTCAAAAGCTTAACCTGGATTATCCTTATTGAAGATGGAAGGAGTTATGATTGTTGAACATCCTAAATCTATTTACTTTACACTTCCACTTCTTCTTGTAGCTATGAGACAGCAGTCTTGGAGACCACTTTTACCCATGGCAGCTACTCCACCTTCTATGTGAAGCTCTCCTCATGTTGGGCCTGTGTCCTGCTTTACCTGTGGCTCCTCTTGGGCCCGCTGTGCCGCTGCCGTCATGACCACAAACAGCCACAACGCTCACGGATCAAAAGACGAATGGCTCCCCAGTGCCACGTTAGAGTCAGTGTATGACCTTTTCTCGGATCCCATGGTGTCAAAGGGTGCAGCTGAGGAACAGCCCTTATCTTATCAAGAAACGGGCGAGTCCTGGACTCTGGGAACAGAGGAAGAGATTTTCCTACAAGCATTCTGATGCTTATTATGTACAGCCCAACTCCAGGATGCAGCTGGAATTATGTCTGTATGTTTACTACCATGGCGGGTGTGCACTCGCCGATATTGCCAAACAAGGGTGAACAAAGTACATGCCCAAGATACCCATCTCTGTTAGGAATAATCTCAGCGCTAGACATCTCTTCAAACAGAGTGCTGTTTAGAAGGAATTAGATCAGACATGAACTACATTAGAGCTGATTAAACTTTGTGTATAGTTTTATATGCATGTGGATTATGAGCCATCCTGTTACCTGTCATTGCTGTTGCTCGGTATTCTGATGCTGGCACATAAGGCAGCCATATGCTGCAGGAGATGGTCCACCCGTTCCTGGCTATAGTGAGAATGAAAGCTTTGAACTGGAATACATTTACTAGACCAACCTTACCGTAATTATAAGCTTAATGTCACTGTAATGGAAAAACAAGATATTTTTGAGAATTAATTTCTAACAAATGATACATAATAAGCTGTTTCGGTGCAGTTATTCAGGAAAAAAGTCAAGTGGAAGTGCCTTTATAGGAACAATTAGTGCTTGTAAAGTGCTTGTAAAGTGCTTAAACTGTGATCTACATGTGCAGCACTTCCGAAAGGTTTTCCAAATATGTTTGCTCAGATTTTAGTTTGGCACAGATAACTAGATTCTAGTTTAACAAGAATTCCAGTTCTGCTTCCTTAGGAGCCCATACATTTTGATGCAGTTTTAATGCCGTCACCATGTTAGGGCCGGATGATCAGGGCAGTCATGATATAATCCAGTCACATCCGAGATACAGATTTGTTCCAAATTCTGGTTGTTGATTGCACCAAATACTCTAGGCACATGCTGGGCACATGAGCTGTATGCCAGAACCCAGTTGCCTTCCAAGTTGCCAACTGAAAGCTTGAACAAACATCATTAGATAAGTTGAACTTACTCCAGACCAGGAAGGTAGTCATGAATTATGGGGATTTCATGACAGCTGGAATCTCTCATGCTTGATGAGAGAACGACATGATACAAAAAACCCTCCATCGTACTGCCCTTATGTCGCTTTATCTCTGCAGTGAAAAACAATCAGCACAATTACTTTTACTTGTGGTTGTAATCGGAGAAGGGACAAGGACCTGAACCCATAATTTTCCAGGAAGTCTTGCATTCCATACTAAATAGTGTTTTTTCTATTCTGTGAAGGACAAGAGTTGTGATGAATAGTAGGAGTAGGAGTTTGCAAATAAATATTGTACTGAAAGCATTAGTATAAAAAAACATGAGGTGGTTTTATTTGTAGGATTTAGCTTTGTGTACAGGATATATGTGTTTGGACCTCTTTTGAACTGGGTCTTTTGTGTTTTTTTGTGCTGTTGTACAAAAAAGAGACCACTCTGTTATGTTGATCTGGAGTGGATGCACTATGTTTGGCCTTAACTCGGTGCAGTTTGTGTTTGGTGTTTAAGCAAACAACTCCACCATGGACGGTCCCAAACCCGGCTACGAAAGAAGGATGGTTGGGCATTGGGCTAGCGACCCTATCCCGTAAAACCTGAGTGCTACGGAAACAGCGAGTAGAAACCAAAAAAAAAAAAAAACGACTAAGCCGCAATGAAAATGATAGAATGTGACAGTGGTGGATCAAAGGCTGTCGATCACCCGATGCAAGGTCCATTATTCGGAGCAAAAATACTAACCAGGTTGGCAAGTGGAATGTGAAAACATTATTTTAATGTGGAAAACTGGATCAACTTGTCAAAGAATTTGACCGCTATCAGATGAACATCCTCAGGGTCAGCGAGATGCAATGGACAAACAGTGGGCACATTGGCCAGCGATGAAAAGATCATCATTTATTGGGGCCATGATACCGAACATGCACGTGGAGTGGGCATTGTTATGTCAAAAGTGGTGGCATAATTTCAGCTCAATTCGAAACTATCCTCACAAAGATCACGATCATCCAAGTATAGGCCCCGATTGAAAAAGCAGAAGACACAGCAAGGGCACTTTCTTTGAACAGCTTTAGGAGACCTTGGACGAAGCCCCTTGCCGTCGACAGCGAGCCCCTCACAGTGAATGCCTTGTAAATAGGAAACCTCTACTTCAACCACAAGCAAATTCACAAGGGCATATGGATGTCACCGGATGGAGAAATGTTCAACAAGATCGACTACATCTGCATTAGTAAGCAGTGGTGATTGTCGCTGTTGGACATGCGAGTGTGCAGAGAGCGGATGTTGGCAGATTGATGCAATCACAACAGTGGAGAAAGCTGTAGCGATTTGACAGAGCACAGGGCCTGGACATGGTGTCGCCAGAAATGCTCGAGCACATTCGCCAATGTCCAGTTGAAGAAATAATGGATCTTATAAACTCCCGCTGGTCAGAAGCACGAGTCTCGGAAGATTGATGAAGAGGGGTCATGAAGCTCCCTAAGAAATGCAATTTGGCAAACTGCAGCCACTGCAACAATAATGAGGTCCCCAGCAAAGTATTCTCTCATAGCAGAGGACATCGCATTCCTTTCAGCCACCAAAAAAGACATGACGACAAATCTGCAACGAGAAGCGGGTTAGCTGGATTAGCTGGAGCAAGACCAAGATCATGAACTATGAACAATGATCTATGAACAATCCCGTGATGATGGGGCAACAACGGCTCAAAGAGGTCACCAGGCTCACCTACCAGGGCAGCATCTTAGCGAGTGATGGCGATGCCAATTATGACATAGCCGGCCAGATTGCAAAGGCTGGGGTAGTCTTCCAACGGCTCCAGCGACACAACGACGAAATATTCGTCTGCTCAATCTACGCCAATGAAACGTTAAGATGTCCACACAGGATCACGTGAAGACTCGGCGTCGGCCAGCCGCGGTAACTTTGGAGAATCTTGCGTGTTTCATACTGGGACCCCATCACCAACAAAGAGATACATCTCAAAACTGTGACCCTCCCCCTAAAAGATATTGTGACTGAGTGACGTATGCAATTTGCTGGCCACATACTCCATCAACAACATCTACGGCTATCAAAAGCAGCACAAGGAAAAAGTGTAAACAAGGCCCCGCCCAATGCACCAAACGGCAAAGTCTAAGTCTAAAGTAAGTTTAGCGAAACCCTATAGAGAATCCTATTTCTATTTCCTATGTCTAAGGTCCATACTTGTTATACTAATGGATAAGTAGAAAAAAGACACAAATGCTGTTAACCCACAGTTTAAAAGTAAGTTTTGATTGAACTGTGTGAAATCAGCATTGTTTCGGTAACATGGACGCACATTGTTTTTTCTGATAATAATTAAACACAGTGTTGGTTTAATTAATATGATGTATGGAACATGTGTATGGTGGACTGCATTCTGGATCAATAATATAAATGACCATCTAAGAAAAGTATTACAGAGGCATCACTGATCAGTGAATACGCAGTGAAAGAGATTAGGGTCAAGTTTCAGTACAGCATTATTATCATCCTTGTCTACTGATGATTATAGAGATCCTCCGGAAATGTGCGACTCTCTTCAACAGATCATCTCACTGAAGCACTCTGATAACAATCAAGTCAGTTTTTCTGTTTTGCTTGAGGTATTCCATCAAATCTTTTTTTTGCATTACTGGTAACAAATACACTGATAGCAAAAATATATATCCATATACTGTATGTACATAAATGAAGGTATACTTTCTGCATATAATATTATTATAAATATAATAAAAAAAACAATAGTTGTAGGGAATAAACACAGTAGGAAGAAATGAGATACATACATTACATACGTCATATACACACTCACCAGTCACTTTATCAGGAACACCTGTTCACCTGCTCATTTGTGAAGTTATGCTAACAGCAAATCACGTGACAGCTAGCAAGAACTCAAAAACAGGTAAAACGTTTGGGTTAATTTTTACAATCTCAAGTCTCACCAACACTGGACAGTTGAAGACTAGAAAAAAACCTTTTTCCCTTATTTTCAGCTATTCAGCTGCTCAGCATGGTTATAACTTGAGTCATTATTCGAGTTACTATATACTCCCTATGTGCTGTCCATTTTCTCCCAACTTCTCATTAAAAATGCATTTGCATATAAAAATGCAAGTCGTGATCAAAATCACAGCAATCACACTTCTGATGTTTTACGTGAACATTAACTGAAGCTCTTTACCTGTATCTATACGATGTGATTTTGCATCGCACTGATGCCACATGATTGGGTGAAGCGATAACTCCACTAAAAAAAAAAACGCAGGTGTTCCTAATAATGTGGACATGCATATATAAAGGCAACATTAATTCTGATAATAATACAAAAAAATATGTTCTTCTTTGGTATATGCATTTTTAAAGGTAGGCTATAACATCCACCTAAAGTGCTTCATTTAGTGAGTAGCTCTGGTATCATTCTGGAGCTTATGGGCTCCAAGTGTTCCTGCATTATCCATGGATACGTTTTAAAGCCAGCAACTTGTAGTTTTTTTTTTTTTCCTGTCATTTACGTTTTTTGAAAGCAGAATTAAATATAACAAGTGCACAAATAACTCAGCCAAACAGGATCCGAGTCCATGTCCTCTACGCTCTCTAGTGAGTTCTCGGTCCCCTGTTACTGCAGCGATCCTCTAGGGGGCGCAGTAGGCTGTCCTCACGTGGGCGGTAAAGCTGGACGTAGTTGTCCTCCTCCAGGAGAATGCGATCGAGTGTGTGTTCATGGTTGACATGGCGCCTGACCATTAGCACGTACTGATAGCCCTCCTCCAGGGCGGGGCAATCACACCTGTTGGGGGCCCATATGTATTCCCGGCGTTCCAGACGGAAGCGGTTGCGGTATGTGTGGATGATTTGCACATCATACCGTGTCTCCTCGCCAACATAGACCTTCCCTAAGATCTTGGCTCTGAAAACTGACAAAGCAAAAATAATAATAATAATGTGAGTAATGATAAGGGTGTCCAAAGGCTGTTCAGACATTTCAGATAGGTCACCAGTGAGACATTTCAGATTTTTCCCCTATTGTGACCTCATATAAAATGGGAGCCTTCCCCAGCTTGGAAGCAGTTTGAGGCATGAAATAATACAATATCTGGTGGGCATTTCAGCTGGAGCAGAAGACATACATCAGGGTTAACTTATAAACAAATTGTAAAACACAGGACCTTTAATGCACTTTGATTTATGTTAATATAATTTGCAGTTTCATTTTATAATTCTATTTTTATATTGATAAATGACAAGTCAAATAAATCCACTTTTATATGTTTCACATGAAAACCACGAGGCTTTGCTTCCCAGTGTATTACTGATACTGTTTTTAGCTCACCGTAATCCTTCTGGCAGTACTGCCTCTGTCGTTCCCCACGGCCCTTCACCCTCCTGCATTTCCCGCAGTAAGCTGTAATAAAATCAGAGCTGTGTTTCACAAACTCGAAATGAATCTGTGACAGTATGATGAGTCAGAATGAACTGAAGTAGACGCAGTATTCGGCACTGATGATTAACATGTGCTGACCTGTGTTGTGCGTCCGGGGCAGGTAGTTACTCTTCTCATCTCGTTCCAGACGAGGCAGTGGCTGCTGCTGAAAAGCAGGTCTCACGGGAGGTCTTCGTCTGCCTACAGGACCTGATATAGACCAGTCACGTTAAGTCATAAACCTGCGAACGTTTTGCATCAATAGAGACTAGTTTCCACATCTTTTTGCAAAATCTATGTATGCACCAGGAGCATTTAGATTTCCTCTCTTGTATTGTATAACGCAAATTAGGTTAAGAAATGACTCCATGAATCTTCCTGAGACACAAACATCAGACAACCTCAGCTTCACGTTACATCACATAATGCATTTGACGCTCAAGGAGAAGGGAGCGGCTTGCACACATTCCACTGTGCCGTCAGGCATGTATGTACAGATATATGCGTCAGGAAGACACTAAAAACCATTTCCGTGCCCCTTCGGAAAGGAATGTACCTTTTATGTATTAAGATCATTCTGTACAAAGGGCATCAATCATTTAACATGAGGGAGAGAAAAAATGCAGCGGTTGGTTTTAATGCACTTGTAAAAAGAAGTGCAAAAATATTTACCTATAAAGCACCATCTAGTCACTCATCACACTAATTAATCATTTTTCAGCTTTATGCCTGCCGGTATTGGTTGTGAGTCTGGGCTACTAATAATAGTACTGGTTTTCACCCCATGAAGGTCGTGTGGTAGCAGGAGGTCTCGCTGTAGTAGTGATGGTTGTGGTGGTGGTGGTGGTGGTGGTTGGAAGCTCCCAGGGCAGGAAGTTCGATGTATGGTGATGCCGGTATGTACTCTGCCGTCCATGATGCAAGGCGTACAGCTCCGGGGGCAGCCAGTACTCGTACTCTATCCCAGAATTCTTATCAGTGAACAGAACCTAAAAAAAACACAAAACAGGATGTTCACATTCGACTACCATGTTGTAGACTTGTGGTGAAGTGGTTAGCGCTGTGGCCTCAACCTCCAGAGTCGAGGGTTCGAGTCTCACCATGTGTCATGGGGTTTGCATGTTCTCCCTGTGTTGGACATCCAGGTTAGGCTAACTTGCATTTCCAAATTCTCCATAGTGTGAATATGTGCCCTGTAATGGATTGGCGCCCCGTCCAGGGTGTACCCCACCCCAACCCACCCCACCCCACCCCATCTCCTGCCCCAAGTCCTTTGGGATAAGCCCCAGGCTTCCTGTGACCCTGTAGAGGATAATAGGTAGAGGGTTGGAGTGAGAGTGTGCGAGTGAATAGAGTCACTCACCATAATGTGCAAGTCCTCCTGGGTTGGCCCGGACACCTCGAAGCTTTCAAATGTATCAGCAGAGCGACGGTACAGAAGTTTGGTCCCAGCTACGTTATACTCCCCTGGAACACTGATCTTCCAGTTCCCATTAATTACAAACTGGGAACGTCCATTCTGAAGAGCTGGTTCATTCACGGAAGATCATTTTTACACACAAACAGAGAAATACATCATTATTAATCATACTGTATGTGAACTAATATTGACTATACATATGTTGTTCGGGGCCCAGGGAGCACAAATCCTTATTTCAGGGTTAAAAATAGTGGAAATGAACAAATGTAGTGAAAGCAAACCTAGAAAACCAGGCCTCATGTATGAAAGCAAACCACAAATGGCGTTCAAGTCAAACTGGGACTTTTGACTGAGCAGAATAACAGAGCACAGTTATGAGAATAAAAACTTCCTTCATTTCTTTATATAACCACCTGCTACTGTACATTAATCCCAGTGCTGAGTTCCTTTAATGTGAAAGTGGTGCAGTGGGAAGTATGAGGTCGTGCAAAAACAGATCAATACTGTACATGCATTCTGTTATTCTGCACAATCAAAAGACGCGGTATTACTAGATGCTCCGTGTAGTTATACCCACTCACAAAAGTAAATACACCCCTCTAACTTCAGCAGACATTTTAGTATATCTTCTCGAAGGACAATATATAGAAATGAAACTTGGATATATTTTAGAGTAGTCAATGTACAGCTTGTATAACACTATAGATTTTCTGTCCTCTGCAAATAACTCAACATACAGCAATTATTGTCAAAATAGCTGCCAACAAAGGTGAGTACACACTTAGTGATAACAGCTGTATATCTTTAACCATGCAAAGGACATCACATGTCCTATTCAACATGTTCATGTGTTTGTCAGTGGCCAAGTTTGTCTCCAGACCTGAACCCTATTGAGCACCTGTGGGGTGTCCTCAAGCGGAAGGTGACGAAGCACCATGTGTCTAACATCCGGCAGCTCCGTCATATCATTATGGAGGAGTGGAAGAGGATCCCAGCAACAACATGTGCAGCTCTGGTGAACTCCACGCCCAGGAGGATTAGGGCCGAGCTAGATAACGATGGTGCTCACACAAAATATTGACACTTTGGACACAGTTTTGACATGTTCACTTAGGGAGTACTCATTTTCGTTTTAGACAATAAAGTCTGCACGTTGAGTTATTGTTAGAGGACAGTAAATCTGAACTGCTATATGAGCTGCACATTGACTACTCGAAACTATAGCAAATTTTCATTTCTATAATATTGTCCTTTGAGATCATATAATAAAGTGGTTGCTGAAATGGGGGGGTGTACTTACTTTTGTGAGACACTGTATGGAAGAATTGAAAATATGTACTTATATTTTAACTGCTCCGAGACTTTGTATCCGCTTTGATCACTTACTTCGTACTATTTTAGGTGTGTTATTTTGTAACAGCGCAAAAAGGTACAATTATGTAAGGTACATTTTAATGAAAATTTAAAAAAAAAATCTTTTCACTTATCTCGAACCTAACAAGAAATATGGCCTTGCTCAAACCTAAATAGTTTTTGCTGTTATCAGTCACTCTGATGTGGGTGGCTCCGGCTGGGATCATGGTGACCTCATTGTATCCAAACGGCCCTGAAAGATAAGAGAGGGGGAAAAAATGCTGGATATATAATGCTGGAAATGCTGAGACAACATCTATTATTATAACGCACACATCCAATATATAATGCATATGTGTGTGTGTGTGTGATTTTATGACCGTCTTCCTGTAGCTGTGCTGTACACTTGTTTCGCGGTTTGGGCATATGGAAAGGAGTAAGAGAATTACGACTTTCTCCTCTCCTCTGGCTTTTGACCTCACCATCAAAAGCACCACAGTGGCGCTTTCGGAGCTGTTATCCTACTCTCAGAAATCCAGATGCAAAAAAAAAAAGGGAAGCCGAGGACAAAGCTGGCATTATCTGTGTGTGTTTTCCCTTCTGTAAGTGCTGCGATCCTTATTTTCACTTGGACGAAGAAACTATTTCAGTGGGAAATCAAAGGTGACAATATGCTGTGTGGTGGTTTGTATGCAATCAGTGTGAATACATTATGCGTGTCCCGTATACACTTAGTCAGGATAAGCATTCTCTGGAAAAATGCTCAAAGTGAAAGGCTGAACAGTAGTGCGTTTCAGAGTTCAGCCACTATAAAGCATTAACTGGATGTTATCTAGCACCAGATATTTTCCTAGTACCGTAACCGCATACTGAACACATGGTCCGTATGAATGTCACAGATATCCGAGTCAGCACTGACCGATCTCCTGGCCGTTGCTCCGGTACACACTGCGATGATGAAGGCAGGTGGTGTTCTGGCCTCCACACACCATACAGGCATCCTCCTGCTGCTGGGAGCCAAAGATCAGGTCACACCCTGGTTTCTACACACACATACAAACAAAACTCTATGATTAGAAACTCAACAGGCATCCAGCCCCGCTTACCAGGGCGCAACCGTTTTAGATGCAGAACACAGCACGCCCATTTAAATGCCACACAAGGTTCCACAGATAGAGCATTTTCATGATCAGTGGCATCCGTGTATTAAGATTTGTGTAAAAAAAAAAAAACAAGCACGTGATCTCGTCCATCAGAGGTGGTTTTTCCAAATCCACTTTCTTTACACAGCATCTGATTGTGTTATAGTTTGGTTATTCTAAACATGTCTTTGGTTAACAGGTCACGCTGGTGCAGCAGGTAGTGTTGTCACCCCACAGCTGCAGGGTCACTAGTTGGACCCTGAGCTCAGGTTACTGCCCGTGTGGAATTTCTGTGCATGCTCTCCCCGTGTACGCATGGGTGAGCTTCGGGTTCTTCGGGTTACTCCCAAAAGCAGGATGGTACATGGATGACTAAACTGTGTTTTCCTGCCACACGCCCAGTAGTTGGTTCCAGGATCTGCTCCAGATTGACCGTGACCCTGACCGGGATAACGAGTCTATCGAGGATAAAAAGGTCCGTCCAAGACCAGAGCCTAAAGTTCAATTCAATTCAATTCAATTTTATTTATATTACAATAATATTATATATTTTATATATATTTTTTTTTATATGCTATAGTTAAATATTATATATTTAATTATAGCACTTTTAACAATGGTCATTTTTGCAAGGAAATGAGTCTGAAATTTTCAAGAAAAGATATAAATCACAACAATCAGATTTGTCCCTCCAGTCATTTTGAGGGATTAACAAGTGACTTTGTCCTCGACCAAGAAAATACAGTCCCACTATGCAGAAGTCTTGAGCCACCACTCATTTCTTCATATTTTGCCTCCAAAGAGTCAGACATTCTTGAATTTTAAATGCAGTCTTAATAAATCGTTATCTTTTTTGTCTCTCATTTTCAGTCCAGTCCCTGTACCCTTCTAAGTGAAGTCATGAACCAGTGAGAAACAGATACAGATGATGACAGATGATCAGGCCGGTGATTAGTACACTGGTGATGCTGAGTGGTTGGAACAGACGAGAGGGGAAATGAGGTTGCTGCTTGATTGGTAAAGAACCAAATTTTTAATTATCGTTAAATTTTCTTTAGGCGGGGCCTCCAAGTGGCGCAGTGGTAAAGTGCTCGCCCTATCATCCGGAGATCGCGAGTTTGATTCCCGGTTGATGCTGTAACCTCTCGCAGCCGGAGGTCTAGAGAGAGCTGATTGGCCGAGCTCTCTCACTGGGGAGGGATGAGAGGTACTTAGTGCTCCCACATTAATGACGACTCTACAGCCAATCAGGGGCGTCTGTGAGCTCACGCAAGCGGAAGGAGCGGATGGCACTGTCCTCCGAGTGTGTTACGTCGCTCCCAACGGTGTGTGAGCGAGCAGTTCGAAAAGATGCGGTCGGTGACGTCATGTGGGTCGGAGGAAACACGTGATAGTCTGCGGTCCTCCCAACTGAGTGGTAGTAGAAGCTTAATGTGGGAGCCCCCTAGTGACGGGGAGGAATTGGACACGACTAAATTGGGGAGAAAAATCGGGGAAAAATCCAAAAAAATAAAAAAATTATCTTTAGGCATTTAGTTAATTTTGTATGCAGGAATGAGAGGTGGCTCAAGATATTTGCACAGTACTGTAGGTTCAGGTTAAAATGACCTTTCTCTTGCATTAAAATTAGCTGTGAATCAAAGATAGACTCGATACCATTTGTTTCTATTTGATAAAAAAAAAATTTCGTCTGATTTGTCACACTGATTTTGTTACAGCATCAACCGGGGATCAATACGGCCCCCTTCAAGTGCATGCAGCAAACCACAAGCACCTGATCATCTTTAAAGTCCAGGCCTGTAGGTTTTTTTCATGGTCATTCAACAACAGATGGTCTGCGGCATGACCTCGGTCCCTATCTGAAGCAAACGCGGCTGGGAAAACACCATCAGAAAGGTTCACAAAGGAGCGCAGGATCAGCGAGTCAGGAGGAGGGGCTCAGAAAAATTAGAAGAGGGGGATTATCAAATCCATAGGGAGGTATTTACAATAGTCTCTCCCTAGCAACTCCAGCAGCCTATAATTAAACCTCGCTTTCTGTTTCACACTAACCCCGTCACGCACTTGTGGATAAAGCGAGAGAGAACGTGTGGTCGGAAAGTCGCCCTTTCTTTTTCTCCTCTCGTTCTTATACTGTACCACACCACACACATGTGGATTTAAATAACCATTCACACTGTCATGTTGTCCAGTGAATAGAAACATACCGAGTATAACTTGAGTATATTTCAAGGTGTACTCAGTTTTTTTTTTTTTATACTCGAATCTGGACTTGATCCATCCTGCACCATTAGACCACCTGCTTCTCCTTTAGTCTGTCCTGAGAGGCTTAAAACACACACGCTTCTCATCTCACAACCCATAAATTCACCTTCACACATATTTAAAATACACCATGTCAAGGAGTCTTTAAAACAAATGTATTTTAAAAAATAAATGAATAAAGAAAGAATTAAGGTCTGCTGGAAATGCCATGCTGTGACTTGGGCAGCCTTGGCGCCGTTGACACGAAAGGAATTTAAAACCTTAAACACTCGATTTGGGAAAATCTCGAAGAGTGCTGAGAACCACGCTTTCCCTCGAATCGTCTAAAAGCCTAAACATTATTAAAACTGGAACTGAATTACAATAGCACTTCATTTAACGAGCATAAAAAGGTTACGTTAGAGAGATTAAGTGGGTGCACATGAAGAGCTGAGGCGGTCCACATGGCACAGCTGCTAAACATCTAGTTTAACCTCTGGACTCGGTAACGCACTCGTACACCAGGTTTCAAATGATTCAACATTATTAAAGAGATTTAAAAAGCAGGAAAAAAAAAAGGAAAAAGTAGAGAAGTATTGAGATGCAGGTGGTCCCTCACCAGGCATTTCCCGTTCACACATACGTCCCCAGGCTCGGTCGAGCAGGGTGTGCCATCCAGGACTCGGCCAAAGTTGTAGTAAAAATTGTGACCGAGGGCCAAACAGCTGAGCTCACACGGGTCAGAGCCTGGGACAAACCAAAATACATGACCGACATCACCTTAAGTCTAGCTTGAGGGTAAAAATGTAAACATCACACACTTTTTCAGGCATTCTTCACTGACCTCCATGAAAAGTAGTCCACTGGTATCTGCTCCCGGCGACCAGGGGCTTGTCGTCAAAAGCTTTGCATTGTAGCTCTCGGAAGTCTAGAGATCCAGGAGGACATCCCTGATTGAGGAGGTGAGAAGGTTGAATGAAAGCTAGGGGCAACACACACAAACAGCCTGCATGTCTGTACTTGCTCAGGATCTACCTCGGCCCTGCATTATTAACAGTCTTACACACTGACACCACAATCTATACAAAATATAGGGTATAACAAGTTTGAACAACTGTTCCGTTCACACTCATGGAAATCTTTCATAACAGAGGTCTAGTTTAACGTTATGGATTTATACGTTTTCTAGATTATAATTCCTCTAAAACATATTTTGATGTTGGTCTTTCGGCCACCCGCATAGATGGGTCGCCACAGCGGATGATCTCATCCACATAGAATTTTGTGCCGGATGCCCTTCCCGATGCAACCATCCCATTTTACCCGGACTTGGGACCAGTAATGTATCAACTGGCTGGGGTTCGTGCATTGGGTGGGAATTGAAAATATGAAAACACTGGTGAATCCCAGAAATTTATGGTATAAACAAAATAAGAAAAAATTAGGAAAAAATGTGACTATGATAAAAAAAAAATTTGTTCGTTTATTGCTTCTTGCGATTTTTGCCACAATAACTGTGATAATCGTGCAAAAACTGTGTGAAAGTTTTG
The DNA here is from genome assembly GCA_030014305.1 of Clarias laeviceps. Taxonomy (NCBI): domain Eukaryota; kingdom Metazoa; phylum Chordata; class Actinopteri; order Siluriformes; family Clariidae; genus Clarias; species Clarias laeviceps. Next base: position 11,669,333 of record JAQMYJ010000023.1, read on the forward strand.
AAAGTTTGCTGGTTTCAAAAGCACTTTTAAATCGAAATCTCTGGCCTACAGCTTGAACATGTGCTTTACAAGGTTTTACCCATTTGTGTGGCCGTCTGGGAAACCCATCAGATGTTCCAGTGACCTTATTCTTGTAACCCGTCAAAAACGATGAAAAATCGAAAGGTTGCCTGAATTCTCCTCTCTACAATGCACTCTGACACCTCTAAGAAACTGTAAATATTTTTTTCCAAAACAATGTGGAAATATTTTAATAAATTTCTAATTTAGAAACTTTCTAGGTTATGAATAAAGGTCAGAATAAAGATTTTATAGTAAATCAATAAATAATCTGCCTTGTGATTGGAATGGAATCTTGAAATGCACTTTTCACTTGTCACTATACTATAGTAGAAAATGTCCCAATGTGTAGAGTTTTCCCAGACCACCACGCATGCGCATTGGTGCAATAAGAAAATACACCAATTAATTAAGCTTTATTAGCTGAACATTTTCTGTACCTTAGTGTTGCATATCTTATACTGCCTGGGCTCTCCCAAACATGGTCCTCCAAGTGGATTACTGAAAAAAACCCAAATCTGTTTTATTATGAAATACTAAATGCAACATATCCTACCATTGCTTAATTATATCTGAATCTTTAATATACCTTTAGAAAAAACCCTAAGACATTAGAGCTGTACCTGTAGATGCAGGTCCGACGCCGGATGGATGCCCCTCCTCCGCATGAGCGAGAGCACTCAGACCAAACTCCCCACGAAGCCCATTCGTTCTTATAAAACAGCTGGCGAGGTACTCGAGATGAACGGATGACACGTCTGCCCTGGATCTGTCGAACAGAGACACCGGTGCTGTGTGTAAGAGGTGGATTTATATTTCAAGCAAAGACATGAAATATAGTGCACGATTTTCATTTAACTGAAATCTATACAGGTAGTCCTCGACTTACGAACATTTGAGTTACGTATTTCCGCAGATATGAACGGACCGCAATACTACAGTACTTCTGGTTCAATCACGGAAGTAGCTCACGTGGATTGTGAAAAAAAATAAAATAGACACTTTAGTGCACCAGATACCAATATTTACAATTATATACAATGTGTAAGTGAATATGCAAAATGTCTAAAGTCCAGTATATTGTGTGTGTGTGTGTATGTGTGTGGGAGAAATGAGTCTGCCTCATTTCTCATAAAGGGGACAGATTTAGTCAAGTGGATTTATATGCTTTATATTGTAAATTCGAGTCAAAGGTGTATAAGACTTACTTTGTCGGACTCAAGAACAAATCGGACTTATGAATGTGCTCCTGGTACGTAAGTCGGGGACTACCTGTATTGAACAAATGAAAACTGGCGTGTGGGTAGGAATTGGTAAGAAGAAGAAGAAACCTTTATTTGTGAATATAATATAATATAATATAATATAATATATAATTAAAGCCTAAATTAGAAATGATTAAAGACCAAGTTGGCGGCACGGTGGTTTAGTGGTTAGCACTGTTGCCTTTCACCTCCGGGTTCGATTCCCGCCTCGGGGTTGACTGGAGGTCCTATCACGGTTTTAAAAATGGGAATAAAGACAATGGTCAGAGAATCCTAGATGGATAAATGGATGGAATGACCAAATTAGGAAGGAATTCTTACAACAGTTAATTAAAAAAAACATGAATAGGTCAGGTTGAACCTATTGTATTTTTAGACACCCACATAGTTTCTAGGTCATTTCTGCAGGTCATTGTCAAAATTAACAGTAGACTCACCGCACGGCCTGGGTGATTAAATGGGCTATTTAACATTAAAAGAAGTCGCAAGATAGACCATTTTGTAAAAGCCATTTGTTTTTTAAATGTCAGACCCAGGATGTCACAGTCAGTGTGGAACTTAATAGGGTATGAGTGTATCTAAGGACAGTCCATGGCTTCAACCTTAGCCGGTTACACATTACAGTAGGTGAGCATCCAAAATGTACCCACAGTACCAACAAACATGCCTACAACAAACACACAACACTATCAAGTGAGGTTTCTGATGTTCAGGGAGCTGGAAATAAAGAGCGAACATCACAGCCTAGAACAGAACTGCTGAATCTCAATTAACATAATTAACAAACTGGTACAAGTAATAATTAAACCAAGCAAGAATTTTTCCTTCGAAACCAGCATTTTTTTTCTTCTTCTTCATATTGTATAAAGTGTACTAGTAAAAGTAGACTACGATACGAGTTGATCCATAGTGGAACTGGCAGACACAGCCAGCCACATTGTCAGCGTGCTATTGTGCCATCCCTTATTATTACTTATGTAGTACAGCTCTACATCTCCCAGGAGAAGCAAGTTTAATCGTCCGGTAGGATAACATAACAGTGCCGTTCTCAAATCCGTCTCTGGCTTTGATCCGAGACAAACAGGCAGCGAGGGAGTGAGACGAGACAGCGGCTTTCATCAGGTCCCTGGGGCCACCCTGATTCCATCACATGCGCATATTTGTGTGCGTGTTAACGTGAGAAGAGCATGGAAGTCAGGAGTGCACACCCTGCTAGGCCTGTCAATTAAAACAACCTCACACACAGCAGCTGGTTTCTCACTAAAAATAAAACGGATAGCTGCATTAATCTAACATGAAGAATGTTAAGGACTGTGTGTAACAAAAACATGCTAATAATGGATCGAATAAAAAAATGCCTTAAAGGGAATAACTCTAAACTTGGTAATAATCAGCAAAGTGAAATGATGGGTTTAAACACATAGCCTTTTATTGTAAAGTGGGAAATGACACAAAACTGCACTAACGTGGTCAGAGAGAGATTTATAGCGGCCGTCACTGACTTCCCATTGTAGAGTGACCTGCGAATGGCCTCATTAAAGTGCCAAAGACTCAAATTAGTGTTGATAACAAACCGCCATGGGGCCAGTGTTCAAGTTGGATTAATGAAATCGACCTTTGACCTTCAGAATGGGAGTTTCTCCCGTGGGACAATGTAGAAGGAGGCATCGTGACTTTGGACTGGCTCTGCTGAGAAAGAATTTGAATGTGACCGAGGACTAGTAAGAAAATCGCTGTCTTTAATCTTTAAGAAACTTTATTATATCTACGTCTATACTGTAATTGTTTTTGTAATGTCTAGGCAAAGTACATTGTGATTCATGAAATGAATCAAGCATGCAGTGACCTTTTTATTGATTATACAGTAAAACTGTATAATGTGTGCAATTAGTGTTTATTAAGAACGAGACAAATGTGTTTGGGACTTAAAGGGGCGGCTCAGTGGTTAGCACTGTCGCCTTACACCTCCAGGTTCCAGGTTCGATTCCCGCCTCGGGGTCTGTGTGCACGGAGTTTGCATGTTCTCCCCATGCTTGGTGGGTTTCCTCCGGGTACTCCGGTTTCCTCCCACCATCCAGAGACATGCTAGGCCAAATCGCGTTCCCAGTGTGTGAATAAAGGCTGTGTGTGGGGATAGGATCCAGCCCCCCTGCGATCCTTTATACAGGACAAATGAGTGAGTGAGTGAGTGAGTGAGAGTAGACAGGCCAGAGAGGAGAAAATGTGTATCAGGGCCAGAGGACAACAAGGGGAGGGTAATAAATTCAGCCCTCGGCAGACAGCCTGTCTCACAGCTGCCACTTAAACCAGAAGAAAAGGGAAAGTACAGTAGGGAAGAGTCGATCTTATAAAGCTCTCCTGCAAACTCCTGCTGACAATCAAGCAAATGAAGACAGACGTTTTTTCCCCCCACAGCAGAGCCCTGTCTCAGACAGCCATACAATCAGTGATGAAAGACTGCAGTGATGAAGTATTACGCTACAGTTCTGACAGGGAAACGTGCCAGTCACTATATACTATTACTGCGCTTCGCACTGCACTCACAATCCTGTTGGCTTGACTTTCATCGTCAACGTCATCATAAAGAATTTGCCCAGCAGAGGATTTTCATGCTGGATATAATGGATTTATTGTAAATGAGACGAGATCAGGGATGAAGAGTAATTTAGAGTAATCCTGCAGTTTGGGGATAAACTTTGCTGGCGTGGAGTTGAGCTGTTGTTTCGGTGTCACACTGTGACAGTCATGACATGGCTGGCCTTCCTAACGAAGGAAGCGTATGGTGAAAAAGAGGAACCGGTGTTGTCTTACTCGCTGGGATGACTGGCAGTCCGGGGACGTCAACAGCATAACAAGGGTGAGCGCCTGGAACAGAGACAGTTTCCTAGGGACAGAGCAAACAAACAGCGTAAGTATTGTATATTACACCCACTGAGGCCTTGATTATGGAGAATTAATAACCAGGACTGAAACACCGTAATACTGTAAACAAAGTAGTCATAACTTTGACATAAAAGTCATGACATCACTGAGTTTTAATCTCCCAGAGATTCCAGGGATCTAATTTTCTACATTTATTTAACGTAAAGTGATTTTCTGTAAACTTTTTGCATTTAGCAGCTTACTGTATTAAATTTCACTTGAAAACATCTGGATTAACTACACAGATGCTAAATACTGTGTCTGATTGCTATATAAATGTACCATTTTTCCCCTCTGTTTTAATTCACCAATCTGTGAGAATGAAACCATTCACATCACTTCAGTGTGTTTCTAAGATATATATGAGTAGATACAATAAATAATGTACAGTATATTAACAGCATTTTCATTTGAGTGCAAGGGTGGTTATCATTATCGGCTCGTACCTTGAAGGTTGGGGGTTTGGACCTCACCTAATATCCGTGTGTACGGATGTGTGTATACATAGTCTCCCCATGCTTAGCGTCTCCATGTCTCCCTCATATAGTATGACGACATATAAAATAGGCTGATTGGTGTTTCCAAATTACCCCTAGAGTGTGCGTGTAATGATTTGGTGCGGTTTCGGTCCTCCGCAATGTAACTTCCCCATTAATAATGACTGCTATCTGAAGTCAAAGGTCGTTGTGGTCAACCATTGCTTAGGAATGTTGGGTAGAATGGATAGATGGATGGATAGATGGATGGATGGATGGATGGAATGTGTTTATTTGGACGATTCTTACTTGTCATGAAAACGAGCAAGTTTCAGTTAGAAACACGATAATTATTAAGGTGTGTGATTTTACATTATATTTCACATGTATATTTTGTAGTTATGTATTGCAAAATTGCAAAATAAACTTATTACACCAATCCCGAATGACGCATTTTGTGTCTTCCTAATGTGTGTTACACAATATTACAATTGCCAAAAGACAAAAACATCTGGACAGAGATGAGCCTCTTCAGCCTCATTACCGAAGGCCCTTTGACCCTGGGTCAGAGCCGCACCATTAATAACGGCAGATACTTTTGTCCGACCTGCCATCGCAACGATGTCCCCTGAGTGATGGAGTCAAGGTCAGGAATTCTCCCTTAAGATACGTAATTAACTTTGATATTCAAAGAGAAGCCTCATACTCAATAACTGTGTATCTACACAACTTGCTTCTACTATACAGTTTCATTATACATTACATAGCAATCGGTGTGGTTTTATGGCTAAAATGAATGCAAACTGGGTGTATAAACTGTATATACAGTATCAGTCAAAGATCACCAGTTAACAAACAGCACCTCAGATTAGAGCCGTTATGAAGGCTTTACAGATCATAAGTAGCAGATACATCTCAATATCAACTGTTTAAAAGAAATGATTGTATATTTTGGACGCCCTCAGTATTGTTTTACAGTGTAGAAGGAAATAAACATCAGGAAATTAGAAGATGTTGTGATCATACTGACTGAAGGGAAAGTCTCGTAAGACCCATCACAGCATATTTTTGGTGGAATCGGGTTCATGCTCACATCTTGCGCTTATCTTTTTATGGTTTCAAACAGTTTCTGTTCCGCACAGGTTTATTTTGGCCGTGCACCAGAACGGTCGCCACCCACGATCCATATCTCCCTCGCACACTCCAGTGATCAGACACCAATCTGAGTAGCCGGTGTTTATCCACAGTTTCAAAATGTGTGTGGGGGAAAAGCCATAATTTCTCAAATTGTTTCTCTAATTTTACCGCTCCTCAAGTTAGGGCTCAGGGATCTGTGAAGCTTAGTTGGTGGAAATTAATAAATAGTTATTGAATGGGCTTCATCCATACATCATTACCTTACACTATTATCTCTATCTGTGATTTTACTACAAGGCTTTCTGTGAGTAGAAACATTTTGCCAAAATATTATTGTATGCATTTAAATAATGAGCTGATAATTTAAATTATGGGATTATGCTCATACAAAAAAAAATCTATACCAAGGATTTCCATTCATCTTTTGTTCTTTCACAGTGAAGTGCATCATCAGGCACCCAAAGAAGGTCACAGTATGTTCAGTCCAAGAGACATGTCCTGCATATTTGAACTGAACTAAGGTCAAAGGCTTCCTGCGGTCAAGGGGCCCAATACTAAAAGGCTAAAACAAGGTCATAAACCACAGCCGTTAATATGAGAGAGAGAGTGAATTGTTCAAGCCTGCTGAGAGCAGGTGAATTTGCGACGTCTGCTCTCAGTCAAAACCGTAAAGTGAAATCTTAGATTTGTCTAATACATCTTTGTGCTTTGTCAAGCCTTCATCTATAAGCAGTAAATTACCACCACATAAATGTTTATCCACTTTAAATATATGACACGCCTGAGACAAGGAACTTGCTTCAGCATTTTAGGATTAAACCTTTAAATCAGCCTCAAGTTTTGAGAGTAAAAACTACTTCTCGGATGTATTTCTCCATGTATTTATCCCAGTGTTTCACTACCGCTAGCATGCAATCAAGGTAGAAAGTTTTCTCGGTATGATGGACCCATGATCAGATTTCCTGTTTCACATCTGAAACGCTGGCCTCCCAGGAACTCCTTTATTGGCCCAAATATGTGGAAATGGCTTGAAGCGAGGTCAGGACTGTGCGGGGATGTGGCAATAACTCTCAGCCGAGTTCCTGTAATGTGCTAGTGGTGTTTGTGAATGATTGTGTGAGCAGTTCCCACATACAAAAGTGGGCGACAAAGTTATCTGTGGATTTTCGAGAAACAACTGCAGTGGACTTCAAGCCACCTCGGCCAGGATCGCCACTGACAATATAGGGCCGTCTTTAAAACGTCTGGACCATTCATAGAGTCTCATCACCAAGTTTTCTTTAAAAGTCTTTTTTGTTTTTATGTCTTCATTTCCCAAGAAATTTCATCACAAATGCCTAAAAGGCCCTTAAATAAAATAAATAAATAAATAAATAAATAAATCACCAATTAATAACATGTTTTCTGGAAATGAAATACAGATTGGATTTTATCCAAACCTTAGGAAGTGCACAAATAATGTCAAGTTCAACCTAATGTTCTTCAGAAATTAAAAGTGGCCTAGTTCCAGTAGCTAGAAAAACAGTGCACACATTTACATACTGGGTTTACACGTTTACATTACGATATTTGGATTATTGTTATCTGTTATCTGTATTGTTGAAGCATGTGGGTTTGGCTTTAAAGTTAAAGAAAAATATGCACCCTATATAAAAATACTTTACTATCTGCTTCCCAATGGTTTGATCTTGTTTTTGCACAAAAAATATTCCTGAAATTTGAAATACGGTCTGTGCAGTTTAAGAACACACTGTAACTGTAATGAGAACAGGAAAAAAAATTAACAAGGAAAGAAAAAAGTCCACACACACACACCTTCTGTAACCATAACTGTTGGAGTAACCTCAATTCATAAATTTCTGCTACAACAGAAGGCACATGTGCTGGCCTGACAGAGATTAACTTGACATCTGGATTGATGCTCGATGCTCCACCTCTGTTCACTCCAAGCAGTTTTATCAAAGCACCATCAAATACCAAAAAAAAAAAAAAAGAAAAGAAAAAAGAAGAAGCTTTATAATACGCTTACCTGCAGTGCTGTTTTGGCATCCTATCTCGTTGTCAAGTCGATCACAAGGTTACTAATCTTCTACACATCTGAATTAAGAGTCATTTAAACAGGCTGTTCTATCCTGGTGGTGTTTGTTCTTGTGCGCTTTATTAAATCCATAACAGATCCATAAGAGATGGAAGACCTTGATGTTTGGTTACGATCCAGATTGAAAGTCCAACATCTTTTCACTTTTCACATCTGGGGTGTTCAGGAATGTGTTAAATCCAGGACAGAAGGCTGTATTGGAAGCATGAAATCTTTAGAAGGATGTAATCCTTGGTGGGTTTTTGTTTATTATTATTATTATTTATATATTTATTTTTTATGGAGGTTTCCAGGTGCTCAAACACTACAACCCATCAACGAGCAGCTGATCAGTGGAAACCTTATTGACTTTAAATAGAGACCTCTTTCCATCATCATCAGCAGCAGATCTGGTTTAAACAAGGATCTGGTGGGACTTTGAAGACGTTTATTCTCATGAAGATGATCATTGGGTATTCTGTGTGGATAACAAACTGGAAATGAGACGTACAACAAAAACAACACAATTACATTCACATTTGTTTAAACTTTTTAAAAAAAAAATGAATTTAACTCTAACAGATACATACAGATATTCAGTGATAATGAGAATTGGAAATTAATCCGTATGAGGAAAAAAGTTATTAAAATAGTGATAAAGTTCCTATCAAGTTCTCACGTCCACGTATAGTGCACACGTTTACCTGCAGTGTAGCACGCGGGTCGCAGCGCAGCGCCTCTGATCCTCACCTGAGACTCCGCTCACGCACACTCAGCTCACACTCGCGGTTGCCAGATTTCACTGGTTTCACTCTCGACGTTTCCCCGGTTTAGAAAGCCTCCCTTTTTCCTCCCGTCAGGACATCGACTCCACATACACACACACACACACACACACAAACACCCTCGCATATCCGCAAGGAAGGACACAAGCAGTGTAAACCACAGGTTAGGTCAGAATGAGATGAGAATGTATGAAGGTGAAAGCTATCATCAGTCCTGTGTCACGCCAACAGTAAAGCATCCTGAGATCATTCGTGTGTGGTGTGGCCTCTCAGCCAAGCGACTGGGATCACTCACAAGTTTGTCTAAGAACACAGCCATGAATAAAGAATGGTACAAAAACTTCTCAACAGTTTGGTGAAGAACAATACCTTTTCCAGCACGATGGAGCTCCTTGCCATAAGGAGAAAGTGATAACTAATTGGTTCGGTTCATGGCCAGGAATCTCCCCAAACCTTAGTCCTATTGAGAACTTGTGGTCAATCCTCAAGAGGTGGGTGGACAAACAAAAACCCACAAATTCTGACGAACTTCAAGCATTGATTCTGTAATTGCACTGATCAGGCAGGATGTGGCCCAGAAGTTGATTGACAGCGAATTGAGATTGCAAGATAGATGCAGTAAGAACATGGACTAAAGCCCACAAAGAAGATCTTTAAAAGTCCAGACTCCTTAAGAGCTCTTTAGGTCATCTTATCGTCAACCTTTATATTAGGACTTGTAGAAAGTAGTGACATTTGAGGGGTTTAACGTGTCCTAAAAACATCCTCAACAGCTATCTAATTCTGAGGACATCCTACAGTTCTGCATATGCCCAATGGAAACTACACAGGAATAAAAGAACAGAGTTGTGTTGGGTGAGCTTATTTATTTGACTTATTGATAATAATTCATTCATCCATTTTCTAAACCATTTATCCTGTACAGGGTGGCGGGAAGCCTGAAGCTTACTCCAGGAGATGGGCACAAGGACAGGGTGCTAATCCATCACAGGGCACATACCCATTCTTACACTCCGAGCAATTTGGGAACACCAGTTAGCGTACTCTGCATATCTTTGGTCTGTAGGAGGAAACCAGAATACCAAGTATGAGCAGAACATGCAAACTCCATGCGCCCAGACCCCAGGCGGGAATCAAATCTTACTGCTCAATAATAATTAAAGCAACCACATTTAAAGTAAGATGTAGAGCAAGAAAGAAAATGTATTGTTAGTTTAATGTATTGTTAAGGTGATATAATGAACTAACCGACATACTAAAGCATTGGAACAGGGAACAAAGAATGTGACATGGATGCAATGGTTTACCCTGGCCTTCCCATATGAGTGAACTTACTTGCTGATGTATTATGTTATTTTTTTATTTCTATTTATTTATCACATTGTCCTATTTTGCATTTCTCTACCCAACTGAAGTAATGAGATTTAGTTTAGTTTAAGACATTTCAATTCCTGAAAACTTTACTCGCAACTGTGCAGTATGCCCTGAAGATCGAAAAGATCACTGCATTCTAAAGAAATTGTCGGCCACATGATGAAATAAGTGAGAGAAAACTGGATAACCCAGAGGAATCCCACAACGGATACGGAAAGCATGTGAAACTCCACAGAGACAGTGATACGGGTTTGAGGCTGGAGAAGTTGCAGTTCCCCATGTTTAACCAATAAAAACCACCGAAACATTCCCTTGAATACATTTTAAACAGTGGTCAGTACTGGTTTCACATCACTGACACAATACTTGTTTTAATTCATAATACTGACCACTAATTGTTGTTTTGAGAAGATAATCAACGTTAGCATTATCACTCATATAACTAATGTTAGCTGCCTAGCTTGATTCTAAAATTCAGCTATTTGCTGAAGTCTCATCCTGGGAAACTTATTGACCTGCTAAAGAACTTTCACTCACTTACTCTTTCTCTAATCCACTTATCCTGTACAGGGTCACGGGAGGTGATCCCAATTTGACTCAGGGCACTGGGAAGGGAATACCCTGGATGAGGAAATCCACAAAGCGTGGGGAAAACACTGAAAAAAAAATCCAAAGCCAGGAATTGAACCCTCTACCCTGGGAATGCAAGGCCAAAGTGCTAACCACTACGGCACTGTGCTGGCTATATAAAAAATATATATTTATTTATCTATTTATTTATTTGTGTGTTTGTTTGTTTATTATAACTCATGTTTTGTACATCGATTTTACAGTAAGAATAAATAAATTCCATGTGATGGAATCAGGTGTATATATAAAAGCGATCCCTGGGATAAAAAAAAAAAAAAATGATTATGTCTACCAAGCAGAAGATAGTATTGGCACCTCACACCTTTAGGATCCCTGGTTCGATTCTGACCTCAGGTTATTGTGCGTGGATTTTCTGTGCAAGTCCTCCCTCCATCCGTACACATGGGTTTTCTCCAGGTTATTCCTTTTATCTTCCAATAACATGCTGTTAGGTGGATTAGCTGTTGTTCTCAGTATAGGCTGAATGAATAAATGAATAAATGAATGAACGATTAAGTGCCAGTCAGTGGTCGGTCTTTTCCTGTTAACCATATTCTAATATGGGTGTAAACATACAAATCTGGCAACCTTATCACCCCTAAACACGCCCCATCGTTTAACCAGAGACACGAGGTGTGCTGTATTTAACCAGACTAGTTATTATCTCTTTTCATTCTTATTCGGATATTATTAATACAGTACATGCGTCAACATATTATCTAGAATTGATCAAACATGTAATTGATCAAACATGCGATTCTAAAGCAAAATAAATATTTCTTTTATAATGTGAGCAAATTTAAAGCACAATATTACTGAAGAATTTGAGAATTTGATATAACAATGTATTAAATGATATAGAAAATATATAGCAAAAATCCCACTTTTTAAAAGAACACACCATTTCTTTGGAATTGACTTTGTCTCTTGCTGAAGACAGTGTGTGTGTGTGTGTGTGTGTGTGTGTGTGTGTTAACTGATTAATTCTGACACACAAGATTAATCAGGTTAATCAGACAAAGAACAAAGGAGAGGCACTGTTATGAATCAGTGTTTTTGCTCGATAATCAGTAGCTATTTGTAGAAATCAGGGACACGCCTGGCTGATAGACTGAGTTCACTTCTGACCGTAAACACCACAACAATGGACCACCACCGTGCAGTGTTTGGCAGCTGTTCTAGCAAATCGTCAGACATGCCTGATCTCCAGCCATGGAAACCATTCCCAAAATAGACCATATCAGCCTTAATTCGCCATCAGCAGCACACTCGAGCATTGTCGTGTCTATCCTCAGAGAGCCCTTTTTGTGAAAACAACACTAAGTGCTTGAAGCAGTTCTCGAGAGTGATTGCTGAGGCACCCTTAGTCTCCTCTGACCTGTTCCAGCTTGCAGAAACATTTTCTGTAGCAAGTGTACAACATCTTTAGGCTCCGACTAATAAGTCCATGCAGATGAATCATAAATTTGCACAAATGACATAATGACAGTTGGATATAATAAGGATGAGTAAGAGTATAACAGCATATGGATTCCATCTGGCTTTATCCAGAGTTTAGTATTGGTTTGTGAAATACTTAATACTTTTGCTTATTAGTCCCCGAGGAAAGGAATATTATTAAGGCCAGGAGAAACGTGTTAAGGCGTTCCGGATCATGTCTCAGGTGATTGAAATACAGCCATCATTAGATGTGGTTAAAAAAAAAAAAAAAAAGAAAGAAACATGCATGGCTCTGCTTTATAGATATAAGGTGATGAGGAATGAGGAGCTGACAGTGGGTGGGGAACAATGCACTCTTTCCTTGGCAAAATAGTGGACAAATACCAGTAAGGACATCAAGACATGATGCAGAATTTTGGAGAGAATGGTTTTAGAAGTTTAGAGGAATTAAAATGGAAAAGGCATACTCCAGCATTTTATAACCTAATCTTGTTCTGGAGCCAGGTGGTGGCGTGTAGGGAGAGGATGATTCCACAGATAAGTATGGATGATTCAAGGTCAGGGGACAAGTATATTTGATTTTCATGGGGCCCAGAATCTCTAGTGGAATGCATTCACTCACTTATCATCTATGCCACATTATATGTGTATACAGGGTCGCATGGGCCTGGATCCTATCCCAGGAGACTTAGGGCATGAGGTGGGGTACACCCCGGGCAAAGTGCCAGTCCATTGCAGAGCACACACACATGCTCATTCACACACTACATGCAACTTGGGAATGGTAATTAGCCTAATTTGCAGGTCTTTGGACTGTGAGAGGAAACCGGAGTACCTGGAGGAAACCCACCAGTTTCACTGTGGAAAGCCTGTTTGCAGTGAATGTCGTTGAAATCCAACGCACAACCATTTTGTCTGCTTCATCATCAGACCTCTATTTATAAATGGCCACAATTGCATTTTGGTTTCCCAGAGAAAGGATGGTTGCTGGGATTTGCTGACACGTGAATGCTGCTTTGAGGCTCAGGAGCTGTCCAGAGATCATTTGTTCTATTGAAAATCATAGCCTGGGGCTTGCTTTAAGTAAACCCTGGCATGATCTAGATCAGGTGAGGAAACCAGAATCAGTACAGAATCAGAGGGTGGACTAAGGTATTCAGAGTTAATGTGATATTTGCCTTAGTTTATAATATTACTGTTTAGTATTTCAATATATACTGTAGTAATATGCAAAAGTCTTGAGCCGCCCCTCATTTAATCATATTTTGCTTTCAAAGAGCCAGATTAGTTTTTTTATATAATCTTAAGAAATGGTTCTCCAGGCTTCCTAAAGGATTTTTGGAAAGTTTTTAGCTTTCATTTTCAGTCCAGCCCCTGTACCTGACCAGTCTCAAAGGAACCAGTGAGAAACAGGTGCAGATGATGACAGATGATCAGGCCAGTGATTAGTATACTGGTGATCCTGAATGCTGAGTGGTTGGAACAGACAAGAGGGGAAATGAGGTCGCTGCTGCGGTTATTACATAAACAACCAATTTTTTAATTGTATCTTTAGGCACATTGCAGCTTGCCACAGTAATGGGTTGTTCCCATTTCTTTAATATAATCATAATTATGTTAAATTAATATAATTACATTTAATATGAAGAAATGAGGGGTGCCTCAAGACTTTTACACAGCACTGTATAGTGTATAGTTTCTTAAACACTTAGGCTTTCATTACAAGTGAGTTTCAAGTCAGCAGATTTCCCTTTCAATTTTCATTTCAGAGAAACGTGAGAAAATTCTTTCAACTCAGTGTTGACCGAGGAAGCTAAAGTATTACTTTACATTTTCTGTACATTGGCGAAAAAACCCCCCGAAAACCTTGCATTCACTCAAATGTCACTCATATTCTTTGTGACACCAAACTAGATCTCCACAAGCTCCGAAATCCAAGTCATCCTAGTCTGTTCTGGGATGTAGAGGGAACCTGCATGTCTGCAGTACACTGACAGCTGTCCTCACCCTGTGAATCCAGGAACAGAATCCTTCCAATAATGTGCCAACATCTCTCGCCATCTCTCTCCATGCGTCTCTCATGAGCTGACTGTTTCAACACAAGCATGGAGCCTAAGGATCATCTCGTAATCCTGATGGCTTTTCACATAAACATTCGTGTCGTAGCTGGTTTGCGTGTGTTATCTGGAGATGCCATTGCTTAGGCTATATTTGTACAAGGCATTATTGAGGACCTGTGGAAAGAGTAATTTTGGGGACTAGTAGAAAGAGTTAAAGTAATTGAGAACGTTTATATTGGTGGTATGGTGGCTTAGTGGATAGCACTGTCGCCTTGCACCTCCAGGTCCTGGGTTTGATTCTCACGTCGGGTCTGTGTGCATGGACTTTGCATGTTCTCTCCGTGCTTGGTGGGTCCATACACATGCAGAGTAGATTAACTGGTATTTCCAAATTGCCTTGCGCGTGTAAATGTTGACCGGATGTCCTACCACAGTTGTACAAATAGGAATAAATACAATGGTCACCACTAGTCTCCACGGTCCCTATAGTTGGACTATAGTGGTTCCTAGATGGAAGGATGGATGGAAATGTTTATATCAACAAAGCATTAAGTATCCCTTATGATAACATTAATAAAAAAAAAAAACTCAATGTAATATTAATAGTTGAAAAAAAACAATGTCAATTCAAAAGCATCACCCGTTAATGGAAATAAACGATCTTATAACATAGTTGCCCAGCATTAACAGCATAGCCTCTTAATATATCTGTTATAACTTTATCAGCCATAAAGCAAAAATGTCACAGAAAAACTTTTTTTTGCTTTCCTTTATGCTTTGGATTGTTCACATCCTCCAGCCTGCACCCATTGGATGCAATGAAAATATAAAAAGAGGCTATAAACGACACACACCTTTTGTGTTAACTGAATGTACTTTTAGTGTTTTTTTTTCTTTCCATTCCAGTGTGTTTACAGTTTACAGTTACAGGGGCCTAAATTACGGGAAAAGAACATCAGGACATGCGCAGAGTCCCATTCAGTCCCATTCCTGGTTTTACGATAGGCGTGTTGCATGCAGAGAGGATGTGGATTCTGCTCCATTTCAGCAAGCTCACTCTGATATGCTATTCAAAATACATTATCTATGAACAGGACAAGCAGATAACGAATGTCATTACTCCCACACATCCTGCGATTCTAATAATGACACGCCTGAGGAAGCAAGACCGGCAGCATATGAAAAATGCAGGGTTTAATTTAGTGAGTGCGAGAGCCAAAAGTCTTAACAAAAATATATAAACAGGCATGAATCATCTCAACAGCAGTCACCCTCACCAATCGTACACATCTGCGAGTTTATAAACCATAGACGTTAACAGTATGGAGTTTGTAAACTCTTGCTCCTATAAACTGATGCGGCATGGTACACACTGTGCACTTCATGGACGTTCCTGTGTTACTGACCGCATGCTGGTTAACATCAGCTGTTTAGCCTTGCAGACAAACATCCACGCTAAAATAAAGTACATGCAGGTTTGATTAGTCAAAGGGTCACAGCAGGTCTAAGTACATATATCCTCCTATGTGGGTGACTGAACTCAGCAAATCATAACAATCTATTTGGTTATACTTGAACTGAGGTAGTGTTTGCAATTTGTAACCCTTTCTAAAAAACATACTGTATATACACCGATCAGCAGTAACATTATGACCTTCTGATTAATATTGAGCAGGTCCCCCTTTTACCAACATAACAGTGATGCACTGTGAGTTCTGACACCTTTCTATCACAACCAGCAATAACCTTTTCATCAGTTTGATCCATACCAGCGCTACTCTTGGATCAGACTACACGGACCAACCTTCGCCCAGTATGTGCACCAATGAGCCTTGACCACGCATGACCCTGTCGCCAGTTCACGAGGAAGGTTTTCCTTCCTTGGATTACTTTTGGTATGTCCTGACCACTGCAGCCTGGGAACATCCCACAAGAGCTGCAGTTTCGTGTAGTCTGACCTAATAGAATGGGTACTGCAGCTCAAATTGTGTCAGTTTAAGAGATTGTTTGGAGTAAAATGCCAGGAAAGCACTGAGTGGCTCACCCTATCATTCCGAGATCGCTAGTTCGATTCCCGGTTGATGCTGTAGCCTCCCGCAGCTGTGGGCCTGGAAAGAGGTGATTGGCCGAGCTCTCTCAGTGGGGTGGGATGGGATAGGAGGCACATAGTGCTCTCACATCAATCTCGGCTCTACAGCAAATCATGGGTGGAAGGCAGGGATAGCGCTCGTGCCCTGATTTTACCCTGGATAGACTCCTGGCCTACCACAACTGTACAGTACACCAGTTAAATGGTATGGAAAATGGATAGATGGATGGAAGGACGGATAATTACATGTACAATAGGTGTAGGGTAATAATGGTAATAATTATTACCAGAGCACTGACTTTTAATTTCTGATTGGTCAGACGGTGTCGATTAATTTTCTATAGTTAGTAAGGACTTGTGTGCAGACTAGTACTAGTATATTATATTACATAGAATAACATAATCTGCAAAATTATGCTTTTCTGGTTAACATGAGTGTGCATTTTAACTTCATAAGTGAGAAAGCATATAATAATAAGTAGAAGTCCTTATTTGTTACATATAGTATATTACAGAATGAACACATGGAAATTCTTTTCTTCGCATATCCTACAGTATATACAGTAGGAAGCTGAGGGTCAGGTATGATATGGAGCAGACAAGGTTAAGAGCCCAACAGTGGCAAATTTGGGTAGGAGGGACTTGAACCACCTACGTTGTGATCAGAAACCCGCAGCCTTACCCCGCTGAGCTACCACTGACCTTCCCATCTATGAGTCACTGTGCTGATATGCCTTGTATTTCAAATATTTGTCAGAGATATGTAGGAGCAGTTCTTTTCCGCCTCCTACACAACTGCTCAACTTAGTGGCTTCAAGAAATCTCATTAGACAGACATGGATCTGTATAAGTGTCAATTTGTATGTAGTTATGTTATTATAATCCTGTTTTAATAAAATGTTTTAAAGGCTTGCTAGAATAAAAAAAACACATTCGTCAGCAATTTCAGCAGGAATCTCTTGGCATCAACAAACTAAAGGTTATACTACAAAACAGCTGCGTGGTAGCTGGAAAAACCCACAATGTGGAAACTCACTGGGTGACAGATGTTTTCCCTCTGCTTGTGTCAAAATATATATAAATATTAGGGCAGGATGCCTAGTTAATGTGTTGTAAAACATTCAAGAACTTGTGCATTTTAATGCCACTCATCCTCCATACTGTATTTCATTTGAAATGTGAAAAAAAAACAAGAGGTTTCCTTTGCAAGCCGGTGTACAAACATCATCTGTTCTTGCTCTGGGCTAACAATAGATACATTTTGCCTTGATAGATGTCAAATAAACACCACTGAGCCTGTCTCAGGTTCGAGTGTTAGTGGTACCAAAATAAACCAGTGGGTATAATGGGGATGTGCAGAGCCCAGGATCTCTCTGAGATTTGTGTATACATGTGGCATATTAGTTAAAGATCAATGCAATACACCGCAGCACAGGTGTTTTTTTAGCACCCTACTATCTTTGTGTATCTACTGTGTATGTAAATTGTACAGCAGACCTACTGTAAGTAAACCATGTTAGTCAGTATAGGAGGTGAGGGTTTCAGTCGTAATGCGATAAAGCTGAACTCAATTTGGGAGAACTGATTAAAAACAAGTTGAGGAAAACACACAGGAATGCTGCTCCTTCCAGAACTCTAAGGTCATCAAAAGTGGCAGAGGGAATAGAAAACACTCCTGTGTAACCTTAGAGGGGATTAAATAGACGCTCCAAAAGACACATTGTGATATGTGTATAGTATAACACAAACCACTAACTGAAATGAATCACAAGTGGAACATGATGCCAGGTGGTAACTGTATGTTTCAGTTAGTCACAGCTTTTTAAGGGGAACTATTATGCAAAATGTATCTAGCCAGTTTTAGACATTCAGATGGGTCTCCAGTGTGTCCAAGCTAATTTGAATTTCTTCTACTGTGACCTCATATAAGAAGATATGAAACCCTCCACGCTATGTTGCTCAGTTCTGCCTTTGTCATATGGGGGCGTGGCTCAGCTGTAGCACATTTAAATAGACACTGAAATGACGCATATGAAGAAGGAGTGAAAGAAAGGGTGCTTGAGATACAGTATTAAAAAATATGCATTTTTTTGGTGTGTATTTCAGGAGGAGCATTAATAGATATACTTTGGAAGACTTCTGAGACCTACATTAACTTAAAGAAATAATTAAATGTGGGACCCTAAGGGCCACATATTATAAAGTTACAATTGCAAATATTTCTTTACATGATTAAAGGTACATTACCTTGTTTATTTATGTGCATTTGTTCATACTTTTTGCATTTATTTACTCAAGTAGTTCATTAAACACCCAATTTTACAATTTCAGAAAATTTTCATTATTGGCAGATTGTCCATAGACAAACATACATACAAGGGTGAGTCAAAAATTATACGCACTCTGGCTGAATTATTTAAATTAACTTTTAGAAAAGACAAATACATAATTTTGTCAACCTAATCTCCTTGCTTTTCAATACACTTTGTCTATCTGTCAAAAAGCTTTCATATTCCCCCATTAAAAAATCAGAAGTGAATCTTCACCCTAGTATGGGAGCTTTCAGGGGACCAAATAGGTGAACGCCTGGCAATGCAAGATCAGGACTATAGGAAGGATGCTTTAATACCTCAAACAAAGGTTTTTCAAAGTGTCGACAGTGGGCAGAACTGTGCTGATGTGCACAACGCCCTTGGATAGCGGTCCTCTGCGTTTAATAATACGAAGTTATTTCCTGATAACGTTCCAATACTGGCCCTTGAGAATCACAGAAAACTGTAAGCATCAATTCTCCAACTGATAGTTGATTTGAAATTGGTTGAGTTGAACTTTTTCTTGGTCGGCGATTGAGGATGTTTTCGTTCCATACTCTGCTGTTTACTCTCAGGCTCGTAGTGATGAGCCACATGAGTCCATGTCTTGTCACCAGTAATAATTTAACTAAACTAATAATTCAATAAATTTAATAAGAAACTTTCATCTTCCTTAGAGTATCGCTCCAAATTTTGTTCGCAGATATCTAAACGCTTCTGTTTATGCTCTTCCGTGTGTTGTTTCAGACTGCTCTTCTTTCGTGAAAATCACAAGTGGGGCATCTATTTTTTCTCAAACAGCAGTTACAAATCAACTGATGTGACTGAAAAGACAGTAGCCTTGAATGGAAAGTGCTGATAAGACAATTCGGCCAACAGAAGTTTTAATATAACTGGAGTGCGAATCACCCTCGTATATATAAAATTTACATGCATGTACTGTATATTAAATTCTCGAGTCTGATTGGTTAGTATGTGTTGATTCATTTTCTACACCAGAACATCTGGATTCAAGATAAATCATCTCTATTAATGTCTTTATTGTAAAAAAGATCATTTGCTTACAGGGACTCATTTGAAGACTCTCATCATTAGTAATCATGAATACGAGGTTTTCTTTAAGGAGATCTTGCAGGTTGATTTTGCAGGTTCTATATGTACATGTAAATGACAGGAAAGGTATTCTCATCAGTAGTTGTTAAATTGGTATTGCAGCAAATGGCACCAGAACCAGAAAATAATCACTACTACTCCAGGTTTGTATTAAACAAATGTAAAATAATATTGTATTTTAGAAATTGTTGGCTAACCCAGTTTTCAGTCAGTAGAGTATTTCCTGTTTTCCAGCTAATTTTGGTTGAATTTTCATCCTAATCATTTTACAAGCACTGTATGTACTGTATGTGTGCCAGCTCAACAGCAGGCGACAAGCAGGTAGCATCAATCTCTAACATGAGCCCTTATGTTGCCTTGCTGATTACATCTGTGTGATGCATGAAAACAGATATCATATGCATCTACATATATACTCAGCAAAAAAAGAAACGTCCTCTGACTTTCAACTGTTTTTACTTTCAGTAAACTTAATGTGTAAA
>JAQMYJ010000023.1:11699997-11722575 GCA_030014305.1 Clarias laeviceps
ATATATATATATAGATATATATATATATATATATATATATATATATGGGCTCCAGAATTGGCTGCTATTTGGCATTTCTGATTTCGAACAATGGTGCCTGAAAGCAGACATGGCTTCCTGAATGCATAAATAGCACATTCTTTTGGTTATAGCCTTTACAGACCTGCGATGTGGTGGAGCAGGTCTGACAAGTCTGGTTAAGTAAAGCTGCATCCATTTGACAATGATGATTGTCAGGTTTGATTACTGTATGAGCGCTTTTGATTTAACCCTGCGTGATTTTAATAAGAAAAGTCAGAAACCATTAAAGAACGAAATGACAACAACCACAGTGCTGCTGGTGTCACTCCTGAAAGATAATTATGCTACAAAAAAAAAAAAAAAGAAAAGACCACAACCACAAGGATATAACACACATCCACACTAGAGCTCTCCGTTTGTAAATTCAGAACACTGCAGGAAGTCTTTTTTTCCACCCTGGAGAGTCAACAGATGCTGGACTGGCCGCAGATTTTTAAATGTTTTTCAGTCATTGACCAGGCTTCCTGTGTGTTTTGTGTGTGTGTATGAAGCAATCAGACAGAATTCACTGAGCGTGCTCACTGTGAATATCACGGTCATCACTGTCTCGAGTGGCAGATGGAGAACACAGAGTGAGAATGGCCCCTGAGAGACGATGCTCCTGAGACTCACAGCAACGTGTGAACATCTCACCAGTCTTTGTACATGAAGCCGTAGTGTATGCGTGTGAGAAGAAGGGGGGGGGGGGGGGGGCCGGGCTGGTTTTTTTTTTTTTTTGTTGTGCTTGGGGTGAATGCGTGCGTATCCGGCAGGATTGGATTCTGTGGCTGGAGTTTTTTTTGTTTTTTTTTCCGCAGCATCTGAGATCCTGCTTGTGTGTTAGAGAAAGAGAGAGGACGAATCCGCATAAGCACACGCAGCTCCTCAGAGTCTGTCGCTGCGGAAGCTGTCCTCCACCGAGGGATCTGGGAGAACCATGTTGGGGTCACTGAGCATGCTCAGTCCGTCCAGACTGAGAGGTTCGATGCGAAGCTCGTCCTCGAGGGGGAAGACCCCTTCCGAATCGAAACACTCGGGCACGGCTGACAACACACTGCTGATATCCTTCGACAGGCTGGGACTTGACTCGTCTGAAAGTGGGAGACAGTGAAATCACATTTCATCCGTTTATAGAGAAAAGCTCTAGTACAGTGATTGATGGATTCGGTTTAGATGAGGATGATTAATCAACATTTTAATCTACCAGATGATTTCAAAGCTAAACATGAAAACATTTTATCTCACAAACAACTAAATGAATTCTTTTTACTTTTTTTTTTTTTCAACATTAACATTACCGCTTAAAAGTTTGGGATCACTTTGTTGTGGTTTAGTGATTTATTTTCTACATTCTACAACAATACTGGAGATTTCAAAACTATGAAATAACACATATTGGATTAGGTAATTATGTAACAACAACAACAACAGTCAGTCAGTTATTATTTTAAGACACTGAGATTAGCCTTTCTGGAACGGTTATTATAACAGTATTGTGTAGAGTGCATTTGCAAAACCCTTCAATCACCGTGATGAAACTGGCTCTCATGAAGACTATCTCAGGAAAGCACAACCAAAACTTACCTCTGCTGCAGAGAAGTAGTTCATTTATAGTTACCACCCTCAGGAATCACCAATTAACAAACAGCACCTCAGATTAGAGCCGTTATGGAGGCTTTACAGAGCATAAGTAGTAGATGCAGATATCTTAACATTAACTGTTCAAAGGATATTAATACATATTCTGGACGCCTTCAGTATTGCTTTCAAATGTAAAAAGAAATAAAAATCAGGAACGACCTAGGAGCTAGAAAGTGATTCCAAACTTTGGAGCGGTAGTATGTGGACTCCCTTAGATCCTCTTATATTCAGTTGCAGTAACTGATGCACTTGCATGTTTACACTATGGCACTGTTTAATATTTTTTCTAGACGCTTATGTTTTGACACTCCAAACATTACAATAAACAATTATCTAAAAGAAATTACTGAAAAATGTTTGCATGTCAGTAAAGAAAAAAAGATAAATAACAGTTTTCTGTAACAAAAAAAGATAAGTTAAATAACAAACAATGTTTTCTTTAACAAACAGATCACCAGGGACAAGGACTACTGATCAGAAGGTCTCAGGTTCAATCCCCAGCACCACCATGCTACCACTCATGCCTCAAGTGCTCAGATAATGAGATAAACGTAAGTCAGACTGGAGTCAGACAAAAAGCCGTAAAACGTTAATACCTGTAAGTATAATATTGGGCACGGCGCCTCCGCAGTTAGAGTACAGCATGTTAGCCTTCATCTGCAAGGGGTCCTGTAGGTTGCCATGGCTACCACTCAGGCCCATAAGCGAAGCTTGGGAGCAGTAAAGGTTAGAAGAGGGGTCAAATCCTCCGGCCATGGAGCTCATTGCATGCTCCAGCATATTGTAGTGATCCTGCTGCATGAAACACGGCATAGATACAAAACAGATTTTACACAGCAGCACAAAATGACAAGTGTTCCTAGTGTGTAGCTAACGCTCAGCACTGGTAGAGCTAAATTTAACAGCATCACCCATGCTAATTAGTTCTGTATAAGGAATCAAGCTTTTGGGGTGTGACGTAAATAAACATATAAACAACAGCCAGTTCAAGGCAAGAAAAAAAATAATAATGTGAAAAACAAAATGCATATTTAAAATTTTATTCGACAAATTTTCTAAATATTGATATTCATATCTCCATTAAACAATCGAATGAAATCTAGGTACTCTAGGTTTAGTATAAACAAAACTGGCATTATTCACATACAGTATACTGTAGTCACATTATAAATCTATAACTGTATGAACTTTACTTATACACCAGACATCTTCAGGCACAGCTGTTGAAAGGCCAACCACTTCTACATTATGGAGTTTTATTGTGTAAGTGAATAGTGATGGTACACAAAGTCTGTTTGCACCTGGTAGGACGGACACTTGGACTGGCGACCGGAGAACTGTGATTCCAGGAAGGGATCGTTGAAGAACACACCCATGTTGTTTGTCTAATAGAGGACAAAGAGAACAGGTCAAGTCTTCTATCACATCACATACACGAGATAGAAGCCACACATGAACTGCAAAGTCAAAGAACTGTACGTGCATACGCATTCTACTAATAAACCTGCTGTTGTCTTCAGCAGTGGTAGACAGCGAAGGTAACATGTCGCGGTTAGTTTAACTGTTTTATTTAATGTTACAATGTTAGCATATATAATTAGCAAATAAGCTGGAGGCTAAAAAATATAAGTTTCTTACGTTTGTTCTGCTGGACTCAGTTTATGGTAAAGTGAGACCTCTTGTACACATGCTTTAATGGTATTTTCTATCTGCTGAGTCATTCGCAGGGCAACTGAATATACAGTATATCTTACACTGGAAATAGTTTACACTGTTTAAACATACATG
This sequence comes from Clarias laeviceps, assembly GCA_030014305.1. Classification (NCBI taxonomy): domain Eukaryota; kingdom Metazoa; phylum Chordata; class Actinopteri; order Siluriformes; family Clariidae; genus Clarias; species Clarias laeviceps. The sequence continues at coordinate 11,703,487 of JAQMYJ010000023.1, forward strand.
TTACCTTCAGTAGGTATTTGTTTCAACAGGTTTATATTGTGAAAAAGTGAGATTAGGAAATTTGTTTCTTGTTCCTTAATTTGCTATTTTGTAAAGATATTTAGTTTTATTCATTTATTTTGTTAAATTTATTTCATTTATTTTATTATTTGGAAATCTCGCAATTTGTACATTATTTTATCATTCTGTCTGGCTGCTTACATAATTTCTTAAAAAAAGAAATTGCATTACGATAAAAAAAGTTACTCAGTACTTGAATAGTCTTTTCACCGAATACTTCTTTACTCTTACTTGATTAATATTTTGGATGATTCCTTTTATTTATACTTGAGTAATATTATTTTGAAGTACAGCTACTCTTACTTGAGTACAATTTTTGGCTACTCTACGAACCTCTGGTAATTAGCAGTGTTTTAGTTCTTCTTAGACCTACTAAGGCCTACTTGTACTAACAAAAGATCATGATTTTTTTATTTATATTATTATAGAGCCATAGTTAAGAAACTATGTAATCATTTTGATTCATACACATTTACATTTCATACAAACTTCCATACTTTCTTTTGATTGTGTAAAGCTGCTTTGCGACAATGAAGATGGTTAAAGGCGCTATACAAATAAAATAAAATTTAATTGAATTGAATTAATGGCTAATTTGATTACTCTGATCAAATTCAAGTTTCTTAGATCCTATTTGCAAGACACACTTATAAAGAGAGTTTCCAAAACTGTCGCATCAGAAGTAACCGTAGTAACATATAAAGGTAGCACTTAATTAATGATATTTTATAACTCCTCCCTCTTTTGTGGTGGAAAAAAAAAAGGAACTTACAACACTAGAGTTGAAATCCAGGGGAACACTCTGCAAAGGGGAAACAGGTTGCTGCTGTCCTCCCTGAGATTGGTGCTGTTGGAGGTTTTGTGGATGAGACCGAGTTGACTGCTGCTGCATGGTCTGCTGAGACTGCTGGTAGAGAGGGTAGGGAGGAGGCGGCTCCATTGGCAGGCTGCTGGTGTCCAAGGGGACCCCCTGGGGAGAGAGAAAGGTAAATAAAAAGAAAAAAAACTTTTACATGACTTGCAAGTCTGTGTACAGGATATGTGTACAGGATATGTCAGAACCGCTTGTTCCAGTGAACACAAACATGTGCCAATGTGCAACTTCACTGTTTAAACAGAGCTTTCCAGAAAGTTTTTCTTTACACCTCATGCTCAAAAGCAATCCTTATAAGAGTTTTTCATTTGCATTGCCATACCTGTGTGATTGGAGAAAGGGACGGGGACATGGTAGGCGAGAGTTGTTTCCCCAGACTGCGACGTTGTTCGGAACCAGGAGAAAGGGTCAGGGGGCTGATGGGAGCTGGTCGTCTCCTGGGTGAGGTTGTCATACCTCCTGCAGGAGCACTGGAGAGCGAGGAAAGCCGCAGAGAGGAATGGATGGAGGGATTGCTCAAAGACGAGGGCAGCTGGGAGTTGCTGAGTGAAGCCTGGATGGAGGGGTTGCTCAGAGAGGAAGACAAGCCTAAAAAAAAGAAATCAGATAAAACTAAGAGAAAATTATAATTCATAATTTAGAAACTAGATTTTAGGTCCATTTCCACTAGAGGAACCAGGCCCAGTGAGTTATTGGCCCACAGTGACTCTCCTCTTTATCGATTAGGATGTTTTCTACAGACCATGAACTAATGGAATGATTCATTCTGTATGGAACAGTTTTACAAAATGAACAACGCTGGCATTCTTATATAACACAGAAGTCAAACTGGGATTTGCTTATCAGGTATAATCTGATCATTTTGCTTCACACATATTGATTTATAATATTTTACTCACATTTCATTTCACCAATTTTCTTTTTGATTCTATAAAGCTGCTTTGCGACAATGACCACTGTTAAAAGCGCCTTATAAATAAATTGACTTGAGATGAAATTTCTCGTGAATGAAGGCATACAACCGATAACATTTACGGAGGACTTCAAGCACAGTACATACATGAGACTCGTAGCTGCAGTAAAAAAAATAAAAAGAAAGAAAAAAAAAAGAAACATTTTAAAGAAGGCCGTACGTCCATGAGTGACGTCCTGGCCGAAGTGGCTTGGAGCCCACTGCAGTTGTTCTTGTGAACATGTGGTGAGTGCAACAGTTGATCCTTGAAAGGCGACAAACTACTTGTCACCAACTTGCAGATGAGACGCAACTGTACATTCAGAAACATCACAGGACGTTACAGGAACTCGTCTGGGAGTTATTCCCACATCGTACAGCCCTGACCTCACTCCATCTGTTTGAGACAGTAAAGGAGTCCCCTCCGTGTCCACTGTATTACTGTCTTTTATTTCAGCACGCTGTGCTTATCTCACTCAGGGAGTTTGCTTCACCTTGTTTTTTATGTAAAGGTCACAAGTTCAGGAACTTCTGGATAGATCCAGAAGTCATTAATTCTTCAAAAGGCTCTGAAGCCTTAATGGAAACTTGCTGATAGTGAACAAGTTTACAGTGAAACCTCATATTGCGAGTAACGCGGTTTGCGAGTGTTCCGCAAGACGAGCAAAGATTTTTAATAAACTTTGACTTAAAAAACTAACAAGTCTTGATTTACGAGTACCGAGTATCATGTATCACGCATGCGCTTCTTGTTTTGACGCCGAGCGCCAAGTGATCACAACTGAGCCAATGGTTTTTCTCTCTCTTGCGCTGCGGAATTGTCGACTGCCCTCCTGGGTCTTAGTGAACGATTTTTATGTATTTATTTTTTGGTGCTGTGGAACGAATAATTTGAGATTCCATTATTTATTATGAGAAAAATTGCTTTGATTTACGAGGGTTTTGGACTACAAGACCACTTCCGGAGCGAATTATGCTCATAATCCAAGGTTCCACTGTATTAAGATCATGCTGGATCTTTATAGTCTCAATCTGATCTCTCTCTCTCTCTCTCTGATACACAGAGATTGTTTGTGAGCTGCTAAACCACTGAGGGAGAAGAGCTGTTGATAGGCAGCCAATTCAGAGGTCAAAGTTCACAGTGATTCTGGAATTCACCCAACCTGCAACCAGTTCAGGGGATGTTGGCAGGAGCAGTGGGACAGCACAGTCAGTTCCCAGACATGGGCCTGAATGGAAGGTCCAAAGTTCAAGAGAGCGCTAAACTGAATGAGAGCAATCAGATAGCGGAAAGTGGGGGAGGTGTAGGTGGGGAGGGGGGGGGCAGGAGAGCAAGAGTCTGGCTGCTCTTAGGCACGGATGTGCCTGTGCAGAGAACAAGCCGCATTTATTCATCACACTATGTCTAAAAGAACCACCAAACAAAGGGCGGAGTGTTCACCAAGGCACTTATGCGGAATGACTTTTGCCAAGTTTAGGAAACGCACTTTTATTTTTTTATTTTTTGCAAGGATCAGTCACAGATATTCTGCACTCGCCATACGAAAAAGCTACAAACAGTTTAGGATTTAGGACACTGCCCAGCTCCTCTGACACTTTATTAGAGTTCTTGCCATATGATTATTAACGTCTCCAGCTGACGCACAACGAGTCTCACCCTGAGAATTTCCGATTCCAAGATGCATCATGGCAGCAGGCAGGTTTCCTGTACTGCTGCCTCCGCTCAGGTTGGGGTAGCCCCCCTCCTCTGGGTCAAGGGGGGTGGGGAGAGGAGAGGGGAAGTGCAGGTTACTGAGGTCCGGTAGAGAGCCGCCTGTGTTTAATGTGCCCTGGTAATGAGAGAGACCAATGTTCTGCTCCGGAGATGGGAATATACTGCAAAGAAGGGAGAAAAGAATACAACAAAACATAGAACCCATCATTAGTAAATAATAATAATATTAATAATAAAATTTAAAAAAACACTTATTTGAAGACCTGGATTTTGTACAGGAAAATTTATAATATAAATTACAGGAAAACCTCTTCAGACATACTTGATTCCAGGCACTTCACAAGATTTGGGCCGTGATGAAAGGGACTGCACCTGTCACAAAGGAAGACAGGATATGAGATTATAAGGATTTAACCTGCCAAAAGACGGAAAACTGCGGACTGTAATGTGCATAAAAACAACTGCAGGACGACAAGTCCCGAACACAAGAAGGACAAATCTTACATTTTCTTGCTAGGGCTCCAGGCTGACATTTATTAAAAACTATTCTATGGTCAAGTAGATTGTGTCTCTGTAATGTGAATAATGCAGCAAGTGGTGGGATTTAGATTGTAGTGCTACAGTTAAAGCACTGAGGTGCATTGAAACAATGTGCAGCACATTGGGTTGAAAAATAACTATATACTAGCTAGAGGTGCAACAAATCACAAAACCTATGGTTCAGATTGTATCACATATCACGTTTTTGGTCAATTAAAAAGGCGCAAATATAATTTTACTTTCTGTTTATTACTTGTAGAATAAAAAAAAAAAAAACACTTAAAGCAAGGAACTTGTGGTTATCATTATAAATAAAAATGACATTCCAGGTGTTCAAGATGTGTAAATAAAATCTTTCAAAAACTATTACATACTCAGTTGTTAAGTTAAAATGCAATATGAGGCATGATAATACAGTATAAGGCATTATTATATATAAAACTCTCTATTATCTTAGTACTAAAAGAACTGGCTGATTTTAGTGAAACAAAGAACATACATATATAATTGGACTACAGTATGAGTTCTAGTGCAGCTGTTATTAGTTGCCCTGGAGTGGCAGGGTTTTCAGCATGGCAAAGGGGGATTTTGTCGATGTGATCTCTGACCCTGGCAAGCACAAAGAGCTTGAGTGAGTAAAAATATAATTTGTCCATGTGCAAGAGTTTATTTTTTGCTCAGAAACAGGCCCAAATATAACTCCCCAGAGTGGCAACAAAATTTTATTTTGCACCATGACAGGTAAACCTTGCAGTTAATCTGTGATTCACATGTGCTGAACTGTGGAGAACATGGATCGACTCTGATCTGTTTTAGCACTACTACATACTTAAGGAAACCTTTTGTTTTACGAACATCAATATGGTGTAGACCCAGTACATCACATAATGCTGCAAGCAAAATAAAAATCGAATTAAAGCTTCAGACAAAAGGTTGAAAATTTAAGCAGTGTCCAAAAATCACAATGAGATTATTGTGAAATATATTGCAATTTGAACTGTTAAATTTTACATTCTACTTTATATTATAATCTGGGCTAACACCAAATAATGAGACAAATGATCTCATTGTTTATCACCTCAAAGGTATTTTAAATACTTACATCATTGACATACTACATAAATTCCCAACTATGTGTAAATTAGCAGAGTATTTTAAACTGCAGCTTTTTGCGATTAAATTATTACACAGGCATTAAGATGTGTGATCTTAAAATGATTTGCTCTGCTTAAACATGTCTCTCCACTTGTCATGACCAAATCAAAGAGTAGTTTTGTCATTTTAAAAACTTTTTGCTGCCTGTGAAGGTGAATTCAATGACAAATTTCTGACTTGAAGAGGGAGCTGATCTATAACGTGGAAGAAAGAAAGCATAAAAGAAAGAAATTAGCTGGGTCACTACAATATTGTCCTAGGCATGTAATTAATTCTGGAAACACTTGGATAAACACTACAAATTGCTCAGTGTACCTACAGTATGATGAATAATAAAATAAAGAAACAGTTTAATTTTGCAGCAGAGACCACCTTTGTGTTAATAACATATGATGTACTGTGCAGCTTGAATACACTCTCACTCACCTTTTTGGCCTCCCACAGCTGCCTGGGCAATGGCTTACTCACACCAATAAGGCTCTCCTCATTAGGAACAGCGGGGAAAGAAAAGACTGCGGAAAACACAGGAAAAAAGAAAACGCATTAATTTACCCACAGAAGAACAAAGGACATGGGTATTAAAAAAAGGGAAAAAGACTGAAAAAATACTCCATTAAAAAGCTTTTATTTTGTATTTTGTTCAGTCATATTTAGAAATAGATGTGTAATAATTTCTTCATTTACTAAAGTGAAAAAAAAGCAAGTCATTCTCCCTGCGCCTGAGCACTCTTGCCAGTAGGGGACACTCATAAACATCACACAAGAATAGCACAGAATGAACCTCAGGCCCTAGAAGCAACAAAATCGTGGTTATGTAGATAGTTAAAACCACAGGGTATTTTAAAATGCAGGGGAAGGGAAAAAAAACAACAACAAAAAAAAATCATCATTCCTAAACTGCAGTGGTTTGGGGTTCAAGAATGGTTTAGTGAAGATTGTGCACAGTGTAAGATGCCACAAGCAGGGTCAGTAACCTGATCTAACATTACCTGGATGTCCATATTCTGCCCACACACTACAACACCACCCCCTACATAGCACACACACTCACACACACACTTACCATCTCCTGTGCCGTCCACCTCCGCTTCATTCATGCTGGCTGCATCACCACACAAACAGAGCAAAGAAGAAAAGACAAGAGAGGTCTTTCACAAAGCAATGCAATATCTTATTTTATGCAATAAATCAATTTAGCACAACAGTGCCACACAAATGACGGCAAGAATGAATAAATGACAAGTACTACATTTATAAATAAGGAAATGTTAACTTTTTTTATTTCATCACATCCCACAAAAGTCAGTCATCCGATATGTGTATCTCAGTAAGAGATGACTTTAGAGCTAAAAGCAGCATCGGTACATGTTAATTCTATTGGGATGGCCCTCACTTCCCAAAGCGCAAATATTTGATTCATACAAACTGAGTCACTTGGAGTACACACTTGCTCCACCCGTTACAGAGTTCAGGCCTGAGCAGAGGCCTTCCGCTGCAGCCCGGATTCTGGAGAATGAGATACAATGCTGTGTCTCTTCAAGACAATTATAAGAGGAGCTGCTCTAAGGAAAGGGGGGGGGGTAGTCTCAGTGACTACATGCACTGTGAGAATCAAAGGAGAGGCTTTGTTTAGCATGCGGCAGAGAGATCCTTTTGAGAACAAGCCTTCTTTCTTCCTTCCCCTGGGTGCAACTCGGCCAATTCTGGCTAAATGCAGGATCACCTCAGGCTTCAAGCCAGGACTCTGTGCTCTGCTCTGCTCCACGGCTCCAGCAGTGCAGTCCATCTCAGAACCCCGATCAACAACACAGCATGACGGGGATAAGAATATAATAGATGCATAATGTATGATGTATGATTTCCCCCTCAAGTGCACTATTTCAACAACTAGAATGTAAAAAGCTCAGCCTAGGACTTTGGGCTAGATATAAAAAAAAAAAAGTAAGCATTATTAATTCATGAGTTGAAACAAAATGTAAAATAGTTCCTTGACTCTACAAATACTCTGGATCGAAGGCTTATCGAAGATCAACTATACAAACCTACAGTATGTGTCATGCCCAAGACCAAAGTAAACACTAGTTATATTTACAGGATGCCCAACTGCAGAAATTCATGAGCTGAAACTAGAGAACATAATGAATATTGCTCTAGAGTTGTTCATATAAATAGAACAGATTCATCCTGTTTCTATGGCGGACCTATGCTGTTTACAAACGACTTGTTTTTTAAACTGGCTGTAAATGCCGGTTTCTACATGTCGCGAACAGATTGTTTGGTTTTAACTAACGCTGGCCAACACTTGTGTCTGAGTTTGGAGTTTCCGAGCCAAAAATGTTTTTAATCTCAACCGTCAGTTAGCTCTGAGAGCACACCTGTCGTCTCATCAGCTAGCACACCTTAAAAATAAATGACAAGAAATGACTGCTCTGAGCTGCAGGCTGTTTCAGTCTCCTATCTGCCTACACACTTCTCATATACTTCCCCTCCAACACCCTGGTTAAACAGGTTGACTAGACTACAAACAACTCAATGTCTGCAAGTTATGTGGTCAGTTCAGAATTCTTTTCCAGTTCAAAACCGTTAATTGCATTAATTTACTTGTTCTAGTCTAAAGCAATTTTTAATTCAACTGAGAATCTTACTTCATGGCTCTCTCCATCTGTTACCGCTTTAACTGGAACAGAACTGTACCTGTACCTACTGAGATAAAGTTTGACCAAAGGAGACTGGCACAGAGCACCCACACTGTTAAGGTTTACACATCATCATCTTGTCAACTTGTCAGTGAATGAAAAAACAAAAGCACAAAACCTTCGACACAGTAGAGAGCCATGCTTGCTTTTACTCGTCTTCTCTTCTTACTGTACGACAATATCACCAAAACATAAGCACTCAAATTCAAATAGGGTCAGAGAATAATGCCGGATTCGCTCTATTTGTGTGTCAATAAAGTGGCACAAGCAGACAGACTGCTACCATGCAAATAGAAAATGTGATACAGTGTGTGTGTGTGTGTGTGTGTGTGTGTGTGTGTGTGTGTGTGTGTGTGTGTGTGTGTGTGCGCGCTGTTCCACATAAAAGTAGCAGACAATGAAAGCATTAAAAGCAAAATGCGACCTCTCGGTGACCTGAAGTTGACCTGCGTGATATGGTTACTTTGAGTAAGTGTTTAAAAGGCGGCAGCGGTGAATAATCTACATGCTGGTTAATAATAAGATATAAAAAGTCACAGTCTAACAGTTAACTGGTACCAAAGGTGTGTTTTTCACTTAACCGTGTTCGCTTGTGTGGGATCGGTGAAAACAATGAGGTTGGGATACTTTTGTGAAATAATAAAAGTGCCGATGTTTGCAGAAGGAAGACTTATTTTTTTAACTGACAGCAAAAATGAACAAATGCATTCTCTCTTCTTTTGATTGAAATTGGAAAGCCTGGAAAAACAAGCTCTGAATGATGTGTGTAGATGAAGATATTTGGTGTCTTAAGAGCTGCCACAGTACAGTAAGTCAGCTGATGTACTGAGGTGCCCAGGCAATGGCAAATTCACAGGGAGTTGGTTCAGCTAATTTGGATCACCTATGGAAGTCAGTCTGCTTGTGAACTCGGTGTCTGGTGTGGTTTATGTGCATCACGGGGACAGGGGGGCTCTGGTGCACACCGAGAGCGTGATGTTTTCCCGACACATTGGCTGTTCTGGATGACGCTGCAGCCCTTTTAGAAGACTGCACAATAAGATCTCCATTTTTGTCTGAAACACTCTTGAATAAGGACAAGTGAAAATGTCTTAAAAAAAAAAACTGGGCGGATCCATCAGGAGGATGTCTTTGTGGGTCTAAGCTAAAGGTGTACGTATCAGCATGGTCTGAATAGACTGAAGCACAATCAGCCAATCAGACTGCAACGTTAGTTTTTTTTTCTAAATATTATCAGATACAAGTGTTTACAAGCTTGAAGTGCTTAGCGGTCTTTAAACCTTAACTGTGTTCCTAGATATGACAATCAAAATGCAAAACACCATTAAGTGGTAATCAGCATCATTTCAAATTACCAACACAGTTGGTTTCAATCCTGGAGCTGAGGACCTCATTCATGTTTTTTATTATTATTTTGCTCTAACATCTAATTAAAGCACATAAAAGGCTTGCTAATTACCCAATGAGTTGAATCCGGTGAGAAAGAGCAGAGCAAACAGAAATGTGCAGTGCGTGTATGATCCCCAGGAGTGCTGTAATTTTGAAACAAAATAAACAAGCTGAACGCAGAGACCTACAGTACAGTAGCGCTTCCCAGAGGGCCACGTCTGCACGGATGGCACACACCTCCGTGGGCATCCGTGTTACAGTACATGCACTACAAACTGTGTTTTTTCGTTAATCAGTAAACCATGGCTTATTCAACAAACACCAAATAACCTGAATCAGATTGACGCACACATACAGTAGATAAAGCCGAGGATTCCAGCACTGTGCAATCCACAGGTTCCAGAACATCCAGTCATGATTGACAGTCCATCATCTACCAGAAAAGAATGCTAGCACCCGACCCGTTCCTGCACGCCACCCACACAAACACTGCTTTGTTTATTCGGCGCCTGCTGTGCGCTAGGCTTTTTTGTTCATTTTGAGTGCTTTTGGGTTATTGAACAGACCTTTATAAACACAATGGATTATAATTGTGAGGTGCTCACCGTTGCGCTGGGGCGGCCCTCTGCCCGTCTGCTGGTTCCCGCTGAACGGATCCTGCGGGTTCGGGTTCATGGCGCTCGTATGCAAAGCTGAATCTGAATTGGTTCTGTTGGGAGGAGACGAAATGAAAATAAAAAATAGGAGTGAAGGAAAGAAGGGAAAAAGGGTCTTGGCTAATGCCATGTTGGGTCTACAAGCATTCAGAGTAATAGGCTTAAGTGAGTCTCCGGCCAGAGCGCCTGCATATGCCAGTAAGACACACAGTTACCCCTCCCTTCTCCTCACTGCCAACTTTAAACAGTTACACATGAGATCTCTCTCTCTCTCTCTCTCTCTCTCTCAAGGGCTCTTCACAAAGCTCTAGTGCTTTTCGGGCTCTCTTTGCCAAGCACACACTCAATGCAGAGCTCAAACATTAATCATTACACATAAAAGGTGAATGTAAAGCTAAGGCTTTGAGTGTTGAAATGAAGGCATGGCAACCAGCTGCAAAAGTCTGTTTTGGAATGTCAAAGCAAGACTGGACTCAAATCCTGATTCTTTTTCTTATTATTGATAGTGATACACGAAGATCAACAGTATACCACAATATAATAAAATCATATATAATGATGTTGATGAATAAAATCTCATTGTTTGTTTGTTTGTATTAGGATTTATTGCCTTATCAGCTTCTCAGGCTATTTCATGGCAGATACATATTAAACATTAAACTGATTTATTCGAACTAATATAATATTATATTATAATATAAGGGATTTAAAGAGTTGTAGAAAAAGTAAATAAAAATAATAATTATTATTATAATAAAAATAAATAAATAAATAAATAAATATCACATTATAACAGAATGTGCTGTGTTTTCTTCTGGTTTTGTCTTGCAGAATATGTTTTTAAAATCTTGTTAATAAAATCTCAAATACACAAACTTACAGAACAGTGACTTATTTCTGCTGAACTGATCTGACAAACAGGTTTAACAAGCAGTACATCTGTATTAGCAATTTACACAGAATTTGCTGTCAATCTTAATTAAAACATGAAAAATTATTTCAGAGCCAACTTTCTTTTTTATATTAAGGTATTTGCTGTATTGTAAGAAAAAAAAAAAAAAAAAAAAGCAATGTGGTGAAAGCCTAAATTCTTCATCACATACACTTTGCATGCTTTAATTTCCAGTTAAAAGCTTCAAGTCCGGTTTATTTAAAAGAAATGATAGATTAGTAGAAACTTAGTTTAATACAGTGTAGAAGTGTCTGCCACATGTATCTGTTATTATTGAGAGCGCAAAATATAATTGAAGCGGAGAAGAATAAAGAGCATTTTCAATTTATGATTTGGTTGCAATCACGTTGACCTTGTGAGGGGTGACGTCATCGTGAGGTACGTTAAAAGACAATCAATAAAGAAGAGAATGTGTGAGGAACGGAAAGTGTGAAAGTGAAAAAAATTAAATAAATAAAAAATGAGACAGAAACCAAAAGAAGCTGATCTGTGAATTAGGAGTTCGAAGATCAAAGGTCACCTGTTGAGCTGTGATATTAATCTAAACCCAGGCCGTTTCTCTTCTGTCCATGGCTGCTGTTCCCTTTGAAAATGGAAACATGGAATCATGCGTTACTGACCACCACACACACAGGGTCTGGAGCTCATGGCTCAGGGGGTTAGTAGAGGGGAAACAAGCGACAGGACAGAGAAAAAAAGGGCAGATAGAGAAGCTGTGGAGGAGAAGAAAGAGCGGCAGCCTAAAGGAGCCTCGGCGGGCCTGAGGGGACACACAAACAGAGCCGCGCAAATCGCAGCTCGGTCCCTAGGGTTAACTCATCCCAGGCACACTTAGCTGATTTACTGCTTCAATTATACTACAGGGACGAGCACGTCTGGGAACAGATCTGAGAACAAACAGAAATGCTGTAATATCCACAGCAATCAACATGAAGTATGTATCTTGAAAACCAAAGACAAACCTTAAACTTAAACTGCTCTGCAATAACATTGCTGATGGTGCGATATATACATCAAAATCAGTCATCATAACAGCAAATCGAGCGTGTATGGAAAGCATAGACGCTACACCAGATGCTGCATGTTATGAAGCCAGAACAACAGCTGTGATTTGTATGTTGAACTTTAGACATTATCCATGTTTCTTTCCAACATGATTAAGGAACTGGGTTTTATACTGTACATTCTCTACTAACCAAAAAATAAATAAATTAATAATAATATATTTTTTTAAATCTGTAAAATGTTACGAACTGCGTCACATACTGGACACCGACAGTGTGTCCCATTTTCATGTAAAGCTTTTTTAACACCACCCTTTGAAGTGTATTAGGACTAGCAGGTGGGGCCATATGGAGCACCGAGTCCTCATCTTACATCTTTGCAGACACCCTCAAAAACAGATTAACCATGTCAACATGTAGAATGAATACAAATACTTCAGGTTGACCACTTAAAAAAAATAATAATAATAATTGATGCATGTTTATATAAACCGTGGGCTACTTGTAAATTTGTTTTTGTTTTCCCCTTAAATTGTCATTTCAGACCTAATATTAAAGGCAGATCCCTGATAGTTAGCATGACAACATTAGCGTCTCCAAGGCAATAGACAGATTGTTAAATAAGCGCATATTGCTGTTGGACCGCACTTGAAACTACATGTTTCTAAGACAAGTTGTTGTTTTGAGGGTGCCCTCCCATGAGAGGACTGACTGACAAAACAGTGAAAGGGTGGAGGGAGCGTGGGACCTGGAGAGCAGCCGTGACCCTGAGATCTGACCCGGTCCAGCTGGGTTCCACTGGGACACTGTGTAGACCCTGCCCAGTCCTCAGAACCAGACCAAAACCATTCGACCCACACTTCAGAGGGACTGCATTACCCTCAGGAGTGCTCAGTCCTGGTCTACAAAGGAAAACTGGGCATCAGTAAACAAGCAGTTGACTCGAATTTTTTGCTGCACTGAAAGGCTTCCAATTTTAGACTAAATAAATATTCTTATCGAACCAGACTTGAAAGTTTTATGTCTCTCTTATCAAGACGTGAGAAAGGGTTCTGGTGAAAAAATAGCATCTGAAATATGTTCATGAAAAATGGGACTTATGAAATCGTTGGTCAACAAACGCTTAAGCTCAATCGTTTCACACGGTGACCTACTTGCTGTTTGATGCTGAACAACTGAAAAGCCGCAGCAAGCCATACTTTGATCTCGGGAAGAGAAATGAAGAGCCCTCTACACTAACCAAGTACAAACATACAACAATACAACAAAAGAGCCACCCACACTCATGGGGATGACAGGAACAGCTTGATCCTGGATTCGTATACTGAATTCGTAAACGCAGAGCAGGACAGACGGGATTCAAACAAGTGTGTCTTGCTTCCAACATATCCTGAAATAATGCATCGCAGATGTGGAAAGAGCTGTAAACACGTCCTGCTATTCTTTTCCCAAGAGGCGCTAAGTTAGCATCTGCTTCCCAAATGCACGGGACTCTTTCTGGCCAAAATGCTGGTCTTACCTAGTGTATATGTTATGCTAAAAACTCATAGCAGCACGTATGTTCTACTGAGAAATTATAATAAACATTTCTGTGTAGATTTTCAGTCCTGCCCATCGAAATATCCTTGTCTAACTCAAAAAAAAAAAAAAAAAAAAATTGCAGTCTCAGCTAATGCAGATAAAGTGAAAAGTCAAAAGCGAAACACTGGAGTCTACTGTTAATGCAAGAAGCTAACCACAGCTTATAAAATTTTGGCTAGCTGAAGCAAACTCCAATCCATGCAGACGAATGCAGACCAAAATAAATAACTGCTTAACTTTTTTTTTTGCTCCCTCCTATCCTTTCAATAACCTTGTGCTAAACAGGCAAACACTGGCAAAAAGACAGAATCATAGCTCATACTAAAACATAATCCGTTAGCCTTTCCTCCTAGAGAGAATGGTTTCATAGCTTTAACAGCCATGTCTTCATAAACATTCCCAGCAACACAGCCCATCTCCTCTTGCCATGTAAAGTGAGGACCAATAAACACAGTCACCCTCAACGAGACGAGTTTTAACAAGCTAGACAGCAAAACTTGTAACGTAGTTTGGTCATAATGACAAAAGATAGTGAAAAGAATGCAAGGATCCACACAGACAGAGAAAATATTGTTCCTGGTCTCACTGAGGTCAGATTTTTACGCTGCCAAAGACGACGCCCAGCATTCAAAAGCAAGACGCGTCAAAAAAAGAGAAAGCACGAAAACAAACCACAATCTCACAACTTTGCCATTGTTCACACATTCTCACAACTTTGCCATTGTTCACACATTCTCACAACTTTGCCATTGTTCACGCATCAAGCCAAGTCTTTCAGGCCATGCTACAGTAGATCTGCTCCAATCCTGAAGGTCCTGGGCAGAGAGGAAGTGAACTTCTAACACAGTGAGAGCACAATCTGTTATGGGAGGCAGCAGACGGCATAAGCTTGGCGGAGTGCAGATCTGGCAGATTTAGTTAGTGCTGTTCGCTCTGGGGGAACACACACACACACACACACACACACACACACACACACACACACACACACACACACACACACACACACACACTGGAGGAATAGCTACACACTGATCCTTGAAGAAGAAAGACATGGTTAGATCAGAGAGCAAGGCTTAGTTAGTGCTGGAACTTCACCAGGAGCTCATGAAAAACATTCAAATAAATAAATAAATAAAATGCTGCACATCTGAAAACATGAAACATTAACTGGACAGAATTAAAACACATTCAAGTTTAATGAATGAAACATAATTATACAATAAAATATACATATATATTTATATATTATATTACATTTAAAATTACATGCTGTGAGGTTCTGACTAAATCTTATGTTACATAATTTAGTATTAAACCCTGTGCGCATCCTTCGATGCAAGACCGCATGCATGTGTAATCGAACCCCGACAATTACATATTCAGTTGATTCCTGTATGAGAGAAAATATTTAATAAGCTCATTAAAAAAAAAAAAAAAAAAAAAAAAAACACCCTTGCTGTCTGCCTTGGCACACTTTGGTCTCGTTGTCCGAAATGAACCTTCAGGTTTCACCCTTCTGAAATTCACGACGTATATTATTTGTGATCATAAGTGTTTTCCTCAGTTAATTACATTTTTACGCTGTATACACACACACGCAGATCAGTCATAACCATACTGTATGACACTCGCCTAATATTGAGTAGGTCCCTCATTTCTTTGGGGGAAGAAGGAGAAAAAAAAAAAAAAAAAAACGGCCCGGCCCTTTGAGATAAGGACTCCACTAGACCTCTGTAGATCCTTCAAGTTTGGAGGGTGGAGCTTCCATGGATCGGGTTTGTTTTTCCCGCACATACTCGAGTGGATTGAGATCTTGGAGGCCAAGTCAACACCTTGTTCTTCAAACCATTCTTGAATAAATTTTGCAGTGTGTCAGGACAAATTATCCTGATGAAAGAGGCCACTGGGAATCAGGGAATTTTGTCGCCATGAATTGATCAAGTTGGTCAGCACCAATGTTTAGATATGTGGGACGTCCCAATGCAATGTAATATACTACAGTATAATGGAATAATTATATAATATATCTAATTATATAATATATATAATAATTATAAGTGGCAGGAGACAAGGTACTCAATGCATCGCACTGCATGCCTTCTTCCCATAGTGCATCTTGACGTCATCTCTCCCCCCAGGTAAGCGACACACACGCACCCGGCCATACACATGATGTAAACGAAAAAGTCATTCATCAGACCATTTTCCATTGCTCTGTGGTCCAGTTCTGACACTCACATACACATTGCAGGCACATTTGGCTGTGGATATGATTCAGCATAGTCACCCTGACCGGTCTGCAGCTACACAGAAACGAACTGTGATGTACTGTGTGTCCTGGCACCTTCCAATCAGGACCAGCATTAACTTTTTCAGCAATTTAAGCTATAGATAATAGCTTGGACCACATGGGCCAGCCTTTGCTACCCACATGCATCAATGCCCGCATAGGGGCTGCACATGTTGCTAATTTTTTCTGCTTCTTATGCATCCACTTCAGCGAAAAAAAAAGTTCACTAACTGCCTAATACAGGATATCTCACACACTAGCTCCAGGAACTGTTGTAATGAGACAATCAATGTTAATCACTTTACCTGTAAGTGGGCATAATGTTGCGGCTGATCGGTGTATATATACTGCACACACACACACACACACACACACACACACACACACACACACACACAAACAAACACACACACACAAACAAACACACACACACAAACAAACACACACACACAAACAAACACACACACACAAACACACACACACAAACACACACACACACACACACACACACACACACAGGAAGCATTTGTACGTTTTTAAAATCATTTAAAGAATGACTTTAGTTTATAAAGGTTTATACTGTATAATATGAACAAAAGCTTGTTTTTCCAAACAACCTAACCAACGTAATACCAAATTAAATAAATAATATTTTTACAAAAGCTATTCTAGATCGTGTTTGGAGCTGCAGTTTCTCATGTCAGCACGTACATGTAGTGTAGCATATGGCCTTCACAGCATTCGTGGAACAGAAGGTCGGGCTTAAAGCTGCTCCAGCCAACCTGTTCTCAGGTGTAAACACTGACAGAGGGCGTGGACTCATTCAGTTTTACACTGCGAGTACAGTGTGTCAGGTAGGTCACGGCGGAACTGCTATTGGGAAGAAGCCATGCTGGCTGGTAGCCAGATCACGCTAACATGCAAATCATGACGGTGCCTAGAGGAGGAGCTGCTTTAGGCCATTTATTACTGGCTGCCATTCACTCGCTATTAGACAGAGAGGGAGAAAAAAAAGAAGAAGAAAAAAAAAACCCTCCCTTAATTACGGTTTAGTGAGAACTGAGGGCGGGAGTTTCGTAAGACATGTGCAAGGCAGACTTGTTGGTGTTTATTTTCCAAGATTTTAATCTTGATGGAAGAAACACAGCTAGTTGTTAAGCTCGGTTATGTCGTGTCGTGCAACAGACAGGGACATAACTGAGACCCCTAGTGAAGCGTGCCATTGTGTCATTTGTTCTGTTACCAAAACAGAAGCGGTGAACCGTGGAGCGCGTTTTCCTTCAGGCGAAATGAAACTAAAACCCTAATTGCTATTGTATATGAGCTATTAGCCAGGGTAGAGCACGCAAAACACACTTACATTCCACTTGTGTGACATTCTAAACCACACCTCATCGTATGACTGCTTTTAGGAATTTTTTCTTTTTATCCTCCTCCTATTTGCGTGTAGCTTCGGGTGGTAGGACACGCAGAACTCACCTTCTCCAGCTGTTGTCTGGGGGAGGCGACAGGTACACCGTCCCGTAAGGAGAACTCTCTACGTGCTTTAGTCAAGGAAAAAAAAAATACAAGGACATTTATAAAAAAAATTAATAATAATAATAAATAAAAAAAAAGGGAAAGTTAGACCAGCATCCATGCAATGAAAATCACTAACAGATTGCTTTCATTTTTTAAGGATTGGTTTTAAAACACAAAGATGACAAATGTAAGAGTGAAGTAAGCATCGAGAGATTATGAAGAACATCTTAAGTAAACATGGTTTCTTCAGCTGCTGCTTAGAGCGGTGTTAACAATACTGACTTGTCATGAGCGTTTGCGCCAAATCTCCTGTCAGAGGGAGGCGGGAAAGGAGAAACAGAGCAGGAGTGAGTCTGGCTCGTTCTGTTTAACATCTGCTGAAGCCTGAAGGGCCGAGTCATCACTTCTGCTCTGAGGAGACTACGTTCTCCCCTGCAGTACGAATACCACAGCGCCAACGTATTCATCTGACCCGGGGCATGACACCGCGTGAACGACCACCAGCAAACCCCAACCTGACCGCTAACGTTCTCTCTTTCTTTGAAAATAAACCAGAATATTCAAGTCATCCTGGATCATCTAAAAAAAAAAAAAAAAAAAAAATTGCAACTCCACTTCCAAGACACACATGGCACCCTATGCAGTGTTTGCACCGGTCTGGCTAGCGCTCATTATGACGGGTGGGTGGAGCGTAACACGGCTTGCTTAAGCTTGGCACATACAGTTAAAAGGATTTTTTTTGGGGGGGGAAGCTGAGCCAACACTCTAAGAGCCATCTGGCAAATTTGCTCTTGAGAACCTAATCCACTCCACTCTAGCAAAATTAAAATGTTGCTGAAAAAGGATAATAAAATCATTCATCCCAGGATTTTTGAGATGTAGGGCTCGATTAAAGAGTAATAATTATTTTTAATTGCCCACATTATGCACTCATTTTGTAATGTCTCTTATTTATTTCACAGATCTCTTGATATCAACAGAACACTTACTTCGGGAAATTTGATGAAATGAAAAGAACACTAATAGAATAAAAAAAACATAATAATACTAAAAATAATAATAATAAAACAGAGTTAGAAAAGTGATGACAAAACTATAGTAAAAAGTATAGTAGCATACCAAGTGAAGTTTATCCATCATAACAGATCATTTGGATCATTCATATAAAAATTATAATAACAGCTTCATAGAAGCAGAAGAAAAAAAAATAGTTCGGCAGTTTTTATAGTAAGTAGGTACAAACATAAAAGGCCATTTTCTGAAACTCCTTAAAGAATAACGTCGGCTTGTAGCATGAGATCGCCTTGATTCAGCAACATCTGAAATCCCTATGACGTCATGCTCTCTTTCTCTCTTGGTTTTCGTGTTTTATATACAGTCCATGTTGAAAAGAATGAACCAGCAAGGAGCAATTTGTTTGTTTTCTCTACACTGCAAACATTTGGATTTGAAAGCAAAAGATGAATGTGAGATAACAGATCAGCTTTTATTACTACTGTGAAACCTCGGATTGTGAGTAACGCGGTTTGCGAGTGTTCCGGAAGACGAGCAAAGATGTTTAATAAATTTTGACTCTGAAAACGAACAAGTCTTGGTTTACGAGTACCGATTATCATGTACACGCATGTGCTTCTTGTTTTGACGCCGAGCGTCACGTGATCACAACTGAGCCAACGGTTTTTCTCTCTTGCGCTGCGGAATT
>JAQMYJ010000023.1:11733146-11748182 GCA_030014305.1 Clarias laeviceps
TGATACTCGGTGCTCGTAAACCAAGACAACGCTCGTTTTTCAAGTCAAAATTTATTAAAAATCTTTGCTCGTCTTGCAGTGCACACACACACACACACATACACATACATACATACATACATAAAGTATATATATACGGCCATATTCTCAGAAAACTTGAGAAAGCTGTTCACTTTGAATCATGCTGAGGATTTTCGAAGTGTAACAGTATGGACATTATCATACAGTAATCTGTAATGTTTTGAAGTAGTAATAATATTAATAATTAACAAGTATAATAAAAAGCAATTTCTAATAATTTATAATATAACACAATGTTTTTAAAGCTACTATTGTAAATACAGAATGGCTATTACAAGTCATTAATGCACGGCTAATTCTGAGGTAAAACATGCATCACCTGCCTTCAACCTGCGGAGGGGCGAAATGTTGTACCAGAGTGACAATACGGCAAAGACAATCAACACCATGCTGCACCTCAGAGCGTCCTATACTCCTAAGAGGTACACCGAGGTTATTATGATCACATTGGACACCGTATACTCTGAGGTACTTTAATTACTTTTATCACCTAATGTTTTATCTACGTAGACCACAGGCTTAATAAATAATCGCCCAAGAGCAAGCATTTAAGCTAATCGGAATCAGCTGAAGTGAATTAATCATCACACACAATCTTACTTCCCTGTAAATATTAGAAGTGTAAAGATACACCTAATCTAAATTTGACACGATTACTGTTGTGTCTGTGTGTGACGTAGCATAAATAGGTATTGCCTGACTATGTGCTACAATGCATCGCGTTCAAGATTTTTGCTGAATGAGGAAGCAGAGACAGGCTTGGAACACTTTCCGTGGGTATTTTTATTTATACTCTTCACACGCTTTTCAGCGACTGAGCGCCTAACACTCACACACACTCAGCACAGTGCTGATCAGCACTCTCTCTGGTTCTCGCTTTCTGCTCTGCAAGTGCAAAGAAACGTCATAAATAACTAAACTCACAGCAACACGCCAGAGGTGAAAATCATTACGTGTTACCTGCTGGTTCAACCTGCTCCCCTCTGTGCACAGGTGACACTCAGCCACGCCCCGCCACCACAAACATTTGACATCAGATGCTTAGCAGTATAAAAAGAAACCAAATTGCACATAAGAGAGTAACAAAATGAAACACGATTAAGCTTTCACTGGTGTGACACGCACGGCTGAAGTGCAGGGCTTTTATTATTATTCTGGTTGATAGCCGTGCTGTCAAGTCTTATACACTTCTCTCTGTACTGCTAGATGTGTTTATTCCCACCAGTTTGCCTCATTAGAGCTGATATCAGAGGCTTAATTGCTCTCATACAGCAGACCTTAAAATTTCAGACAATCTTACATTTCATGCTTGCTGCTCACTGTAGTGATTCTTAATATAAAATAATATAAGAATAGTTTTATAAAGAATAGCCATGACTCAACTGAGAAACAAACAGTAAAGAAAAAAGTAAATAAACTTTTAATAAACTAACATTGTTTTATATTTTTATATTTAGGTTTTTATATTTAGATTTTATATACTTCTCAGTATACAATTACACTTTGCACATTCTGTGTAATTTATATATTTTATATATTTATCCTTTAATGATTTTTAATTGTAACTTTTGTAAATTTGTGGATTTGTCCATTACATCCCAAATTTTCCTTTTATTGTAGTAAAATCTTTCTATTTTTAGGTCACGGACCTGCGTATGGTTGTGAGCGTGACAAATACATTTCAACTTGAATTTATTTGAAGCATCTTACTTTAATTACAGGACTTGGGTAGGAATCTATCAGCATGACGCATCTGGACTTGATTTTTCTCTCATTCTTTCTTGCAAAAGTGCTCCAGAACAGTCAGGTTGCAAGGGCATCTCCTGTGCACAGCCGTCTTCAGATCACCCAACAGACTTTCAGTTATATTCAGGTCTGGGTTCTGACTAGGTCATTCTAAAACTAATCTTTTTCTGGTGAAATCATTGTTTTGTTTCTTTTGGTTGGTTGTCATGCTGAAAGGTGAAATTCTTCTTCATCTTCAGGACAAATTCCTGAAGGTTATGTGCCAAATATATATTTAGTATTTAAACCTGTTCATAATTCCCTCCACATTACTACTGCCGCAGTTCCAGCTAAAGAAAAGCAGTAGCAAAGAATAATGCTGCCACGGTGCCCTTCAGGTGATGTGCTGTGTTGTGTTGGTTTTGTGCTAAACAAACCTTTTGGAATTATGGCCAAAAAGTTCAACCTCTGTCTCATCAGACCAGAGTACATGTTTCCAAGCCTTGATGATGTAGGTTTTTGCAAAATTTCACCAGGCTCTGATGTTTTTTTCTCTTTTTAAAAAAAGGCTTCCATCTGGCCACCCCATAGTCCAGACATGTGAAGATTAAGAAAGATGGTTGTCACATGCAATACACAACCAGGACTTGCCAAAAATTCCTGCAACTCTTTTAATCTTGCTGTAGGGATTTTGGCAGCCTCCCTGACCAGGTTTCTTCTTGTCTTTTCAGCAGTTTCTGAAGGGACATTGAGTTCTCTGTCTTCACTGTGTTTCATGGTATATTTATTGCCTTTGGAATTCTTTTTCTTCCCTTCTCCTGTCCGATACTTTCACCTTGAGATCGCTCTGACGCTTTGTAAGCTCTTTGCCAACCGCGGCTGTTGTTGCAAGATGCAAATAAGTAAATGTCAGGCAAATCCTACTGAAACAGCCGAGTTTCACTTGGGGCTAATCAGAGTCACTTTAATTGATGATTGATGGAAAGTGCATCCTGATCACTACTTAACAGGAGTTTGAATGTGATTGGTCAATCCTGGACACAGCCACATCTCCAGTTAGAAAAGTGTGCGCACACTTATGCAACCACATTACTTTAGTTGTTCATTTTATTCCGCTCAAAAGGTTCTAAATTGTTTTTCAGTTTGGTTGTCCAGGGTATAGATCACATTAATGCTGGAAAAAGTTCTGAAATTATTTATTTTGGTCTCTTTTTTTACCTCAAAAAACTGGCATTTTAACAAGGGTGTGTAGACTTTTTTTTTTTTTGCCTCCACCTTTTTGGGAATTACCATTACACCAAAACATTTTAACTGTTAATCACAATTAATTGTCAGCCAAATTTTATAATGAGGACAAGGTTAGCCGAGTCTGACTGACTATAAACACCCCGCACACACACACGCACTCAGATGGGCAGTACAGTAAGTTTAGTTAAGCTCTAGAGAGGTGTTAAAACCAAAACCATACACAACTCAGACTTAAACACTGACTTAAGCCCTATCCAGACATTACACACACACACACACACACACACACACACACACACACACACACACACACAAAACACACAGAGTGGACAGAGACAGGTTATGCTCATGTCGTTACATGTGATTTAGAAAAACTATAATGACTTTATTAATAAATCTCTACTTTTATAGCTCATGAAAAGATTTTCTTCCCTCACAGAGAGGCAGCTTATTAAACACAGACAGCTTATTTTGAGAACCAATTTTTTTTTTCTAAAAACGGACCACACGAATGAACTTAATGAGCTGTGAATAGAGCAGATAGATGAATGCTCTGCTTATGTTTCATAAGGACATCATGTTTTCTCTACATTTTATGCGTGTATACACATATCGATACAATACTGTTCAAGTCTAGAGCAACGAGTCATTTCTTCATACGTTTTGTGTATTTTTTTAATTCAGTCTTCAATGTTTTGCATGTGATAAAAATTTGCAAAATGATCATTACATACAGTACTGTGCAAAAGCATCATTTTTAAAAAAAAATTTTTTATAATTAGCTTCCAAAGAGTCAGACTTTTTTTTTGCATTTTTAACTCAGCCTTGAGGAATAGTTCTCTAGACTTCCTGAAGAAGTTTTTTTTGCTCTCATTTCTGGCAAGTTTCTGGCTCTCATTTTCAGTCCAGTCCCTGTACCTGACCAGTTTTTGTTTGTTAAGCTACATAGAAACCTGTGAATCGCTTAAGCATTAAAAGAAACTTAACTTAAGGCATGAACCAGTGAGAATCAGATGGCGACAGATGATCAGGCCGGTGATTAGTATACTAGTGATGCGGAATGCTGAGTGGTTGGAACAGATGAGATTTTTGTTCTCATTTCTTTAATTCAATCTACATCTTTTAATGTAATTTAATCTAACTGAATCGAATCTAAATAGAACAAATGAGGGGTGGCTCAAGACTTTTGCACGGTACTGTACATCAAGCCAACCCACATCACTTTTTATGATGAACAAGGCGTGGTCATCAACCGAGATGAAAAACTGTTGACGGTCGGTGCAGATGGTAACCATAAGCCGCGGCAGTGGAAAAGGCAGAATTGATATTACCAAAAATGTTAGCACATGATGCCCTTAGGAGACAAACTAAATTTAGAGACCAGTGTGTTTTTATTTTTTTATGGACGAAATCTAGCTTCAGTGGTTCGGTTTGCCATAGTATCAGGTCATTTTTAAAAAGCTTCATGGTTTGAGCTCCATCGGTAGCAGAGAAAATCTGTCGATTAACAGTAATATATTTATTTGGGTCAAAGTATTTTCTTTTGAGTTCACTTATACTAGCGCCAGGTAGACGACAATTCACTGCCATAATTTATTTTCATTTTTAGACCTAAACAGCTGTGAGGATGCTGGATATGCTCCTAAATATTCTTTTTTCTTTTGATAGACATTAAAAGTGTTCCAACATGTTCCTAGGAAGAAATTCTTCCTTATGTTGCCTGTTCAGTAGCCACCGTGCACTTTCCTCTCGGTCAACTTGCCTTTTTATGTAGCTCTGAGGACGTTGTCGGCAAATGCAAATCACCTGTGACATACACACAGCTGGTAATTTATGGATGATTTCCATTTATTGGTATACACACATGTGAATATGACCAACAAACAAATCAATTGTAAAACTTTTGTAAATCCGGTGTTAAATTTTAGTTCATTTCGTTTACACAAACATTACTCGAAGAGTGATGAAAAAGGCTTAGCGTTGGCTTCTTTACTCTTTATGTAGGAAACACAAGAAGTCAAACAAATATAAAAAAAAAAAAAAAAATAGCAGATCACATGAAAACGTGTTGCTGTGAACTGTGAAATTGATGCTGTCTGCCATAAGGCCACACCATACCCCATGCAAAGCCATGCAGTGCATGAGAGATAAAGAACAGACCACAAGTTACACGGCCGTGCAGAAAATCCCATCGCTCAAGCTCGAGACTGTTAGCTTGCTGTCAAACCCAACACTCACTCTAACACAACGTATGCTAAATAGGTTAATGGTCTTAAATCGTAACAAAATTTGAAAAATTTTAATTTCTAATTTGGGTACTAACAAAATCATGACACTTACATCGCAATATTAATCTAATCTTGACAAGACCCCCTAGATATAATGATAATATCCTATCAGGTTGAGACTAGTGATTTCCATCCCTAGTACACATTTTTAATAAACATCCCGGTCCTACAGAGCAATGGTTGTGTAATTAACCAAATGTAATTTACTAAAATGTTAAGCAGCTCTTTGTACACAAGGTGCATCCTGTCACTGGAAATGTCAACACTGTAATGCCAATAACTCAACAAATACCCACAAGCCCATTTTTGAGTGAGAAAAATACTATTAGTTTAAAAAGAGAGTGAGAGAGTGAGAGAGTGAGAGAGAGAGAGAGAGAGAGAGAGAGAGAAGAGTCTTAACCAGCTCCTTCTCCTGCACTCTTACATCATAACTGTGAAACACATCACAGCTGGAAATCTCCAAAATAAAATGTTAATTGTGGCGCAAACATAAGGTCTTTAAGGTCTTTGGTGTTTTCCTACTTAGTGATGTAACATTTTTAATATAAAAGCAGAGCGCTTTAAGGATTTTTATATCAGAGGTCTGAAGCATCTGACAAGAAATTAGCTTTTTATTCTAGTTGCACATTTTCTATTCACAACAGAAAGGAAAGTGAAAAAAACTAGAATGGTATTTATGTTCATTCATCATTAATATTCCATCAGCTGGAATCGTTTGACTGAAAATGCCCTCGAAAAAAGCAAGATGTTGCACTTTAGTCATGGCACTGAACAAACTTAAGAATTTAAGATAGCGCTTAATGGAAAACTATGTGACAGACAAACCTGTGACATACAGTACTGTAACAGGCAGTGACGGTGATGGATGTTTAGGATAGCAGAAGAAAGGGCGAAGATCTAATATCTATCAACAGCACAACAATAAAGTTTTTAAGGTTGAGCAACGCGTTATAAGGTCGCATAGGAGCTTAGCCCTGATAGGCCAGAAATATAACCAGAAATCTCAGTCTCTGAGAATTACCAATGCCTGTGGTGTTAAACTAGAAAGGACAGGAAGTCATTTAGGAAGAGACGACGCTAAAAGGAAGTTAGGTCACAGTTTGACGTGTGGGGTGTGGGGAGGGCGTGTGAGTAATCCTCCTTCCTTGAGAATGAAAAAAAAAAGCCTGCGAGGTTGATTGTGACGCTATAAAAAGCAGCCTGATTTGGTTTAGAAAAGACGGAAAGGGAATACTGAGTAATGTTCATACAAGCATTGTACGTGTCTGTGAGCACAAACCAACTAAGAAGACAATCCGGTTCACTGCTTATACAGCTACAGACATTTCCTTTGAGAACTACTTTAAAAATTCAAATAAATCAATACCAGGTACTGTCTTTAAGCAGCGGTGTTAATGTCATTTTATTCATTTATTTTATTTAATAATTGTTTAGGACAGGAACTAGTTTTTCCTTCCACCTTCTTGCACCACTCGCAAGCTACAGAACAGCAATAGTAAGCCTTGAAGAGAAAAACAATCTCCTAGTTAGTTACTTGTGCAGTGAAGAATAAGTGCTGAAAAGGACGTGCATATGAACAGTCTTTTGTTGAGCATGCTTAAGCCTGATTAAACCTGTATTTTATTGATTAATTCATTCCTCTTCTATACTGCTTATCCTCTACAGGGTCAGAGGGAGCCTGCAGCCTATCCCAGGAAACTTTGAGCACAAGGTGGGTATACCTTGGACAGGGTGCCAATCCTTCACAACGCGCACATGCACGCACACACACACACACACACTCATTTACACACTACAAAATCAAATAGCCTCTGCATGTCTTTGGACTGCAGAGGAGACGGGGAGAACATGCAAACTCCTCAAACAGAGACCTGAGGCAGGAACTGAACCTTCAACATTGAGGTGCGAGTCCACAGTGCTAACAATTACACCAACTTATATCCTGATCTTTTACAGTTTCATACTTTATAACGCGTTCTGATTGCCAGTTATCACTGATCACTACTGAGCACTACTCTGGCACAGATGATGAGCACAAATGACGTAACTGCGCACCAGGCCATCGACACTTTTTTACAATTTGGTCCGTCCGCCTGCCGTCCGGCACAACGGGCGACAGGTACTCCCCACGCTGGAGATATTAGTCGTTTCTGTGGCAGTTACTTAAGGGGTCGGGTTACCAACTCGACACCAGATTGTCATTCACACATTACACATTCACACAATTTGGGAACCTGCATGTCTTTGGACTGTGGGAGGTAAGCGGTGTATCTGGAGGAAACCCAACAAGCCCGGAGAGAACATTCAAACTGCATGCACACAGACGTAGAGGTGGGAACTGAACCCTCAACCCTGGAGGAGACTTCATATACTAATCAACTACTTGTTTTTACCCATATTAATATAAATGATCATGAGTGCTTGATAAGCATGCATGCACCCTGGCATCTTTGTAAATGTAGAGAATTGATGAATGAATAATCATGTGCATAAACGCGTCATTACGGTAAATTCTGACAGATCTCAGGTGTGTACAGGCTCTAACCTGCTGCACCGACATACATGAAACCTCAACAGTTTTATCTTAAGACTCATAAAGCATATTTCCAGATTTTGCCTCTACTTTACCCGTGAGACGGTCAGGTCCGTCATGAGCTGCTCGAAGGCCCGCGTCTCCTCCGCTTGTTTCTGGTTATGCAGCGCGATCTTCTCGCTGAACTTCCTCGGGTTAGAGGCGCTACTCGAGCCCGGGGATCCGGACATGATGGAGGCCGCAAGAGTTTAAACGCCGAATTCCAAGCAAAAAATATCAAAACAAACAAATGTCCTCTGTCTGTGTGGTTGCAGTTTCAATCTTAAAAATGTTTCAGCTGTCCTGCCATGGTTGACGTTTTTGTAAACCCGACATGCAAAGCATTAAAAGTCAGAGACGTCAGCTGTCAAACCAAACTCAGTCCACAAGTCGGAAGATAAAACTTATTTTTAGTCTTGACTAAAAGATGATATTATTTACTTGTATGAAATAGGCGTGAAAACAAAGCAGTGTTGTAGTATATAATGAGAAGTTAATAATTCAATAAATAACTTTTCAGCACTGCATTGATTCGTTAGCCGGGTTAGCCCGCGCTAGTTAGCTAGCTACACCCCGTTAGCATGGTAGCTAACGCTAGCGTGTATCTGCATTTTTATTATTTCCTCCATTGAGCTTTCTATGCAGCTGGCGGGATTATTTTTACGTAAAAGTATTATTATAAATTTGCAGTTGGTAAAAAAAAAAAAAATTATAAACCACGTATTGTATCTGACACTTCGCTAAGCTTAGCCTTTCCAGCACGAAAGCTAAACCTTAGCGCGTTCGCTAAAACAGCAGTTCTTTACAAATTGACAACTACAATAAAGTGAGATAGTTTATCCACTGCGTGTTTTAGAGAAAATGTTTGTGAGTTTAAATGCTTTCAGGGAACTCCTTTAAACTGTTCAGCTAGCTTTCTGAGCGTGTCTGAAGCCTGGGGAAGCTAACAGCCCGCGCCGAGGCAGCGCACTGAGTCCTCACCGCTCAACTCCTTCCTTCTTATGGACGTCGAAGTTATTACGCGAGTAATTCAAAGGGTCCTAGCTACCGAGACACAACAATATTTCGACCCTACATGTATTTTTTAAAAAACAAGCGAAAAGTTAGGGGTTTTTTTTGTTTTCGTGCGAAACTTTTCCGCAATTTCAACAAGTGGTCCGAGCCGCACTGAGAGCACCGGGGCTAAGCCTGATTACGCATTCAGTAACTAATCAAATGAACAAAACCAAACTTCACCCTGCTGCTGAACTCAACACCACACTCTCATCACTGACTTCACACACACCGAGTCTGCTCGTACAGTCCGACCAATCGTTGCTGTCATCCGCTAGTTATATCAATATATATATATTTATATATATAGATATAGATATATATATATATTAAAAAAACAAACAAACACTGAAATGTCAGTTGTGTCAGATTGTCAAATCCCGGTCATCTGAAAAGTCTCCTCGATCCTGTTCACATCCATCCGCACTGGAGTTGATCTGGTGCGGGATCCTCTTGCACAACGGGCTTGTTTGGTTTTTACTCCGATCTCCTAATCACCGAATGAAAACAGCAGGAAAAAAAAAAATACACACACAAGCTCGCTTCTAAACTGGACGTCAATTTTGAAAACTTTGTCCACAAGACGGCAGTGCAGTTTCCTTAAAGAGACAGTACCGCCTAATAGTGAAGAGGCGTTCAGCAATTACTGTCCCACTCTTTCACTCACTCACTCGTCGTCTATAACTCTTTTTCCTGCTTCTCTTTCATTTACTCGACTTTAGAAAGTGCATGGATTTTTGTTTGATTTTATGCACCTATTATTATGGCTGGGTGGTATATATACTGTATATACTTCCTAAGGTATAACGCCATGACAGCATGGTGGCCTCGCACCTTCAGGGCTCGATTCCCGCCTTGGGTCTGGTACAATTGCTTCCATATCTGATGTGATCCGCGCCCGAGTAGGCCGTATCCCGAGTGCGGAACGATTGTATTCTAGCTGATCAAAATGAACCAGACTTTGAGGTCAAGTGTTCTCGGAAACGATCCTTGGGCCCTAATGTGAAACCTTCACACCTTTTCTTTTTTGTCATCACAACCAGTGCAGGCATGTGAATGCATGCATGTATGAGTGTGTGTGTGTGTGTGTGCATGTGCTTGTGTATCTACATACACCAGCGTGCAGCAGAATTGTCAAAACTCTCACGACATTAATGCGCCTCTCACGTTTGTGCAAACACATCGCTGCCGTGCGACAATAAAAAAGTTGTCTCTTCTTTTCTCATGCAAATCACCCTCTTACCTGAGATGTTGGTTGAAATCTACAGTCATGTACATGACCCGTTTCTTCTGTGAAGCTGTGCCAGTTTTTACATCTCTCCTCTCTCACACTCTTCACACAGCTTCTGCCCACTCTTCCTCTGCATCTGCCGCTCTGTTAAAATATGCTAGGATCGCGTCATATTTAAAAGTCAGAAAGTCAAGATGAAAATATGGTGTGTAAAATAAGAAAGCACATTGTAAGCTTCATTCACCCTGTGGAGCCTGAGAGTGGTTGTAGAGACAAAAATATAGAGAGAGAGACAGATAGATCACTCATAAAGCTATAATTCATTCCCACATTTGTTGCCACATTTATTTGTATGCACAAGAAGTCTGATTTATGTCCATGTTAAGATGTTCTGAGTAATAAACAATGCTTTGACAAGCAAGGGTTCATTACATGTATTATACAAAGTGAAAATTTTCAAGTTGTTTTATTTTTATTTTGAGGTTTACAGCTTACAGCTCAGGAAAATAAAAAATCCAGCATCTCAAAAATTACAGTATTTAATTTTGAGTTCGAGTAAATTACTATTTATACAGTATACTGTAAATACTGTGTATCTCTCAGTCTAGTTTAGTACACGTATGGGGAAGCCTGCTGACTTGACAGTTGTCCAGATGATCATCGACACCCTGCGCAAGGATGGTAAGCCACTTCACCTCTCCAGTGTGGCATTAGATTGGCACCCTGTCCAGGGTGTACCCTGCCTCGTACCCTACGTCTCCTGGGACAGGCTCCGGGTCCCTTTGACCCTGAGTACAGGATAAAGAGGTATAGAAGATGAGTGAGTGAGTGAGTGTGGCATTAAGGCTCGGTTTTCTATTATTAAAAAATATTCTACAAAAAAAATAATAATAATAAATAAAAAAAATCACTATAATCACTTCATGCTGCTTTATACTTTTTTAAAAGGAGAATTTGGCAAAAATTTGGTGAAATTTCTATTTTAAGACTATCCTCAAAATTCCCTTCTGTTTTTGAGGGAAGATTTCTAGTCAATGCGAACCCAATCATAGAGCTTTTGTTCAGAATGTCAGTATCTCTTATGTGAATGAATTCTACCGGAAATTACACAGCTCTTTTTTTTCAGTCAGTTTGATTTAGTCACTTATTCAATACCCATACATCTGTTAATTCATGCAGTTATCCAGTCATTTTAATCATGTTGCAGCAGTAAGATAAAAAAAATGCAAATTAAGAACTTGAGATAATGTTCGCATCAAACACCAGAACACGATTTGTGCAATGGCCGTTGATGCCAGAGGCTGGTTTGAGTATTTCCAAAACCGCTGGATCTCCTATGATTTTTACTTGCATCAGTCTGTAGTGTTTATTCAGAATATTGCAGAAAAAACTAATTACTTACAGCAAAAAATCAGTTCTGTGGGTGGATACACCTGTAGCTCTGAGACGAGCTGGAGGAGAAAGGACGGGAGGGCTGTAGAGTACCTGACATAACCACTAACACCAGGATAAGCAGGAAAGCATCTCAGAATGCACACCAACCCTCAAGAAGATGTTAATAAAAACAGAAGACTTAATTACTGTACGTTCCATTGAATTCACCCAAGGACATTGATATGAAGCTACCCGAGCTTATTCTGGATTCATCGCTAAAAGTACCATTTACAGGCCTTGTAGGATCGATTTCAGCACTGAAGACATTCAGGAAAATATATTTACCAAGACACGTTATTTTATTTTATTTTTTTGCCACCTGATTGTACAGGGCGTCAACCTTAAACAGACGGATTGGATGCCCAGACTTCTGAAGGAAGTCGTTTGGGATACAAGTCCTCCAGTTTGTCCTCCAGCATTTTGGCTGGGACGAAGCGAGCATCGTCAACGACCTCCAAGAAGTCCAGATCTCACTCCGTGTGATTTTTTTCCTGTAGGGCTACGAAAAAGGAGATGTACAGGACAAGGCCTCGGACACTGGAGACCTTGCAGGCAGTACATGCACATGTACAATTTATTTTAATAAATTTCTATTAGAATTATGAAGTTTATTCTCAATTTTTAATATCTAGTTACTTTTCACCCACCCTGTATATTTAGCTGATTAGACAGCACCTACAAAATATTAATAGCAATAAATACAAAAAAAACAAATAAAGAAGTCACAAAGTTCCAAATAATTTTACTCTTTTATTTATTTTCCAGCTGTATTTTGATTGTCCTATTCATCATCTTGATTTTTATTGCTCCCCGGGCTATTCCGCACCAGCAATATTTGGCAAAATTCTCACTATACTGGTAGTTTATTTTTATTTTTATTATTATTATTATTATTATTAACATTTTACACATGTACGTAATATCAGGCATTCAAGTGCTGTTCATCTGATTGTATCCAGTAAAACATTTGAAACACAATGATAATGAAATATTGAGACCCCAGCCTACAATGCAACGATGCCATGCAGATAGATGTAGTAGTCAGACACCACGATAGACAAGTCACCATAAACAGAACCGAGCTGAAAGTAACTGTTCGCATTCAGGTTGTTTGAAAGGAAAAGAAAGGAGTGCTGATTTAAATGATTATGCAGCACTTACTGTATGTCTTTTTCTATTTTCCCTTTAATTTCCCACAGTAATTGTAGTTCGTTGCAAATATAAGAAGATGAAGTGTTGAGAACAAAGACCGACACCACATTCTGCCTTGGCTGTCATGCTTCAGTAGGAATCTAAGAGCCCTGTTAAGATTACTAATATATGAGCACTTTACACCCAACAGTTTATTCAAGTTAAGGCAGTGTAAAAACAAGTATAGAAAAAATAGAAAGCTAAGGAATCAAAAAAAAAAAAAAAAAAGGACGTAAACTTAAAAAATTCATACAGCATCCGATAGTCGGGAGGGGACAGATACATATATAGATAGATATCTTTTCCAAATAAATTACAATTTGTGACAATACAATCCAGGTTTAAATTCCAGAACTCTGAGTTAGGTAGATGACTGATTTTGCTGTGATAAATATCATTTTGGTTCGCATACTTCCTATATGACATGTATTTTCCTGATGAGCATACTCAGAAACATGCCTCGTCTTCCCGAGACATAAAATTTAAACAAAACAAAAATCCCCCATCATTCTCTTTACATATTTCAAAGGATTTGTTGCTCAGGCAGGCACAATTTTCTGCAGGGCAAATTGAACCCTTGCAGAAATATTTTACCAATAACCATTTCAAAACAATGAGAAAGACATTTCTAGGCACCGAAGAACGATACTCGTTGAGGCATTATATCAGAGAGAAGACTATTCGGAGTAGTGCAGGTGGATAACTTGACCGCAGGGGCTGGTGTTGTATGGTATTGGGCATAGCTTGGCATGTAACAGTCTATAAAGCCCTTCTCAGAGTCTCTATTTGCCATAGAATTTCTTATTAAGCAGGAAAATGAGCAGGTTGACGTTGACGGTCGCTCGGTCAAAAAGCTTCATGACGGCCACACCCTCGTACTGTAACTGCAGGAGATCCTGCCAATCAAAGAACAAGAAATTTATTTCACAATGATGCTCTAAAGAATGTCTATGTCTAAAGGAATATAAAAGCTATACTTGGTATTGTAACATTACTGTACATATCACAAAAACAAAAGTGAAAAAAAAAAATGCATATTAGATGTAAAATGGATAGAAAAATATACAGTATAATGTTTATCTGCTATTCTTAAATTACAACAATATAATAAATACAAATATAATAAAATAAAATCATATTAAATAAGGTTTTCTGCAAGGCTAAAACAGCATACAGAATATAAAATGGATATTAAAGAACAATCTTTACCTGGTATTCTAACATTAGCGTCTCCAAATGGACTCCCATAAACTTGGCTTTTACATCGAACACTCCAACAACCTCAGATGGAGAAATCTCAAAAATGACATTCTTGAATCTGTGAAAAATCGAGAGAAGATAGATAGATATGACTCATATTGTAAACTGTTGTCGTCATGTTATATACACATGTCTGTAAAATCAGGTGTAGGCTCACTGATTGGTTTGCAGATCCTCAATCTCAATCAGCACTCCCTTCTCATGCAGACGTGCTGCTGTGTATTTCTGGGAAGCCTGCTTGCTCTTCTTAGCCTTGTTTTCTCCAGGCTTCTTTGACACTCTAAGTAGAATAAAGACAAACCATAAGCTCTGAAGAGAAAAAAAAAAAAGCGCCAGCCCTCTTTGGCTACTCTTCATGGTACAAGTGTCATTCAACAAAATAAAAACGATGGAATTCACTTACTTGCCCTTGCTGGCCAGATTGTCCATGCAGGTCTTGATGTACTGATTGTAGTAGTCGATTTGTACGTTGTAGAAACTGGTCTTTGTGTTCAGAGCGGAATTGGTCTGCTGAAGCTTCACCAACTCGGCCTTCCTTCTCTGCCGATACCTCCTCTGATTTCTGATGTCCTGCGTAAATTCATGTTTACATTATGTTAATTTATAAAAATCTATGTAAATTAAATAAAGTTTTTTTCTGTACATTGGTCAGAAATCCTTCTTTTAATGATAGCTTTATGTTTCATACGTTGGAGGACCAGAAACCAGTCTCAGAAAAAGTCTGTCTGTCTGTCTGACTGTCATGTCTGTCTGACTGAAAAGACTGGCATGTCTGTCTGACTGACTGAAAAAACTGGCATGTCCCCAGATAGCACAGGTACGTCGCGGAGACGTCTGCTAAAGAGCGTAATCATCTAGTCATCTGGTAAACATTGTGTTCGTTTTTTTATAGTCGTATTTTGATCGTCTGTAGATCGCCTGTTTGAGCTGTTAAATGATACATCGTCTTTACA
>JAQMYJ010000023.1:11748282-11762688 GCA_030014305.1 Clarias laeviceps
CCGTCTGGCCCGTCTGTCTGACTGAAAAGTCTGGCCCGTCTGGCCCGTCTGTCTGACTGAAAAGTCTGGCCCGTCTGGCCCGTCTGTCTGACTGAAAAGTCTGGCCCGTCTGTCTGACTGAAAAGTCTGGCCCATCTGTCTGGCCAGCCAGATTATGTCACATCATTAAGCAAAACGGGTTGGACAGAATTTAATGAAACTTTTGCAGTACTTAGATATCTGCCTAAAGTTTAACCTGCACTATAAGTGAAATCAAAAGTTGAGTAAAAGTGATGTTATGAACAGTTATGTACCGGATTTAATAATCTACTTTAAAATCAGCTACTAATAAGCAACTGTAAATATTTTTACTCATATTTTCACCACTGAAATAACATCGCTCAAGTGGTATAAGTGAATTTTAACGCACTGGAGACGTTTTAAGACAAAACTTGATCTTTATCTGATCTACTTTTTTGATTTCTCATCTGTGATTCACTCTCCGATTACCGAACAGAGAGTGTATTTGGTTGACGATGAAAAAAGTACAACTGAGCGTAAACAAGGCGTGAGATACTCAACCTAACAGAATTTACTTTCTTTGTATTAATAAGTTAGACAGAGTTTTGCTGTACAGAAAATCAGGCAGACGTACATCGGCTTCAACCTGAAATAATATAATCACTGATTACATTAAAGCTAATCAGATTATCTTTAGCTTTAACCTTTTAACTATTTCAACAAACTCTTTACCAGTTAGTACGTTTACTTCTGCTAGTATTTAATATAATTGTGTATTTATTACTTTTCCATAAACGGCATCTCAGCTAAAAGTAGTCCTAGTATAGTTTAAAATCATTTTAATTTTTAAAGGTTTAGTATTTAAATGCATTGTAATATTAAGACTGTTGGAAAGCAACTTTTCACATAATACATTTTTAAACCATAATTTTTTAAATTACACCGTGAAATGCATACTTAATTTGAAAAATATTTTTTTAAATAAGATGACATTCATTTATTCAGAGTAATGAATACATTATGCATATAGTTAAATTAGTAAATTAAATTAGTATATAATATAAAACAAAAGAGCCTGACAGAATAATTAAAAAAAAAGAAATCCTTAATTCCTAAAGGCATTAAGTGTGTCTGAAGCGGTACCTTAGCGATGTCATTGATAAGGTCCTGGTATCGGTTTTCTGGCTGTACTTTCCCCAGCTCTGCCAGCCTCTGCAGGTTGCTCTTAATCTTGTCCTTTTTGCCCTGCAGTGTGAGACTGTCGTCCACCACCGGTTTGGCCTGCTTCATCTTTTCGGGTGTCTTGGCGTCACGAATGGCTCGTCGCTGCATTGCGCGCTGATACTCCACCTCCTGTAGACCACACAAATCAATAACAGGGCATCAACAAACATATCTACCTGATTAAAGCACCCATGTGCTCTCTTCCTGGTGTTTACCTGCTCCGGGGTTGCCGCAGTGTCCAGGATTTCGGACAGCGTTTCTCCTGGTTGGAATCGGATGACATCCACAATGAGCCTCTTGGTGCTGAAATTGAATAAAAATGATTTAAGAGTTTTGAATTCCGGAAAATATCTTTTAATCTAAAATATCAGGAGCAGGATGTACTTCAGAAGGAGGGTCTTGGCGTCGGTTTCGGCGTTCACTTCCCCGGGGACGTCGAATTTGTTGGTGAGGGTTAGAGAGACTTCGGTCTTGCCCATCATGTCCTTGTTAGGGTCATCAGACGGCAGTGGATTCTCTCCTGTAAGTGAAAAATCCCAGCTGCAGTAAACAGCTGTGCAGTTACAGTTACATTCTCTTTTTTTCTTTTCTTCAGTGACTCACCTATCAGAGACTCGATGGTTGGCACCTCTCCCAAATCTTCCAGCAGCTCATGAATGGGATCATTGTGCTCAGGAGCGATGGCGTCCTGGTGATCTAGCAAGAGCTGTAAGATGAAGTGAAGAGGAAAAAAAAAAAGAAATAATCTTTGAGTCATAAAAATAGATCATACAGGCAGTTATGAGTGCGAGTTTGCACACACTGACCGTGTGTGTATTGATGATCTCGCCGATGGAGATGTAGATAACAGGCTTGCTGACGGTGATCAGGTCCGAGTACTGATCCACGTTGAATTTGTCCTCCAGTGACGGGACGTCACAAGCTGCCAAGAAGAAACGCCTGAGGAGGATATAGCAACAGAAACATAACGAGTGAGGCTTTAGCTGTACAACACTTATATTGTAATTATGAAAGTATCACACCACAGGGTTAACTGGGTACCTGAATTTCTGGTAGGAGTTTGTAAGGTACTCATTGATGGGGTTAAGGTGGGCGTTGTCTCCAAGAAACATTTTGTTGGAAGCGGCGTGTTGTAGCATTTTGGCGATGGAGCCCAGGTTTCGCCGCTGATCGGTGGTCAGCTGACCTCCAGCCGACATGTCGATGATGTCAAAAGCGTCAGGCGCCACAATGGCAGGGTTCATATAGCGATAATATAGCAGGTTTCCAACAATCTGAAATCATACATGCGCAATCAGACGACTAAGACGGCACCGACAGTCAGTTACACAGCAAATGTTTCATAGGTTGTTGCAAATTTTTCATGTTTTCGGCAGGGCAGAGTAGAAAACGAGGCAGGGAGGCATGAGGGAGAGAGAGAGAGAGAGCGCATGTGGCTCACCTTGTCTGTGCAGGTACGGAGAAGCGGAAGTCTCAAGAGAAGAGTGAAGGCAAAGGCAAAGGGGCGGCTGGAGCCAGAATATACGGTGAGAGAGAGAGAGAGAGACAGACAGACAAAGAGATAGAGGCAGCACTCAGCACTGAGTAAAGTGAGGAGACTGAAGCACGACAGCTGTGGTCTCCACAAGCACAGGTTTCAAAAGGATAATTAAATATGTAATCCAATAATATACAGTAGAGATGGGCAGGTGTACAGTCAAAAGTTTGGACACACCTTCCAATTAAGCATAATAGCAGACATTTCTCATTATCAAATGTTCAAAATTTAGGAGACCATGGAATTAGAAGGTGTGTCCAAACTTTTGACTGGTAATATAATCACCTAATTAAGTTATCTTGTGCAAAAAAATAAAAATTATAATAATAATAATAGGGCTGACAAACAAAAACACACCAAAGAGTTCATATTGAACAATGAAGTCATGACTCCCTTTTTTACACAATATCTACATGTCAAACAAAATTATTAGGCATGCACGTATATGAGGGACATTCCTACCTTTATTTCTCTATATAACCCCCTGCTACACTAATGCACTTACCCCAGTGTTTCACTAGCGCTTGGATACCATCAAGGTAGAAAGTTTTCTCAGTACGCCAAAGCCATGACCGAACTGCCTGCTTTACTGTACATCTGAAGTGCTAGCCTTCCAGGAACTCCTTTAATGGCCCAAATATGTGGAAATGCCTTAGAGCGAGGTCAGGACTGTACGTGGAATGTGGCTATAACTCCCAGACAAGTTCCTGCAAAGTGCTTCAGTGGGCAGTATTAGGTCGTGCACTGTCCTGCAAAATCAGAATGTCTTTGGGGAACAAACCAGGCCATTTTTGTCCCTATTAAAGGAGTTCCTGAGATTCAGAAGTAAAGCAGGCAGTCCGATCATGGCTCCGGCGTACTGAGAAAACTTTCTACCTTGATGGTATCCAAGCACTAGTGAAACGCTGGGATAAGTGCATTAGTGTAGCAGGGGATTATATAGAGAATTAAAGGGAATTTTTACTGTCATACCTGTATTCTGTTATTCTGCACAACTCAGAAAAAAAAAGTTCCGGTTTGACTTGAACGCCCCACATATGGTGTAAAGTTTGTATTTTATCCTCCTCTCTTTCTGTAATCTTGCAAAGCAATTGAAACATGTAATAACACTAGCAATTGTACAATGAAGGGGGGAAAAAAAGGGGTGAAAATGTTCAAAACTTAAAAGTTATTAGAAAAGTAGAATGCAATGCATTACAGACTGCAAGTTCCAAACTCCTGTTGTGTTTTACTCTTTCTACCTTCATCATCATGAAGTGGCACAAATCAGATTTTCTGCCTTTCTGTAAAACACATCTGCGTGGATGCCAAAGTATAATCTTTTCAAAATCGCATGGCTTCCTTTTCTTTCATGCAACAAACACGTACCGTAGTGTTCTGTCCGTGGTAGTAGATAATCATAGACTTAATGAGCTGGTTTACAGTATTTATGGCCGCTTAGTGTAGCTAGGGAATTACTGTTATTAAAATAGCTTTTGTTATAGTGTTTGTGTGTATCTGGTTCAAGCACTCGACCAGAAAATGACTTGATCCGCCCATCACTAGAAATAATCAAATCCAGGTTTTGTAGATGTACAAAAAGAAAACTGATTTAAGCAAGAAAACTTTGTGGTTTTTAAGAGAAACACGACCACCCAAGAAAACGTTCAAAACAATCAAAACATACAAGCGCGGTCTATGGGGATTAATGGGGACGATTGCGAACACAAACCTTCAAAAGCTCGTCCTCTGTGGCATCAGGAAACTTTTCATTGAGCGTATCCTTCAGTACTTTGGAAATGAAACGCATCCCGTAGCTGTGGATGAATAAAGCCAGTCACAGTCAGAGAGTGTAAACACTGACACTTCCACACAAGCCAGGGTTTGAATATTCAAATCCATATTGAAAGCTTTACTTTACAGTGGGAGACGCACACAGTGGATGAATATCCACATACTACTCGTACTCACGGGATTTTGTCGACAGAAACTATGATGGCTGACAGGAATTTGTCCGTCACTGTCCGCATGTTCTTAATGGAGGCTTCAAGGCGCTTTCGAACCTCTTCATGGCTCATGGCTTGTTCTGGTGTGACATCATAAGGCAGCTTGCTGTGAAAGACGACGGGTAAATAGATTTTAACTTCGACACTATCAAACTGCTTATCAAGCACAAAGTTTCTGCATGTGTTATGGCTTCACATAATCAAACTGAAATGTTCTTCTACATGCAAAAATCTTGAGCCGTGCCTCATTTCTTTATATTTCGCTTCCAAAGAGACAGACTTTCTTCTCTTTTTTTTTTTTTTTTTTTTTAAAACGGAGCCTTGAGGAATAGTTCTCCCGGCTTCCTGAAGGACCTTTTGCTTCACATTTTCAGTCCAGAGCAGTTTCAGAGAAATTTAGCACCTAAGTTAAGGCATGACCCAGTGAGAAACAGGTGCAGATGATGACAGATGATTAGGATACTGTGGATGTTGAATGGTAAGAGGTTGGAACAGACGAGAGGGGAAATGAGGTTGCTGCTGAGGTTGTTACATAAACAACCAATATTTTAATTATATCTTTAGGCACTTTGCAGCCTGTTACAGTAAAATATTTTCCTCCATTTCTGTAATTTTATATAATGAAATAGAATTTCATTTAATATGAGGAAAAGATTGGATGCTCAAGACCTTTGCACAGTACTTTATGTAAAATGTTTCTCTACCCGAAGTAAAGCTGTAGCATTTTAATATCTGTTTATATTTTATATTTTATATATGTTTTCTTTTTAAGTATATTATAGGTAGAAATACTCAATTTGGGCTAAAACATGATTTTTCTCCCCATTATTCAATAATATCAGAGGGGTTTTCACATTACATATTTGATCACTCTCTTGCACCATTTCTGCTGTTATATCTACCCCTGGGACCGTTATGGCACATAATCTAAGACTAGTAATAAATAGGTTATTACAGGGAGTATTGCTGTGGTACTGATGGAATGAAATGCATGAAGCCTCTTCCCATCATTCACTATTTCCTCAAAATAATAGGACATCCCATTTAATTTCATTCCATCCAGGATTCCATCCACAAGTCAAACTGCAAATGTAAACACATCATAAAGCATTTCGAACCTGGCCTCTCCAGTCTGAGACTCCATCTGATTCACCCAGGCCTTGTAAATATCCACTGGGTCAGTCTTGATGTTTAGCGTCTTGTCGTCCATGATCTCTTTTACGACCGGAGACAGGATCTGCCTCAGAGCGTTCTGACCACGAGCTCCTCTGTTGAAGCTCACCACCATTTTGATGACAGTGGGGTTTCCAGTTACAATCTCCTGGATCTGGTCCACTTTTGATCTGTTCAAATAGGTTTAGCATAATTTGTAACTTGTGACTCGAATTAATCAAATAACGACACCTAGTTTTACAATTTCAGGTTGGCTATGATGTCATGACGGTTGGATCTTACTTGATTTCCTCTTGCAGTGCTGTTTTGAAGAGTTTGAGCAGCAGGTACTCTTCGCGCTGGTTGGATGCGTAGTTGTATAGTGTGAAAATCACAGAGTCCATAAATTTAGTGGATTTGTTCTGGGGCATTTGGAAGATCAGCTTGGCCAGGTAGGTGGGATTGGTCTGAAGAATGAAGAAAAAAAGGCATTTTTCGCTTTTTCAATGAAACAGTGGCAAACAGTATCTACATAGAAACATAAAGGAGGACATACCTGCAAAAGATAGAAAAGGTACTGATATGCTTCCAGCTTGTCTCGCTTTTCTTTACTGAGAGCCTTCAGGCCTCCCTTCTGCTTGTTCATCATCATGAGGTTGGACAGCTCGCCCTTGTTCTTCTTGGTGAGCCTCTTGCTGTGAGAGACGACCTCCTGCAGGGTGATCTTGTTCTTCACCAGAAGACCGATTTTGATGTCCATCAGGTTGAGGTCGTTCTCCAGCTGCTGGTTGGAGCGGATGTTGGTGATCACTTCCTCCCTTAGACGCATCAGTTCCAGCTCCTCCTGGAAGTCCTGGTCGCTGTGGTCCAGCAGGTGAACGAACTTGCGCACAACCGCCATCGGAGGATCGTCTGCGTTGACTGTGTGAGGAAAAGAGGATGATCAAGAGTTTCCTTAACTACTACAATACTACTAATTCCTAGATATCAGGTTATATAGCCTAAAGAAATCCTTATAGAGATGTGGTGCTTACTGAGAGTCTTGTAGTCATCTCTCGCTTTGTTGGCCCGGATAAATGCCTGGATTTTCACCACTTCGTTAATCTGGGATTTCAAAAGATATTTAAGGAATATGGTTAAAGTTCCAAATCATATCATATTTCCAACTTAATCATGTGTGTAATCCATTTCCTTCACCCATACAATGCAAATAGATAGCAGATGCTCTGTGCCATTATCAAATACAGAGAAAGTAACCAGTTACTCACGTGGTCTTTGAAATACTTCAGACGATCTCTG
The DNA here is from genome assembly GCA_030014305.1 of Clarias laeviceps. Taxonomy (NCBI): domain Eukaryota; kingdom Metazoa; phylum Chordata; class Actinopteri; order Siluriformes; family Clariidae; genus Clarias; species Clarias laeviceps. The sequence goes on from JAQMYJ010000023.1 coordinate 11,755,480, forward strand.
TACTTTTTGCGAGCTTGGTGCATCCTAACCATCGACTGGATCTGAGATTGTAAAAATACGAGCACAAACATTAGCTCCTTCTTGTAACCACTTTCATCATTGAACTAACATCAGTGTCCTCCAAGTCATTCAAAACTCTTTTAAATCATACCTTAACAGCATCTTCAGTGTGATCCTTCAAGTACTGCTTTCTGTCATTAAAAGCCTTGCGATCTTTGTATCCCTTCCAGTGGGCCTGTCAATCACAAAGCACCGATCAATTCATTGGCAAAGACAATCCATTCCTAGCATTGCTTAGATTCCTGATGAAGTCTGGCGGCTTGAGTCCAGGACTCACCTGGATGCGTCTGATGGCTGGATCCTGGGTCTCCAGGAAGCTGAGGCGCTCTTTTAGATTCCGTCTCACCATGAAACCGCGGCATCGTGCTTGCAGTTTAGCGATCAGACTCTCGTTAGCCAACCACAGCTGCTCCCGGTTGTAGGCCGCAGTTACTCCTGATACGACAGACTGGACATGAACAGAGAGAGAGAAGCAAGAATCAGTTAATGGATATGGAAATACAAGACGATGAGCCGTACCACATTCACTTATCTAAATTATATCATTGCATATGTACAGTATTTTTAACCATTCACCTGGATCTCGTCCTTGTTCAGCTGTGTATTGTTCTGCACAAATCCGACAGGCTCGTCCCATGTGCCCTCTTTAGTCTTCAGGTTGTGGTAGTAATTGTAGCCTCCCTTTACCCAGTGCTTCATCCATTCGCTACCATTATCACCTAGGACATTTTACAGACACTCCTATCACATCCACTCCGTCTCAATACGTCTAGACACGAACACTCGATTTACGCCCACTTTACACTCTTACCCTCCTTCTGTTTGTCGTTCTTGATCTTAGACAGGTCATCCTGATACGTCTGGGCGCATTCCGCGGTCACGCCATACAGACTGGCTCCAGGTGTGCGCAGCGCTGCCAGCGTCTGAGTCGCATCCCCACTGTCTACAGCCTCGTTAATGGCTTGGATTGCCTGGGAGACTGTCAGAGTGAGACCACGTTAATGCCAAAAATAATGAAGATGATCATGACGTAAGCGAGGAACTATGCATAGTCCTTTTCTTACACTGCAGGGCCTCTTCGGTGTCTCTGTTAGCTTGGAAGATGGCCTCCTGGATTTCATCCAGCCAGAGTACTGCTGATGGATCCTGAGTCTCCTGAAACCAAGGAAATAAGGCAAGGTAAAAATCTGTAAAGTAAAATGATACAAAACTTTTTTTTACCCCCCCCACGGAATGAAAGTAATAGATGGAACAGAATTGAAGATTTTATAAACGTCTAAGACAGCGTGTTGATTTTCAGAATGTTTGTAACAAGGTACTAGTGTAACGCATTGAGCCTAAGAGGTTTAATTAAAAAGAAATCGCCTGAAATGCATTCTCTCTCTCACCGACTGACTTGGGTGTGGACTTACTTTTATCCACCAGGAGGCTCTGTTTGATCACTGCATCACACCAGCTCGCGGTTTTGTTCTCCCGCCCTTTTTTTTTTACCAGCACACTGCGCTGGGATTGGCTAGTAGTTCTTTACAGCTTTCTGATTGGATAGTAAAACTGTTTATGAAACAGAGACTTTTTAGACACAGTGAAGTCTTTCTCTGGAATCGTCTTGGGTCTATTTTCAACTAAAGTCTAAAACTCAAGTTTAAAGCAAATGGCTCACATGGAGGTTGGCACAAAAATGACATGCAATGTCATATGATTTCTTTTCTTCCCTTTTTTGAAGTCAGCCTGACAGATGTTAAAACTACAAAAAAAAAAAAAAACATGACCTATTTCAACATGATTTGATTGCTATTTATGGCTGATGTAATAAACAACTTTGGCTGAATTCACTCCTGTAGTGAATCTATAATCTACTGCTGTAATCTTTTGCTACAATGGGATGAAAAGGAAGTGGGCGGGGCCCCGTGGTTTCCGCTGAGAGCAAATCTCTCTGCTGATTGGCTAACAGTGTAAGGCCCTCCCCTTCGCCTCACATGCTGGCGGTTCAACTGAACTTGAGGGTGTGGTGGAGAGCTTATAAACCACGGGGGAATTAAAAAGTGTTTTGGAGATCGCATCAAAATTGGAATTAGTTATGATCTTGCAGTTTTGTGATGTTAATGCTATTTAATTATACGGCGCTTATTGTCTTACTGTAATTCATTTTTTAGGCTGTGGTTACCGTAAACTTATTATGACATACTATGACGGATATCGTATGACTGATTATGGTGCACACACGGTATATACACACATACACATCTATACAGACACACACACACACACACACACACACACACACACACACACACGTACTGTATGTATGTATGCATGAATACAGAGTGCCAATCATAATTAAGGAAGTGAAAATAAGGGTGTGGCAAAATGGCAGAGATTATATTTCAGTCTCTCCAGGGCCTGTAGCAGGATGAGGTCATTATTCCTGTGCTAACGTCTATAAATAAACGCCTATTAAATGTGACAAGCTAGTTCCTTCACATTGCTACCTCAAAACAGCAATACTGCGACTCCTACCCATGAACATACATTTGACAGCACCTAAACAAACATGAAAATATCACATTTTCATAAGCAATAGGGGAAAATGCACCAGTTCATGTCCCAGTTCTAATTTTACCTCAGAATTGTATCTGAAAGAACCTGCAACAGTCTGGTCTCCACTTTGCAGCAGTGTTTGAATGAAGCCCTTCACTCGCCTCAGCTGTGCAGCACATGACTTTGCAGAAGTTAAAAAGTTGAAGAAAGACAAAAAAAAAAAATCCAGAAACTTCCTTCAATAACCACTTCCTGTCAGATGTCACAAGAACATCTGGAGGGCTCGAAGTAAATATCACACCCAGGAATCTCCACTCAGAAGATGGTCAGAGCTTAAAAAAAAATGCACAGTCTCGTTCTGCTCGCGTGGAGGAGCAGAGTTTTGTCCTTTTAAGGCAGCAATGCAGTCATCAGTCTGTTATTTCCTACTGTTGTGAAAAAGTCGCATAAAGGAAGACCTTGTTTTCATAGCCGTATTGCGTCGTGCATGATTAAGAAATTTGACCTAGGAACAATTTGGCCTCAAACTCACACACAAGATAGAAATCAGCATTGAAAAACATACAGAACACTGCATTTCCATGGAAAATGAGCAGGAACAGGCTCTCCACACAAGTTTACTACACCCCCCCATCCCCCCCACCCCCCAAAAAAAGGGGCATAAGTCCATACCTTGTGCAAAACACCAGCAATCAATCAGCAAGCAAAATTCTCTCATTGCACCCACAGTGTGACTTTCACTCCTGTGCCCCTAATACTCTAATACATGATGTACTGTAAGTTGATCAGGTACAGAGACGTTGCACGTTGAGAAAAAGACTTTCACTTTCATTGAGCTGCAGCCTTGCGGTGACCTCATGCGTAAACATATTGAAAGCTCACTATTTATAATAGGGGGAAAAAAAAAAAAAAACAGCCAGAGGTGGGTGATGTGATAAATCCAATCTGATTAACAGATTACATTTAATCTTTAGATACTAGAGCGTCCTTCGTCTGGAAGCGTTTATGAGCAATACCAGACATAAAGTAAAGAGGGGCTGAAAGAAAGCATGAGACAGCAAGTGTTATTTATCCGTCTGAAGTCATGAGTTACTGTGTCATATGAAATGTGGAGTTAATAATAGAACAGCGCTTTACACAGATCCGCTCTTTGTGTCTGTTCTAGTGCGCAATAATAATGACCAGCTGTTATCACTTTGCTTTACACCATATATCACACATTTCATTCTGATTACATGAGATTTTAGACCAATAATCGGGCAATTTAGTGCATGTGACCAATAATTTCTCACTTTTTTCACTTTCCTACATATGCATGTGTCCAAAAATAGAATCAGTTATAGGATAGAACGCTGTTTGAATATAAAAGATGGGTTCTATAAAGTAATTTCCAATCGTAGAACATCCCTAATAAGTCACTGCCAAGAAGTGATTCAAGATCTCATGTGTTAGCAGCATCAACTAGGAAGCTCAAGTCTGAACAGAAAAGAAAGCAGACCAGGTCTAGATCTGAATGACATGAAGATTTGTTTGTGGAACTGTAAAAAGTACAGTAGGGAGAACTATGACTGGGGTTCTGGTGAGTTTCTCTTTTATATGAGATATCTAGAGATACATGGTCTAGGGTAGAGAGGAGACGGGGATGCGTGGTTGTGCAATAAAATTGTTATTCATATTTATACACAAATGCTAGATCTAAGCTACTTGATGTTTAAAAAATATGTTTGAAAAAGCACAAATTACTGGTAAATGTAGCCATTCAACAGCTTTTTGTCACAATGCTGACAAATACCAATAGCTGTGTTTTCATGGACCCTACTGTTCCATTAATAATGGTAATAATAAGCCAATTAGAATAATAACGTGTAAAAAGTCAACATCTCAAATGGAACACTTGAATCGTGATGTAAACCCTTAATAATCCGTTCAGTAAGTAAACACTTATGCACTGATTAGCTCTCCCTTTCATACGAACTAAAGCATCTAACCAATCACAGACGAGACTGAATTCCTGCACCCAATCATAACGCAGCAGGCGGGACTTAACCAAAATAGTTGGAAAAAAATATGTCATTTGTTTTCTTTTGTTACATTTACAACCACTCTCAAATGTTCTGATTAAATGCAGATTGAATCAGATCAGCCTCCATGTCAACAGTTATCTGTTATCTAATGGATCTTATTTTACTAAGTGTGTTCCTGACACGTCTCATGGACTATTAGTGACACCCACAAAACTCTATAAACTTTCAAACACACAAAGATGAAAATGACAACTAAAAAGCTAAAGATCATATATTAAAGTTCAAGTAACAAATCTTCCAGTAATGCAGCTCAGCCACTGCAGCGAACCAGCAATAACAGACAAAAACTAGTTCTTTCTCCTTTTATATTTTATAATATATAAGAACAGGCTGAATGTGTAACTAAAACACATGATTGACCAAGTTAAACGCTATACTGGATGCACTTGGCAAAAAAAAAAACCTACGTGAGCTTTCTCTCTCCGTGCCTCCAGGAGTTTGTCGTAATAATGCTGAGCTATTGATGGGTCCACGTCGGTCAGCTTAGCCGCAGGGTGCTGCAGGGCCTCCAGAGTCTTCTTCGGGTCTCCCTCATCGAGAGCCTCATTGATCAGACCAATCGCAGCGATTCCTAATGACAGGACACACCAAAAGATTGTTAAATATTGGGACTAACGATGTTACCTCAACAAGCATTTCTATCTGACTCACTCTCGTGCTCCTCCTGAATAGTGCTGTTGACTTGATCCACACACGCCTGGATGTCGTTCCATGTCAGATAATCGCTGCCCTCTTCTCGCGCTACAGCCTTCAGACGCATCAACTCGTCCATGTACCTGAATACAAAAACCCATTATAATTTTTTTCATCTCGTAGTTGTACGATCATGACAGAGGCATGTTCCTGACAAATCCAATTTAAATAATGTACCTATATTAAAATTTTACCTATAATGTAAAATTATTTTATAGGTCAAATAGGTCTACATGATCACAAAAAAGGCTCTTTTTTTTTTTTTTTCCATTCCACTGGGGCTTAAACAAGCAAATCATATTTTCCCCCTATTGTGACCTCATACTGTACATCAAGAGACCCTCCCCCCTCAATGCTCAGCTTCGTCCAAGTCTGCTCAACTCCGAAAAATCAAAAATGCAGGTTGATAAGTTCCTGAACATGGATGTTTCTGGCCCTGCACTCTGATTGGCTAGCAAAATGCACTTCCTTAAAGGGGCACTGCAAAATAGGAACGTCTGATCTGAGTTATACATCAGGTAAAAAATTCACAGACTAGAGATTATTTCGTAATCCAACTCAATCACTTCTCATCTCTCTTCCTTATTTGCGGCGTTCCGCTGTCACTCACATGACATGTAACAAGGAGCTAAACATGCTAACCAGTAATCAGGAGTTGGGGTAGGATGCTGTTATTTTCATTTTACATTCTGACGACCTGTTTTTGATTGACTCCCTTTGATGGTTTATGTGTTCGGGCAATGTGTATAGGTGTCAAACACACCCCTATCTCACCTACGCGGTTTGACGTGTTAGGCACCGCGAGCCAGAGCAAGTGACCGCCCAATGTTCCGCGAGGACCGGCAAAAATGAAACGTTTAATTCTTTCGCAAGTAAAGATTGGAAATGTAATCCAACTACGCCAAAACATGCAGTGAATCGCCATGAACCGTACTTACAGCCGCCGCACGAAACCGCGTAGGTGAGATGATTTGAGCTGTTAGACAGAGACTCTGAGAACAGAGTGAAAGCTGGAAATCAGTAGAATAATCTGAGCAAAGCGTAACATTTTTTTTTTTCTGTATACTGTTGACATTACATGCATATTTTAAATCGAGTTCCATTCTAATAAATAGTGCTAATCTTATAAATTTCAACAAACGTAATTAATTATACAGTCATAATTTGCAACTGGAGCGATAAGTTGAGAAGAATAGCTTAGAAGAAAAGTTTGTTTAGAGCAATAACTACGCGTTTTAAGCCACTGTACAATAACGTGACTAATGTGTGTACAAAAAATAACGACCGTTAAAACTGCCATCAATTTGACTAACCATCCATTCTTTTTCTCCAAACATATAATGCTTATTATACATAATAACCTGAATAAGTGGCTAAACAACACTTGCCTATTTATTTATCTTGCCTGAAGCAGTGCTATGGCACGCAAGGTCATTCAACACCACCATCACAACAGACTAATATTGCTTATGAATATATTTATGGAAGCCAGTCATAGCCATGGATTTACATTATATTTGCAGATGTTGGGTCTCGGCTCTCTTTATAATGGAACATCAGATGGTTTGGAACAAGAGAAGAGGACGGACATATCGTGGCAGTACAAAGTATTCCCGGTACTGTGAGCAATAGAAAAATAGCTAATATTTTCCATCTGCCTGAGCACCCCCTCATGGCTAAGCAGGAAATCAAATAAAAGGTCACCGTTGTTGCTTGCAAGAATAAAACGCAGTGTTATCATTCTATACCCGTGAAAATGAGGTATTAGAAAAAGAAGAAGAGTAGATGAATTTGATCATATATATATATATATATATATATATACACATACACA
>JAQMYJ010000023.1:11783441-11807787 GCA_030014305.1 Clarias laeviceps
CCCCCCCCCCCCCCCCCCCCCCCCCCCCCCCCCCCCCCCCCCCCCCCCCCCCCCCCCCCCCCCCCCAAAAAAAAAAACGTTTACAGAAGTATGTGCCAATGAATAAGTCTCAAAAACCATCGGTAGTATCATGCAAACTTTCCGACGTGCTTTTTCATAAAAGATAAGCAAGCGCCATCATGTATAATGCGGCATAATTTGGTACCATAATTTCACTTTCTAAGCTACGGCCACTCACAGCCTGAAGGGAGAACTGGAGCGAAGAGATGATTAAAATAAAGTATATTAAGATTTACGCATGTGATATAAATAAAAGATGCGGGGTGACAGATTAAAACATTTCCATAAGTGTTCAAGTCAAACCGGGACTTTTGATTGTGCAGAATAACAGACCAAAATTATTTCTCTGTATAATGTATAAAATATTTCTCTGATGATTGCTATACTGATGCACTTATCCTAGCGTTTCACTAGTGCTAGGATACCATCAGGACTGGCTGCTTCACATCTGAAACTCTGGCCTCCCAGGAACTCCTTTAAAGCCCAAAACATTTGGAAATGGCTTGTAGTGAGGGCAGGACTCTCATGGGATGTGGCAACACCTCACAGCTGAGTTCCTGTAATGTGCAAGTGGTGTGTGTGGGAATAAGTGTGTGTCCCACAGACAACTGTATCTCTTCCGCAAGCAGGTCACAATTTATCGATTCAAGGATCAGGTGTTCACAGGAATGACTGCAGTGGGCTCCAAGCCACCTTGGCCAGAATAATCATCCATAGACATACTGTAACTTACGGTTTCTTTAAACCTAGCGTAAGTAGACATACGGGCTTCTTTAAAACATTTACATTGTTCAAATACTTTACTTTAAAATATTCTGTAAATGTCAATCTGTTTTAAGCCTTAATTCAAAAGTCCCGGTTTGGCTTGAACGCCCTTTTTTAAAAGCCAAATGTCAAACTTTAAATATGTTTTGGTTGACTGGCTACATTTGATGCAAATGTAAAACAGGATATGTCTTTTAAATTCCTAATATTAATAATTCATGTTTAAGCAGCGGAGGAATGAAGTGCATGCTATAATATGTAGATCTCTCTCTCTCTTTCTCCACCTCCTTGCACACTCACCACCTCTAACACACAGACACCGGAACCAGTCTCTATGACAACCAAGGGTTTCTATGGTTACCCAGAAAGATACTGAAAATCAACAGAGTGTGACTCACTTCCTCTTATAACTCACATGTGCATATGTGTGTGTGTGGGGGGGACCAGCGTTGACCGACACGTTACCCTCTACACAGATTGTCTGCATTCTATAAAAGTTACAGATTAAAAAATACTAATAAAAATAAATAAATCACAATACTGATTACAGATAATACTGAAGTACTCTAAGTCACACCATCAGGTGCTAATAATAGCTTACAGTCTTCACATTCAAACCATAACCTACTGGCGTTCTACAAGAAGAAGAGTCCATGTGATGCGCACTGACCACAGGTTCAGGAATAGTGTTATTTAGGGAAAAAAACAACAACAACAGGCTTTACTTTTTACAGCTCATGCAGGAACATCAGACTTCACCAGATCTCAACCAAATTTAAGTAACTCATGTAATTATAATAATAGCAGCTCAATATTAACTTATTCTGTAGATATGTTTATGCACTAATGCTGTACCCTGGGCAAGTCATGTGTTTTGAAGATAAACTGATCTAGGTTTCTGGTCTAAGTTTTCCTTGATAACATCAAGTTCCCACAGACAGACATTAGCCTTGTAGCATAGCTCAATGCAAAACTTCACAGTCCAAACATGACTTAGTTATTAGAAATTTCTGGTTTTCATTCATGCATCTTCAGTTATGGTTTTATCCTTCTCAGGGTCATAGTGGATCCGGGTACACGGCGGGAAAACACCCCGGATGGGACCCGGATGATTGATCTCAGGACACTATGCTAACAACATGGTTTTGAGCTCTGAGACCCTGGAACTGTGACGCAACCATCCCCAATGCAACACCGCTAGATATCACAAATCCTGCTAGACTGCATCAAGTACTATTAAAGGACTATGATCTTGAAGCATATAGCAGTATAGCCATAGCAGTTAGCATAAACATCCTGCACAAAGTGTTGCAATCAACGCCAATGGTGGTGCCAAGCTGGCTTTACCAAAATCAGTAAATTAAAAATAAATAAATAAATAAATAAAAAGGATTCAGTTTTGTTGGGATAGAATGATATTTACCGTTTGGCCTCCTCCAGGTGGCACAGGTACTCGTAAGCCATGTTCTGCTGTCGCCGCTCGTCCATCTCCTCGGCCGTGAGCCGCTCCACGCCATCCAGCACAGCTGCAGGACAGAGCGAGAACAGATCAGACACCAAGAAAAAAACACACAAAACCATGTGTACTGGTCCTCCACAGTGGACATCAGTGTATAAAGTCTGTATCTTGTCTATAATTACAGTTATATACCTGATTTTCTCTGATAACTTTACTGTATGAAATGATGATACATTTTTAGCTGCAGTGTTGGTGGTTTTCAGTTCCTGCATACTGAAATGATTTAAGGGCTTGTGCAAAGCCAGTGAAAATCAAATTTATTACACTGTTACTCACACTGTAGAGCTGCGATAACACACCGTTTATCAGCATGTCCAAAAGAACTTGGCAAAAACACAGACGTCTGTCTGTAAGGTTTCTTTGAGGAAACAGAGTCGGAGGAAAGCGCGATGGATATGGCAAAGATAGATTTTCTTTAAAAAATTAGCAAAGCAAGTTTTTTTCATAAGTTAAAAAGTCTAATAAATAGAATGATTAATTGCACTAAGGAGATTGGGAAATGTCACCATACTAATGAGAGAGACAGACATGCAGACATGAAGAGACAGAGAGAAAAGAAAGACAGTCAAGGAGAGAAGAGAAAGACATCAAGAGACCGACTCAGAGAAAGAGAGGGGGGGCGGGCTGAAAGAAGAGAAAAACAGACAGACACGAGCAAAAAAACAAGACATACATAGAGAAGAGAGAGATAGGCCACAGACGAAAGAAAAATAGAAACTCGACAAATAGGAACAGTAAGAAGAGAAAGACAGGCACAGAGCAGAGAGACAGATGCAGGACAGAGTGGAGGCAAAGACAGATGGAGAGACGGACAGAGAGAAGAGTCAGGGAGGCATAAGAGAAAAAAAAAAGAGAGAAAGACATGAAGAAAAGAATCAAGGAGACAGACTGAGAGAAGAGACAGAGGAATGCGTGTCCCTTCATGAAATTATTCCCCTTCACTTCAATTGTAAATTGCTCCACTTAAAAAAAAAGTAAACATAAACAAAAAGAAAAAGTAAACAGATTATGTTCTTTTTTTTACTTTTCACAACACGAGATAAAGATTAGCTTTTCCTTTCAGAGCTGGCCCTGAGTATAAACACTACTTACACTATTTATTATCTGAGATGATATATTATCTATGCAGCTACAAGCTGACCTTTCATCATCATCATCATCATCATCCTTATCATCCTCACCACCTCTACTACTACTACTACTACTACTCCTCCACCACCCTGCAGCGTGCTGAGTAATGACGTGTCCCCCATGTTAATGTTCTTTCAGTGTGTCCTGAGGGGTCCACAAAGTGCACACGTTCATGGAGCATCAGCGTTACCCTACAAAAGCATAGATCTCCTCAGGCTACTTCCAGTTATCTCGACTTAATCAAGAGATAAAGATACCAAAGCGTACTTGTGCTTGTCTCTGGAATGGTAGATAAAAATCAATCACGGATTGAACCTTTAATCTTAACTTTGAGGTAAAAAAAAAGAAAAAAAAGGGAGGGTAAGTCCTTGTGCCTTGAGAACCATTCATGTGCTTTTAAAGAAAATTCTAAAATTAAATTAAATTAAATGAATAAATAAAATGTTTTCCAGGTGAGGGAGACATAATAATAATAATAATAATAATAATAATAATAATAATAATAAAAGAAAGGGCTTTATTAATCTATAAAACTAAGTTACAAAGTTGCTCTGGTGCGCTTTGCTTTGATGTCATAAATTGTAACAAACAGCACGAATACGTCATTAAACATTTTACATTGTTGCAACAATTAGAGTAAACACGATATGGAAATACTTTGATCTACACTGTGAAGTGATTTAGTAGGTAAATAAGGTAGATTAAAGCACACTTTAGATGTAAATGCTCAGGAGGTTTAGTAAAATGCGGAAGTGTTTCAGCACGCTGATGCAGTCACAACCCGAGCGCAAAGATGTAATTTAGAAAAAAAAAAAAAAACAGGACGCTTAGTGAAACAAAAATAATATAAGAAAAACAATACAGCTTCATTTTAACTCTCCGAACTTGTATAGTGCGTCTATGACCCGACTGATTTTGTGGCTTCGTAAGAAAATCTTAAAAACGCAGAGAGAACACGATATCTCTAAAATAAAGCCCAGCAAGGCATTACAGTTTACTCACAGCCATAACGCGGCCGCAGCCCGTCTGCTTCATCTGAAGTTGACATGTTTGGACAGAAGTTCACACAAAAATCCTCAGTCTCTCTGCTTCTTATATTTCTGTAGTATTTCCTTTAAGTCGGGCGTCGGAGGTCTCCTCTGGCCTCCTCAGTTCTTCCTCACAGCACAGTCGCAAAAACTTTTCTCTTTCTCTCTCTCTTCTCTCTTCCAAACCAAACCCTCCCTGATGTCCTGGGTGTGTGTGTGAAAAGTGGGTTCCTGCCTAAATCCTGAAGTAACGCACTCCAGGAAACACCCATCAAAAAGAGCCCAAACTGAAGTTACAACGCCCTCTTCTGTTCAATCTGGGGAAGAAAAAACAAACAAAACAAAAACACAACACAGGAAGAGGTGCTATAGTGATACCTAGACTCACCTGTAGATATGTACAATACAAAAAAAGATGGATGTAATTGTCAAAAACATCATTTAATGCTCACATCTAATATAAGAAAGAAAGAAAAAGTGTGATCTTTTACAATTTCCAAAACTGGGACGGTGGTGTTTTAGGTGGTTGAGCCTCTGGGTTGCTGATCAGAAGGTCAGAGGTTTGAGCCCAACCACCGACAGGTTGCCACTGTTGCATCCTTAAGCAAGACCTTTAACCGTACACCCTAAACAACCCAGAGACTGCATGAAGTGTTATTCTCTAAGCCTGGGTTGAAAAATGGGAAGGTTGTAAATAGAAGGATATTGTGTATAAAATGTTCATTTTTTTAAATCACCAACGATCGTGTAAGCATTTTCGTAACTGCATATCATACTGTGTATGGTTGTGTATGTGATGAATAAAAATCTGAATTTGAGTTTGAATTTCACCTCTGGTCTGTGTGCATGGAGTTTCCCCAAGCTTGGTGGGTTCATACATTCACACATACATCCGAAGCTGATTGACATTCAAATTTGTCTGTGGTGTGTGATTAGTTGTGTGCTTGACTAGCTTGTACTGTATCTTGAGATGAGTTGGTACCCTTGTGCCCTGGATAGGCTCCAGACCCCTCATGACCATATGCAGGATAAGCAGTATAGACAGTGGATGAATGGGTCCACAATTGTATGTATAATGTGTATCACTGATTTTTCTTCCTTTATGATACCAAAAAAAAAAACACCCAAATAGGACTTCTTTACTATACTTAATTATTATACTTAATTATACTTACTTTGCCATCAGAGAAGACATGGACTCTATGTAATTATAACAACCAGGTTGTTTTATTAATTTGCTAACAACTGGCTATATTTAACAAAGTACGCCTGCTTTCTTTGCTAATTTCAGGCTGATTACTATAAATTCTACTAACTAGCATAACTGGCTAGGGTATTTGCAAGTCAAACTCTAGCTAATGGCAAATATTGCAAAACCTTACCAAACACTACAAGAACATGCAAAACTCAAAGAGGCATTAACAATAATCCAAGCCCAGGATCGAATCGGGACCGTATAGTCTGTCAACAGCTACAATAGTTCAAGACATGTAAAGGCCTTATGCTGTTAATTAAAATTTGATTGATGTTTGAAATCATGTTCAAATCTGCTTCATCTCTTCAGTTTAAATTGCAGAACTGGTGATACCTTGTTTTGATTGAATAGCGTCTGTCCATTTTTTTTTTTTTTAAAGTAAAGACAAAGTGTCTCCTTTGAGAGTACTCAAGAATGTGTAGCATTTAGGTAAAGGTTCCTAGAATGGTTTGATTTATTTGAATTATCTTGACTTTTGTCTGTGGAATAGCATAATAAATATTTCAAGATTATATGTGAACGTACTCTGTTAGAATATACACTTACATTTAGGCATTGGGCAGACACTCTTATCCAGAGCGACTTACAATAGTGCTTTGTAGTTTCCGTCACTGGATAGATCCTTACACTGGGGTTACTAGGCTGCTAAGTATGATCAAACACTAGGAAGTTTTTTTTTTTTTTCAGGTGGAATTAATGTTTCTAAAAAAGTCTAGCAAGTCATCCTAGAACAGAAAATAGACATACAATGATAGAAGAAACGAGGGTTGTCTCCTCATGGTACACAAATGAGCGTACTATTTCCACAATTCTTGCAAATGCAATTGTTTTATAATTTTATTAATATTATTATTATTATTAGGGCTCAAGCACTATAGGGTGCGCAGGACCCTCTTGTTTTCCTAAAGATTTTTTTCCCATCCTTTTTGGGTGTCTTAACATGCTCAAAAACTTTTGAAGACTTTTGAGAGTCGCCCTCAGGGGCCCTGACATGAGATTTTGCTGCCTAGCTTATACAAACTTGCACATATGCACAAGAAACTCTTTAAACATTTAGAGCTCATTGAGCTGAACAATTTTCACACTGCATGTCATGGGCTCAACTCAACAGGAAGTCAGTTATTTTGGGTCGTTTTCCAAAACGCAAAATTGTGTGCCTTAAACTTATGCTGAGTTCATAGTGTGATGCTTTTTTCCAGGATCTGCAGCCTATTCTACACACGTACACATCACAAATGTTAACACTCACACACACACTCACACACACACACTCATACACACACTCACACACACACACTCACACACACACTCACACCCACACACACTCACACTCACACACTCATACACACATACAAACACACACACACACACACACACTCATACATATCACACGCATACACACACACCTTTTTCTCACTCACAGACACACGCACCCGCATAAACACACTCATACACAGACACACACACATCACAAACACTCACAAACTCACATCTCTCACTCACACATGTACACAGACACACATATACACACACACACACACACACACACACACACACACACACACACTAGCTTTTTGGAGGTCTTCACATAAAATTCTTCCTATTCTAAACACACATCACAAATGTTAACACACACACTCGCATCTCTCACTCTTACACACACACACACACACACACACATATACAGTTGACATGACAAATATTTAGGGCCCAAGCTGACATCAGCTCCATCATGTCATATTGTGTGAGGTGTGCAAGGGCCGCGATGGCTTTTTGTAGGTCTTAAAACACTCAAATGACACACTGGTTGTACGTGCACCCAGGAGGCAATGGCGCAATGTGCTTGGGCCCAGTCATCATTGCTTGCAACTATATTTATTGTTATTATTATTACTATTATTTCTATTTCTGTACATTTTTGAAACAGTTACCTGTCCTGTTTTTGTTCTGTTCCACAGGGTTATCCCCTCATATGCTGGAATCAAATGTTGCCTTTATTTATTGTTTACTGTAATAAACTTAACCTTAAAGATAAAAAAAAAAAAGAATTCTTATCTAGGTCTCTCAGAAGCAATGTATAATTAATAGAGGTCTTTTATCTCAGCAATAACATGTAAAATTTGGGATACATCTCAAAAAAGAACATTTCTTGTCATAATAAAAGGCAATTTTGTGGCTTTTACTGCAAATATCTGTGTAATAGAGTGGATAATAGACTAATATTCAAAAGTTTACCAATATCTGTCAATTTCCACAAGGATTCCTTTTTTATATTGCAGACAATCAGTGTGTTGCAATACCAAAAAAAATTATTATCTTTTAGGATTTACAGTATAAAAAATAATGGTGCACCCAAAACACAAACTTAAAATTCACCCACAGTAAAGTATTAAGATCAAAATTATATTATGTATGATTTGTCTTTAGGTGTGACCTAAGCAGTGGCAAAGTCAATTTGCTGAAGAGAAAAAGAAAGCTCAGTGTCATTCAAGCCCGGGGTTGTGAAGACAAAAAGATAAAAGTTTGGCATGGGGAGAACCTCTTGACTTACAGGTTTTTGCAATTTTATAAGGCTGGGGAATTTCCCGTTCCCAATAAAGATTAAACATTATTAACATATTAATATCTATATAGCAGATAGATATTAAAGCTACTAACAGAGAGAACTTTTAGCAAATTATTAAATTTGGGTATTGTTCAGTTTAAGGTGTGGTTTGGTAGGTACATCATCTGTTCTGGATTGTATGTAGATGTAAATGAGTTTCTTGTTTTGTGTGTATTTCTGTATTTCTGTCCACTGCATCTGTGAGCTCACCCTAGCGGAGGGGTGGGTAGTGCTTTCCTCCGAGTGTGTTGTGTCACCTCCTGATGGTGCATGAGCAGCAAAAAAGGATGTGGTCCTGTAGTCGATGATGGCCTGGAGCGCCTGCAACATGGACCACATGTCTCGCAGCAGTCCTGTCCTGGGTGTCAATAAGAATGCTGTTGGAGTGTGTGGTGCTGTTGGTCTCCGAGGCTTTGATGTCATCAATTCCCTTGCTGATAAAGCTAGTCAGTAATCCTGTGTACTCCACTAAGGTGGTGGAGTCAAAATTATTTGCAGTCTTCCTGAAAATGTGCCAACCAGCATGTTTGCTCTTCCTGTTATAAAGTCTATATGGTGTTGGAATTTAGAGAGCAATGCTTTTAGAACAGTTAAAGTCGCTGGTGAAAACAAACCATCCATCAGGGTATGGGTTCAATCCCTCATGGGGTGTTTTATCAAATATTATTTACTTCCTTATTGGAAACTAATAAATAATATAGAATGTAAAATACTCACTTGTAACTCTGGGTTATGAAGAATTTAAAACTGAGAAAAAAAATTATTGTATTAAATTTAACTCCTGTATACACACTATTCCCACACAAATGTTGTCATGCCATGTTTTATTCAACTAAAGAGCTGGCTATGATTTTTATTTTTATTTTTATCATTTTGTTCTAAAAGCTCTTAGTTTTAGTGAAGTGTATGCAGATTTTTTTTATCCCCTACAGATCTGAGAGTGTCGCACAAGAAAAAACAACAGTTTTGTTTATTAAAAACCCCTTAACAAACCTGAGGGGTGGAACATTCGGGTTTATTGCCCAGCCTAGAGGGCAGGACATATCTGGCTATAAAGCCAGCTCTGGTTTTGAGAGAACTTACTCATCCCTGCTGCTGCTGTCTCAGAACCATGGAGAGCTCGGGGATTGTGATCGGTGTGCTACTCATCACTCTGTCTTCCATCACATGCAATGGACAACATTTATCTGAGATATCTGCAGAGGATTTGCAGAACTCTGATGTAAACCCTGACGAGAAGACGGTACGTACAAATACAGATATTTAAAATTCAGCATCAGGATCATGTATTTAGTGGAGAAGTCTGGCTCTTAAAAATATACAGCATATTTGCTTGATATGTTACTCATTTGCACTTTAGGTGAATAGAAAACATTCATAGTAATCACTTTTTTGCTCATTTACAGGATGTAAAACATTGCATATTTATTTAAAGTAAGTGAATGCACAGGGATTTAAATGCCTGAGCAACTTTTTTTGTTTGTTTTTTCATTTGCATAGGTTGAAGTGATGGAGGAACTTCTGTCGAGGCTTCAGAACAGATTTCCGTCAACAGAGAAACGCACCATTCCAACGGTAATTTCTTTCTCATTCTTTTTCTTATAACACCCCTTTAAGCATAATACAATTGATTTGTAAACTTTGAACTTGTCAGATATAACCTACTACAATAGACATTAGCATACATATAAGTACATAACTCCCAGCTATTTTATTTGCCAACAAATGCAAAACGTACATTTATCTCTTTTAGAGACATTGGAGTGACCATTATTTCTAAAAAAAAAAAAAAAGAAAAAAAAAAAGAAAAAGAAAAAAAAAGAAAAGTTTCCTAAATGTGGTCCTTAATTATTATTTAAAAAAATGTTGCCCGAATGTTTTATATGTTTTAACCAAATCTGGAAATGTTATTTAACGTCAAGACATTCCCCAGACCAACTGATAATCTACCAAGAGGTTTTATATTTTCCCAATTTTACATTTGTTAAGCGTGCTGTCATGATTATAATGTATCCTTCTATAGATGTATAGATTTTTATATAGATGTCCTGTTTAATTTTTTCATCTTTTTGAATCATTTTCATGCAATATATGTGTGTGTATTAATAAAGAATTGTTTTTTTTTTTTTGGTTCCTCAGTGTGCAGTCGGCTCCCGCTGTGCGATGAGGTTTGGTCCCCGCTTCGGGCAGCTGTGTGAATGTGGCCGAGGCTCCTACTGCAACTCATTCCTGCTCAAGTGCATCTGAGGAACTCACTGGAGAAGAGCTGTCTTGAGTTCTCATTTCAGCATGTTCACCAACATGATCACACACACACAAATGCATTTCTTTTAGTAAGCGTGTAAGGATTTTATCCGCACTGAACTAATAAGCATGATATACATAAATATTAGAATCCTTGCTCATATTTCTTATATATTTACAGCAAATATGTCTGTTCCTTAACACTTTATTCTCATATGATGAAAGGTACTGTATATCTAAGCAGCAAAACTGTTCAGTTAAAGTTTGTACAGTAATGAAGTACATAACTGGAAATTGAAATTTGAAACTGGTCATAAGTTTTTGTTAAAATGGAGACATTAAAATATATTTTGCATTTTTCTACAACTTTATTGAACAGCTTTATCTTAAATAACACTGTTAAATTTCTTTAATGTAGAATGCATGTTGTCTTTTAGTGTTTGCAATTGTGTCGCTATGTTGTTTTTTTGTTACAGAACAATATTAGTTAACTCATATCATGTGATAAATGTGATAAATTATTTTCCACAATAAACCCATGCTCTCATTTAACACTCTTTTAAATGTCCTTATCAATGTGTCTTTCTTCTAATGTATTTATGGTGGTTTTTGGACCTTTCCCATTAGATATACAGACACAATTATTAATGCACGGGAAAAACCTATTATATTCCCTTAAAGGCACTATTGGTAAAACTGCTGAAACAACATCCTGCTTTAGGACATATTCTGAGCAGATCATAAAGAACCATACTGCAGTATATAGGGTAGCGCATTGGTTTAGGTGCCAAGGATGAGCATCCCAAGAGTCAGTCATTGACTGGTCAAGTGGATGTTAATGAGACCCAGTTTGAGCAGTTGCCTGTGGGGAGATGGACAATACTGAAAAAAAAAGTTATCGATGTACCCTGTCAAATCTACACAACTGCTCGCCGAAGGCTGAAAAATACTCGTTCTGAAATAGGACGATTTAACAATACCAGTCACTCCAGATGCAAATGCTGTAGACAAATGTGCAGCAAATCTTTAGAAGTCAATAAACTTTAAAATGGCTTTAGTTAATTTGTCTACAGTGAGCCATAAAGAAACTAATCAATACAGTACTGAATCTTTCCAGTTAAACCCAAGAGTGATGCATGCTGGACATTAAGGTTTTTGTTTTTTTCCAACTTCGTTAATGTTTATCACCAGGAACCCCGAGGGCATGGATATAAAGCGTATAATTGTACACTTTCTCACTCTTCACTAATTAGTAAGATCAGCGACGTTAATGAGAAAACATGCAGTCTGAACCAAATTAAACCATAAATCTCACCATAACAGGTTCTTGAATATAGAGATTCACATAAGCTGTGTTCAAACTTGCTGTTTAGTTATTTGAGTGCAAGTGACTTTGTTGTGGTTTAACAAACTATAGCAATTCTTGATATACTAAACCCAGTGGATCCAGTGAACTCATTTGGCAGAAATATTAAATTACCAAAGCTGTTCTGTTCCTAACTTTAAAATGAAATCGAGGCATTAAAACACCGGAGTGATGCTTTGATTTGACACATTCATCTATTATTGAAAGACAAATCTGTTCTAGGTTTAACCATAACACAAGAAAACATTTTATACAGTCATTCTGCACTTTTCTTTAATAGTATATGTACGATCATAGCTACGAGTGGTTCTAACGTTAGCCTGAGTGGCTGAGTGCAACCCCTCATGACTTAATGATACTAGGGAGATTAATTATTCCCCCGAGATACCCTTTTGCATAATTTATGTAATGTTTAAAATTATACAGACAAACTGAAATCAACAGAAGTGCCTAAACAGTGGCATGATTCGGAGTTTGTGCGTCAGTGTCATTATAAACTGATATTTAATTTGGCATATTATTTTGGGAAGGTTTTGATGTATTAAAGGTTTTTATAGGTAAATATGTGCAAACATGACAACAAATACAAAAAAACTTGTTTGAAACAAAAAAGTGTCTGTTCTAACAGTGTCTGCTGTTAAAGATTTGCATTTTTCAGATGAGCAAAATAATACTCCAACTGTCTGTTTGCTCTAATGAATATGAAGTTTGGAGTGTTTCTACAGTATATAGCACTGCAAAATACAGCATGGTATTTATGTAGATCTGAATATATTGTCTTAACGCAGACTATAGGAGATTTCTTTGCTTTACCTTTTTAATGTGTGTTCTTATGGCCTAGATTCTCATTAAAAACATCTCTTTAATCATGTTTATGTCCATCAGATTCAGGACTTTCGTCTCATGCATAAAATATATTATTTATGTTGCCTAAAGAAAAGAGTTTACCCTTTATTCAGTACACTAAGGGGTCAAATCTCGATGGTGTGACAGCTACCTATCGGCCATTCGATTTGGGTAGGACTAATGGCTTTGACTCTCCTCAATGCCATTAGCAAATAGGACCTTGTTTCTGAGTGCGCCATGTGACACTGCATAAGCTGCAGTGGATGTGGTTGGCTGACTTGTATTAAGTCACCAAATAAAGAAAGAATGTTTTAATTAATTATTAATTTATGTATAAATGTTTTTCTTAATAAACTTGGGGCTGAAGCTAGCATTCCACATACATCAGTTCATAGCTTGGTTTGTAACACTCTCTCTAATAAATATAGTAAATTGCTTACATCCCATACTAATAGTGACAATAATAATATTCTAAGATGTTAATATACGTTGAGGGTTTCAAAAGCATTAAGTATAATTAATGAAAACCGTAAAGCAATCTATCACTGCATGTCTAATCTATTAAATCATGATGTTAAGGTAGTTTTTAAGAAAAGCTTTCAATAATTTTTACCTGTAGGAGACAAATTTAATTGCAGAAACCTTCACATACAGTAATAAGCAAAATGATGCAAATAAATAGTTTGATATGTTCACCAGATGTTTGGGAAAGATTAGCTCCAGAAACCTCCACTCGGGTTAGAGAGTTTTCCCTTTGGCTTTCCTGATCAATATTTCAGAATCTTTCACCACTACGAAAATCATCCATCAATATATAAATGTTGATGAACAGGCTTTAGAACATCCCATTAGTAACCATGAAGAAGACACCTGAAGTTGCATGAAATAAATGAGCAAAGCCATAGACAATAAGATGAAAGAAGAAAATAGAGAAATCAATAAAGGTTTGTCTTACAAGCACTAAAACATTGAGGCTGCAAGAGATATTCAAGAAATTTCACTAATTTCATTCATCAAAAAACCTTGAAATTAGAAAACATGAATGCTGTCTTTTAGCGTAATGATTCTGATTATGTTGTCCAGTCTTTATGATATAATGCAAAGATAATTTTGTTGTCAATTTATTGATAAAAATTTTCATTGACAGGTTTCCAGTCTCCCTTCTAATATCATCCAGCTAATATGCACCATTATGTCTATTCAATACTACACAAATATTCAGATTCTGAAAATTAACATGACATAAAAAAATATTTTTGCAACATTCTAAAAATATAGGTAGTTCATAATAATGATTTGCATTACAGTGTAATTGATTCAACTGATTGATTCAATCTTAATAGCATCTTTGTTTTAGTAATTAGGTACACTAGCAGTCAAAAGTTTGGACACACCTTTTAATTCTATGGTCATTCCATTGATTTTTATTTCTTTTTACATTATAAAACAATGCTGAAGGCGTCCAATATATGCAATAATCTCCTTTGAACAGCTGATATTGAGATGCATCTGCTACTTATGCTCTGTAGAACCTTCACAACGGCTCTAATCTGAGGTCCTGTTTGTTAATTGGTGATTATTTAGGATGGTAACTCTAAATGAATGTCTCCTCTGCAGCACAGATACATTTTGGTCTTGCTTTCCTGGCTTGGTCTTCATGAGAGCCAGTTTCATCATGATGCTTGATGGGTTTTACAAATGCACTTGACAATACTGTTCTTGCAAGAACTATTTCAGAGCTCCTGACTGTTAGTGTTGTTGTTGTTGTTGTTACTTAATTAATGCCATATGTGTTATTTCATAGTTTTGAAATCTCCAGTACTGTTTAGAATTTTCTAAAAAATCCAATATTATCCAAGTGCTACACTATGCTGCCACTTTGTGGACAATAATATGTGCTACATATACTAAGACACAATTTATCCACAAAAATATAAAATGCCATAAATATCAGAAATAAATAAAAAATACAGTTTGGTTTTAGTGTAAGTTATACGCTGATGGTATTGTATACTTTTCTTGTTTTATTTCTTTTCTTTGATATGGCAGGAGTTTTCCTTATGGTGATTTAATAGCTACTATAATTTGCTCATTTTTGCATTTCACTCAATATGGTGTTTAAAAAGGAAACAGTGATGTTTAAGTATTAATATAAAATAATATAAGTTTTGCAACAAAAAAAAAGAAAGAAAAGAAAAAATGTTCTAATTCATTGAACTTTGTATGTAGAGTATATATACAGTATGTACACACATACACTGATCAGCCATAACATTAAAAAAACATTAAGCCCAATATTGTGTAGGTTCCCTTTGTGCTACCAGGGTAGCTCTGGCTCCTCTCGGCATGGCTCTGGGGGTGTGCTGTAATGTCTTCTATGGGAACGTTAACAAGGGATTCTTTGGGTGCTGTGGGTTTCCTCCATGGAATGGACTTGCTTGTCTGGCGCATCTCAGGATGCTTGATCTGGGATATTTTTAAGCCAGATCAAGTACCTTTGAACTATTTGCCTGCAAAACCCCTCATACACAGCAGGATGTGATCCAATGGGTGTTCTGATACCTTTCTATCATGGCCAGCTTTAAGGATTTGCAGCAAGTTTTCCTCCATTGGTGTTTCTGTGGGACAGGAGACAGGCAACCCTTTGGTCCCCATAGGCAGAGATGAGCCTTGAGCGCCATGATCCTGTCACCAGTTTACTGATATTTAATTGATGATCAATGCTATTCAATTCACCTGGCAATAAAGCTGAGTGTAAGACATCAGATGAGCAAGATCACACATGTCCATTTGAGACATGTTTCGATGTAAAACAGTCAACACTTTTTATTTAAGGCCTGCAGGCAGCAGTCAAATTATGTAGGAGTCAATATGACCAGAAAAAAAGCAACACACACACACACACACACACACACACACACACACACACACAAACACAAACTTAATAATCTAGGAAATCCAGAAGACTTTTAGTTTTAGTTAGGTTTTTAAAATTCAAACACTAACTGATAGGAACACCTCAAGTGTTAGTACTCGGTCTAGACTTGTACAAGATTGCAAGTAGACACATTACTTTAGTTTGTTTATTCAGTTCCTTTCTTTTTGAAAGGTGTGCGTCCCATTACATCTGACATAAAACTAACACAGCATTTCATAAAAAGAACATCATACCAACAGTCAAACATGGTGGTGGTAGTGTGACGGTCTGGGGCTGCTCTGCAGTTTAGGACCTGGATGACTTGCCATAAATGATGGAAACAGGAATTCTGAGCTCTACCAAAAAATCCTGAAGGAGAATGTCTAGCCATCAGTTTTTAAACTTAAGCTTAGCCGCACCTGGGTTTTATAGCAGGACAATGATCAGGACAAAACATCTAAATGGCTCAAAAAAAAAAATTATGAAGGTTCTGAAGTGGCCTAGTCAAGGCTCAGAATTAAATCTGATTAAGATCTTTACAGGCTGTTTATGCTCAAAAACCCTCCAATACAGCTGAATTAAAACAATTTTGCAAAACAGAGTGGGCCAAAATTCCTCCAAAGTGACGTGAAAGACTCATGGCCAGTTACGGCAAAGAGAGGCACAACCGGTTATTAGGTTTAGGGGCAATTACTCTTTTACACAGGGCCAGGCAGGTTTGGCCAGCTTTTTATCCCTTAATTAATGAAATCATCATTACAAAACTGCATTTTGTCTTTACTTGGGATAGCTTTGTGTAATATTAAAATCATTTAATTATGGCAAAAATGCCAAAAAAAATTAGGAAGGGAAAAATACTTATTCATGGCACTGTAATGAATTTAAAAGCAGTTGGAATAGTTTTACCAATATTGTCTCAGTCAAATATTTAAATATTTAATAAATTTAACACTCACTTAAATATTAAAATTGTCATTGTTAATTATGAAAAAATAAAGATTTATCATGCATTTATCAGTAACAAGCTAGAGCTTTATAATATATTTATAATAAAGAACCACATTATTTTTTGTTTGTTTGTTTGTTTGTTTTTACTACACCTAATTACTAGGTGGTGATTTGCATTGGCATACTGTATGACCGCTGTTGTTATACTCTGCAGCATGATTCATAATTCATCCCACTGAACACAGTACAGTTTATTTATAGTTTAATTATTGTTGTACTATTACACATACTGTGCATGCTGTTATTGAGTGTGTACAACAATCTGCATATTACAGCACTATTACTGTGCCTGGGAGGTTAAAGGGACCCCATCTGGAGCACTAATGACAGTATCGCTGGCTTATAATTAGATTTGGGTGGAACAAATGAGTTGCTAGAATGTTATCAAGTGCGACGTTCTCAACGTTAACAAACTAGTTTCAATTCCATCGAAACCATTACTGACTAATTGTGAATGATTTGTTATTCTGCTTTGCCAGTAAAATTAGACATCAGGCTCAATAGCGCTGCGGATCCTCCAGGGGTAAGTCAGTGGGTGAGTAATGCAAATCATTAACGTTGACTGCCGTAAACACTGGCTGCTTCATTATTTATCTTGTTCAATCGCAATTTCATGTGCTGTTGCCGGAGGAAGATGGCATGCGGTTTAATGGCCTTGCCACATCCAACCATCAGGTCAACAAACACATTTCCCCATAATGCACCAAACGTCAGTATTTGTATTGCGCGTAATAGTCAAAATGAACAATGTGTTCTGTCAATTTACAGACAAACTGACGAGATCCTTCTGTCTCTGTGCTAACTATGCCGTTGTGACCTTGTGTCCAGGAAACCTGACCTTGAGATAACTTAAAAAGCACACAGTTATTAAAGTCACTGCTTGACAACTGCATAATTAGATTCTTCTCAGATAGGGCTGTATGAAAATCTGTCTGAGCCTAACACTGTTTGCACAACCTAATCCAAAGGATACGCATCTCTGAATAATAACTGCCTCATTAAAACAGTTCCCGAAATAAATGTTTGTCACTGAACAAAATGAAAGTGTCATCTCTTTTGACTGCCTAGACTCGTTTAATCTTATAATACACTAATATTTGCAAAGCACCTACATGCACCACAAGATTACAAATCCTGTCATGATATTTATCATCAATACAGAGGAATATAAGACAAGCAAAATAAATGTTACTCTATTTTAGAATATTGTGTTAATTCTTCCTTAACCCTAGCCTGAATGTTAACACGGAGGACTAATGACTAAAAAGAGATTTAGGGGGTGGCATGCGTGGGTGGAGTCTTTTAGAAATATCTTAGCAGAAATTGTACTTATAAAATAAGCATGTGCCTCTTTACTGCAAATACAGCTGTGTAGGCAGGGCGAGTGCCTCAGCACTGAAGACGACTTTTTAAAAGACCTTTAATTACCTCACAGTGACGCACAATGGGTCGATTGCAGACCCTGATGTTGTTACACAGCAATGTGGATTTAAAAAAATAGACATGGCAGTTGCCTGAAGCCATATATCAAAAGCAAAGGGCAGAAGTAAGGCTCGGGAGATTTTATTTATATTCGTCACACTGTCAAGCTGGCAAACCATTAGAAACTGAGTAACTTCCACTTACTATACAGACCCTGCATGCAGACGCCACATATACATACATACAGTACAGTATGTTATATGTAATATATACAGTAGTATGAACCCGTAGCACTAACAGAACAGAACAGCATACGCAGCTTATATGATGATGAGGGAGGAATTCCATATTTAATACAATTAGAGGGAACCACTAATAGAAAAAAAACATGTGCAATCAATACCTGATTTTACTGCAGTCAGGCTTGTGTCATTTTATTTGTAAAAAAATGCTCAAACCAAATTCATTGGTTTGTTATACTATATATATATATATATATATATATTAATGCACAGTTCAGGCTGCTCTGATACTGTACTTAAACATACACCGATCAGCCATAACATTAAAACCACCTAGATTTTGGGTTCCCCTTGTGCACGCATGGTGAACCCTCTTGACGTGGCTCCACAGGGCCTCTAGTGGTGTCTGGCACTAGGAGATTGACTGCGGATCCTGTGGGTGGGGTTGAGGGGTGGGCCTACATGGATCGGATGTGTTTGTCTGGTGTACACCACGGGTGCTAATTCAGGATAAGGATTCAGGGATTGTGGAGGCCTTGGGTTTTTTGCCAGCTGTGCCCCGTGCACAGCAAGTTGTGGTGTTCTAGTGCATTGATTTTTGAAAAAAAATCTTTGCTGATGTATAGTTGGTGATCAATATTGTATTGTATCTGACACCCAGGTCAAAACCACTGACTCCGATCTGTCCATGATTCCACTACTTTTTGACTCTCCAGCCTCCACATTACATCAATATTTTTCTAAATATCATATTAATAGAGAAATTATTTTCTAAATATACAAAACTGCCTTTAGTCACAATATAATTTATGCAATCAGTGGATGATGCAATCGAAATGGATCGATGTAATGGAGTTGAAATTGAGATGAAAGTGTCATCAAGTCATGATGAGCATCATGAGCTCATTGCATATTTTGATTCCTGCATCTCCTCGGCTTGATTAAGTGTATTTGCCTAAATAGTCCAGCTTCAAAATGATGGAACTGGATTAAATGCTGGTTTCAAACTCTCATCTGTGTAATTAAAGCCCAGCATGTCACTCACTTGATACTGACGCACAAACACTCCACTGCAGTCACACAGGCATGAGAAAAACAACATCAAATGGCAGCGCATACTGTAATATCAAAATGTAAATGTATTTAATTAAAATAAAAATTATATAAAATGACAGAAACATAGTTCGCAAGGCAGACATGAGATTAAGATGGTATTTTGATTGGTAATGTTAGCAAAGTATTCAACCTGAAAACGTATTTGTATTTTAATAAATCGTTTCTAGCCATAAAGCTGTTCTGGTCTGAACTTCTGCTCCTACATACAGTAACTTTCAATTAGAGTATATTATATATTCAGCTTGAGTATAGCTCTCCTGTGGATTTAGGATTTAATAGGTGGGTGAGATGTAAGAGAACATTTCTTTATTGGAGTATTAAACTCTGATATCATGGAAAATGATCAAAGCAAGTTTTAAATTATATGTTTTTTTTTTGTCCTAAGAAATAATTTAGTCTGCTCACCTTTAGTGGTTACAGCTCACATGTTCAATATTCAACCTGTCAGTTTTGCCATCAATATATGTCCTGTCAAAACATATGATAAATCTAAGCCTATAAATTAATTGACTGTAATCGAATGTATTTACACAGCACTTAACAATGACCTCAAATGCATGAAAACACATTTAAATTTAAAAAAAGAAGGCATTTCTCTATGCAGCAGCATGAAGCAGGATTATATTATCAACCCCATTATGCAATGCTATGATTTACATTTCCATCTAATTATAGAGTTCATCTCAGGGAGGGGAGATCAGTTCCCCTGTGCTCTCATCCTCCTTTAAACCCTAGCTTTGCCTCTCTCTGTGTTTCTGTTTCTTTCTCTCAAAACAAGAGAGATTGTATTTTGTCATCTGATTATAGTCCAAGAAATCAATTTCAAGCCAAGCTTCTGTCAGCTCATTTAATTGGACTTCCTTCTTTGTCTGTGTTTGTGTGTGTGTGTGTGTGTGAGAGAGAGAGAGAGAGAGAGAGAGACTTCACCTGTGTTGAGCAAGTTAAAGGAAAGAAACAAGTAATTATAGGAGATAAGGAATTCCCAATCTTTACCAGGCGAAATCACTGCATCTCATTTAAGAACCAAAAATGCAAACCTGTATCTTCGTAACTGTAACATTTTTGGTTGCAAATAAATATAAAACAAATACTCTCACAGTAGCACTCTTTCTATAAATCTGTGCTGTGTAACATCCAGATGTTAAAACAGAAGATTCGTTGTAGAGGTTTTAACAAAAGCTGTCTATCCTGAAGTACTCAGGTAATTATAGACATTTGCCAGTGGAATGTAATGTAAGTAATGACATACGTCTGTGGTTCTCTTCAACTATAAAGAAGATCAGTCAAAAGTTCATGAAACCGAATAGAAGATTCAGGGTCATAGATTGTAGAAATACCAAAGATTTCTTTGTGAAAAAAATGAACAAAGTAGCATTATTGAATCAGCAGAGAAAATACTCTAAAAGTATATGTTCTCTCGCTGCACTGATTCACCCTCAAAACCTCAAGGATTCATTCCATCCAAGTTTTCTGATGTTTTTCTGACTCACATATCATAGGTAATCATAAATTGATGCTGCAATGTTAGACAATATTACGTCCATGTGTACGTCTGTTGATTTGCAAGAATCATATTAATTAGTGCAGAGAAATAACACAAGCACAATTCATATAAAAACATTATATATATATATGCTTCAAGTGACTGGTTGCAAAAGCATATGTTTTGTAGGCAGATGCCCAAACCCCTGAAAAGTTACACAAAGTTGTTTTAAAATACAAGCTGAAATTTGCTTAAATGGATTAGTCCATGCTGTTATATAGTTATATATAGTTACTGTTTCTATCCTAAAACTCTGTCAATAACAGCATGTATTGAAGTGCTTTATCTCCATATTCAACAACCACTCTGTCACTCACTCATTCTTTATACAGCTTATCCCGTACAGGATTACAGGAGGCCTAGAGCCTATACCAAACGACTCAGAGAACTAGACGAGGTACACCCTGGACAGGTTGCCAGTCCATCTCAGGGCACAAGAATGCACACGTTATTGCCAATTTGGAAATCCCACTGGAAATTTCACAGAAAAAGCTGTATTTCTTTGGACTGTGGAAGAAAACTGAAGGACCCAAAGGAAACCCACCAAGCACTGGGATAACATACAAACTCCACACACGCAGTCCTTAAACCAGGACTCGAATCCTTGAGCATGGTGGTGTGTGGCCACAGTGCTAACCACTACATCCCCAGCTTGAATGAATTGTCGCTACAGTGTTTAGTCATTATATATATAAAAAACTTTTGAGTCAAGTTCGTTCCAGGTAAAATTGTTATTATTAAAAATATTAACATATGTTTAAACAATCTTAGTTACCAAGATCTGGAAAATTTCATATAAAAATATACACTAGCTAAATGGGGGACAGGAGTATCTCAAGGTTCCAGGTTCAAACCCCAGTCCCAGTCAGTTGACACTGTTGGGCACTTGAGCAAGGCCCTTAAACCTCAATTTCTCAGATGTAAAAAAATGAGATAAAAATGTAAGTCGCTCTGGATTAGTGTGTCTGCCAAATGTGCAAATGTAAACATCTCCTTACAAAATATAACCATATCAACTAGTATACTGTTTATTATTATGTGCCGCATATTCCCTTTTATTTCTATACTAACTATTAAAGTGTTTAAGTTTAGGTGGAAATACTAGTTCCACTGGTATAATATATACAGTGGAACCTCGGATTACGAGCATAATTCGTTCCAGATGTGGGCTCGTATTCCAAAACACTTATAAATCAAATTTAATTGTCCCATAAGAAATAATGGAAACTCTAATTATTTGTTCCACACCCCAAAAAAATAAATACATAAAAATAATTAACACAAAATATTAAGTAAAAATAAAACAAATTAACCTGCAATTTACCTTTAAAAAAAGTAAAAATAAATCCCGACAGATAAGTGTTTCCGTTTGTGCGCGCAGACGCTCTGTGTGTGTGTGTGTGTGTGTGTGTGTGTGTTTGTGTATGTGTGTGAATCTAAAGTAAGGAGCGCCTCCCCCTCTCCCCCTTCTCGTCATGCGCAATTACCCTTCCCCCACTCGAAAACACTGGTTTATCGGAAAAATAAACAAGAAATCTCTCTAATGACACTCGATTGAACGACACACTAACGGAATCACTGCTGTAAAGTAGAAATGAAACAAATTAACCTGCACTTTACCTTTGAAAAGAATCGTGACAGAGCAGTGTTTCTGTGTAAAGCAGAGAGAAAGAGTGTGGGTGTGTGTCTGTGAAGGCAAAAGTAGGAGGGGTCACACACACACACACAAACACACAGCAGGCAAAGAGCAGCCTAAACTTTGAGCAGAGAGAGAAAATGGATTTTTAACCTCTCTAATGAGACTTGTTTTTGCTTTACACGCGCGCTGTACACACACACATACAGACACAAAATAAAATATGTTTCACACACACACACATGGTCACAGTGTTATAGTAAACAGTACACGCGTGCACATGTTAATTATACCAGTGAGAGTCGCGCACTAAGACCCAGCAGGGGAGACGATTACCCACAATTCCGCAGCACAAGAGAGAGAAAAAACGTTGGTTCAGTTGTGATCACGTGACGCTCGGCATCAAAACAAGAAGCGCATTCGTGATACATGATACTCGGTACTCGTAAACCAAGACTTGTTCGTTTTCCAAGTCAAAATTTATTAAAACTCTTTGCTGATCTTGCGGAACACTCGCAGACCACGTTACTCGCAATCCGAGGTTTTACTGTGCCTGTATAAACTTTATAAACTTTGATTTAAAATACAACCGGAAGGGTTTTAAGTGATGGTTCTGGAAAATGAATCAACACCTTCTGACCAATCAAATAAAAAAATTCAGCAGTGCACTTTCCATAAACGTTTTTCTCATCGAGCTCTTCAGTAAATTATTTATTTTTGTATAGCACATATTTAGTTTTGTTGGTCTATTCATTCTGGGGTGGTTCACAGGTAGTTACGAAATACATTAATGAATTATCTAAACCAGCTGCAATATATTATCAATATGACTATGATGAACTTATAGGATGCTCAGGAAAAAGTTCCTGTATGTGCAGTGCATTATGAAATCACTGGATCGGGATGACTCATGGGGTTTTGCAAACAGAGCTGCTTGTCTTTAACTAAAAAAAAATGCTGCAAATGTCCCTAGCAAATAATGAGCTAAAACCTTTCCCGCAGCAAAATGGTTCTTTCTGTAAAAACAGAGTAATGTTCTCAGTGAAACTCTGAAAAAAAGGGACTGACAAAAAGAAATGTGATTTCGTAAAGAGCGGGCAGTTTAGGTCAAGTAACAAAATCACACTTCTTTGAGAAGGGCTTTACAGTATATATGATATGAAAGAAAATATGGCAAAGCTTATTATTCCAGCAATATATTCCATCAATTGCAACAGAGTAAATGTTTTAACACAGGGATGCTACAGCCCTCCCCGACAACTTTGCAAAATGAGTCACATCAGGCGTTTCCCTTTTACGCAAGAACTCCATCAATGGTGAAAGGTGGGGCAAAAGAAACCACCGACAGAGACAGATATAAACTGATGGCATTATTGGGAAGCACATGAGAAGCTGCCGAGCATGGAGAGCTGCAGAGTGTGTGTGATGGTGTGTGCCGTGCTGCTCTCCTGCGCCTCTGGGAATGAAATATACCATCTGGATGAGGAGGAGGTGGTGGATGTAGACAGGAGAGCCCTGAGGAACTTCTACCCTAAAGAGCCTAATTTAACCAGCCAAAAAGAGCTTGTAAGCTCTACTCTTGAATAATGCACAAAATACTGTGATGTTTTTTTTTTTTGGGGGGGGGGGGGGGGGGGTTTGTA
>JAQMYJ010000023.1:11807887-11818642 GCA_030014305.1 Clarias laeviceps
ACTGTGATGTTTTTTTTTGGGGGGGGGGGTTTTGGTAGTGTTAAAAAAAATCTATTGAATTGAATTGAATTGAACTGAATTTCTGCATCATGTCCACAGCTTGGGGCTCTGCATGATGTTTTGGAAAAGCTGCAGAGCAAACGGATCACGCTTTGGGAAAAGAAGTTTAGCCGAGTTCCCACGGTAAGTAAAACCATTTGCAAACAAATATTCAGATTGACTGCTTCATAGGTTTTTATTTAATTACTGGTATATTTTAAACAATTATGCAAATACAGTATATACACTGTCATATTCAGTATTTCATATAATCTCATACAGTGCACTAAAAATAGATGCAGCACTGATAGACATTAATCCAGCTGTTGCAAATATTGTTGTCTACTAATTATCAAATAACAATGTCCTAAACCACCATTCCCACTCTGGTGTTTTAGATCCTCATCCAATGCACATATTAAGATTACTCTTGAAACAGGTGCAAAAAAAAAAAAAAAAAAACACAACTGGGAACTACTAACACTAAATACTGAGCATAAGTACAAAAGTCTGCATTCTGCTAAGACATCCAATTTTTTTTCATTGAGATACAACTATTCTTGCACACACACACACACACACACACTTTTTACTGTATTAACAAGTTCTATATTGTATATCTTCAGCAGATTGTGGGTTACTGCAGCAATATTTTCCAATTTCACATTTTCACATATTAAAACTCTGAGTGATTTCATACACTGCCTTCACTACACCGGCACACTATCTTTTAAAATTTTTTATTTTGACTTATCTCTTGTATTATTATTGATTTGTTGGATTCTGCTTTGTGCACATTTCAGAAACATATTTGATTTATTATGGCAGAAAGGTGGGTTGTAAAATAATGGTGCTTTTTCCTTTTTCATTCAAAAAACAAACTTTTGCTTTCAACTCCAATTACAGTGTGATTTATTGTGATTATTATTATTAATTTCAATGTGTGATTGCAGTGTGGGATCGGGCAGCAGTGTGCTGTGCGGAAAGGCTCGCGCATCGGCAGGATGTGCGACTGTCCGATTGGAGCATCTTGCAACACCTACCTGCTCAAGTGCTTATAATCATTGCATCCTGTCTGCTTGGAAATTAATTCATTAGAGTTAACAAGTTTGAGTTCATTCAAGTTAAACTATGTGCTGCTTTTGGTGTAAATATGTACATTTTGTCTTGAGCCTTGGTTTTCTAAGGCAACCTGTCATCATTGTTTTGAAAAAACAAACAAACATCATGTTAATAAACTTATTTCATTATATAACAATAATAATAATAATAAAGTTATTTAAGTGTAACTGAGTTGCAAATACTTGTCTAATAATGTTCATGCCAATAACAATGTCATCACGAATGACATTGATGAAATGAACACACATTCACCTGATTAGATAACTGGATAGATTTTCAGGGCAGCAGCTGGTTATATAACATGGAGCCACACAGCATGAAAAGAGACATGAGCAGGGAATGAGATACACTGTCATAACACATCCCAGCATATTTTGAAAAACGTGTCCTGTCTAAATCTGATCCTTTACTCTTACATAAGGAAGGACGTGGCCTCATATACTACACATATTGTCCAGTCACCATAAATGATTTGCTTATGAAAGCTTTAACTAACTCTAAACTCCATGCCAGAGGAGAGGTCAGGAGAGAAAGCCAGAGAATCCTCAGTTCGACCACCGAATAAATAAATTGTCCCTTCGAGGCAACTAAACCAGCCTTCATCATACATCATAATTGCATCAACTGTCCATCAATTCAGACCTCTGACTGTGCTCTTTCACTTCATATTAGTTTCACTGATGAATGCACAAGATATACACTAAATCCTCTCTCACTCACTCATTCTCCATACCACTCATCCTATACAGGGCTGTGGGAGACCAAGAGTCTATCCCAGGGGATATGGGGCACTAGGTAGGGTACACCCTGGACAGGGTGCCAGAACAAGCAAACTGCACGCGCACAGACTGGTGGGACCTGAACCCTCGACCCTGGAGGTGCGAGGCCATGGTGCAAACTGCTATGCTACCTTGCCATTTAACAAGTGTCCTATAAATGGAAAAAAATTACATCTGAGACCTGAAGCTGTGTGTGTACTATTGGCGGTTTTTAATGACATACAGAAATTTCACAATGATTTGAAATACTAGTGTAAAGGGCAGGACATGGCATGACAAAGATCATAAACTTGTTGATCTGAAAATGTCATGACCATTGACCAATTGTGATGATGCTTAAAAAAGGAATTGATATAAGAACTAAAGGTCACAAAACAGGATGTTTTAGAAAAGCTAGAAAAGCTGTAGATGCTTAGAGCATTATGTAAGTAAAGAGCAGTGAATCGTCAGGATATCGTGTGATTACATAAGTGTGAGTTGCAGACAAAATGAGCTTGAATGAGCTGGAGTTTTATTCAGTTTTATTCGTTTCATCACAATTTGTGACATATGAAAACAGAAAAGATACAGAATGGGTGTTAAATGGAAAAAAAAAAGATGCTGCTTTATCCAATTTAATGTAAATACTTTCCATAAAATAAAACATTTCTAAGCAATGTAGTGAGCACATATTGGGAAAAATATGATATTTTATTAAATATGTACAGAACGACAGAATTCAAGGCTTTAGATTTTAGGTTTTATCTGCTGTCAAAACAGGGAAAGTCCGGTATTTTCAAAAATATTAAGCCAATGTTCCAGTATCATAAAACCTGGAACAGGGAAATGCTATTAAGGTCAAATTCAAGGTTCAGTACTAGCTGCTCTAAGAAGAAAAATAACCATCAATCCATCAAAACCATTGAGATAACTTGGATAAAGACAATTAACTAATCCAAACTACTGTACATGAACATAAAGAGGACACGAATGAGTGAGATAAACGTTACCCCTAACTCTTCTTAAATAAACTGACTACTTCCATATACTGAAATATGTTACACCAAAAAAAAAAAAAAAAAAAAAAAAAACGGTGAGAGGATTTTAGAAGGTAAAGATGTGCAGTTTGAATATTAATTCAATATTAGTTCATACACAGACCAAATCATAGTCAAGTTTGTGTAAACCTTTCAAATACTCCCACTAGACTCCTCTTCAAAAGTGGGGCCCGGACTC
Organism: Clarias laeviceps; assembly: GCA_030014305.1. NCBI lineage: Eukaryota > Metazoa > Chordata > Actinopteri > Siluriformes > Clariidae > Clarias > Clarias laeviceps. Next base: position 11,811,043 of record JAQMYJ010000023.1, read on the forward strand.
TAAATAAACCTATACACTTATGTTTGCACAACATCGCAAATGAACCGTTGCCAGTTTCTTATCAGTATTAAAGCGACATAAAATATTTTAGTGTATAAAGCCATTTACTAATTACAGCCATTAAGCTTCAAATGTCCTTATAATTGCAACTGAGAAGTTTTTAACAGACAAAATTACATGTTGAAGGGGACAATTGGTCTGTTTTTACTAACTAAACTTAAAAAGGATAGCTAAGAGCAGGAGGCAAGATTGAACTTCTCGGCTGTTCGTCTAACAGGACCAAATCCTCTACGTCTCGACCCCGGAACCTGCGACGAGAGATCTTCACGGTCACCTTCCGTCCCTGAAATGTTTTAAGGGCCTCCTTCGAGGCCATGGCCCTTGCTGCATGTTCGTCACGGCCATATCCTGTGCCCATGTAGACAGTGTGGCAGCGCAGTTCACACACCTGGCCCTCTCTTTGTGTGCAGCCGGCAGGCAGGTCAGGAATGTCTTTAAGAGGCACAAATACACAACTAAGGCTGGCCTTGCATGACTCCACAGAAGTGCGCAGGATCTCAAAGTGGTTCAGGTTGGGTCCAAAGCCTCCTGCAGACACAAGCTTCCAGGCCACGGTTTTATAAAGGCGGTTAAAGAAGGGCTGATGTTCTACAGGAGCCTCGGGCGAGGGACCCGATTTGACAGCAGCAGCGGTCTGACAGTCAGTATTTTGTTCTCCGCCTTTACTGTCAGAGTCGTTACAAACAGTTTTGCATTTCTTAACGCAGCTCTCAGCATCCACGGCTGCACACAGGTTGGAAATAGAAGTGAAAAGTACTCAATCAGTGATTGTGAATGTTGTGATTACGTTAAGTAATTAAAAGATTATGTTAATTAATTAAAAGGGATGAAAAAGTGTATTAAAATTAAATCATGTAATTTAATTAAAATAAATGAATGAATCATTTATTTAAAGTTTTTATTGTTATATGTAAAATGCTAAATCTTGCCGGATCACATTTCACATATGCAATATGTTAAGTGCAATATCTCAGCCGCTTTAATATCTCAAATGAACAGTAATATCTGATCACTTATATTAAGGTTTATACTCTTATATTTATCCTCCTTTTATTCTATTTTTATGCACCATACGGAGGGATACTTAATTTGCTGTAACCTGTGCAACGACAACAAAGAATCTATTAATCAATCTAAAAGCACATGTATATTTTCGAACAAAAAAATAAATTTACTGGACTATATTTATTTATCATAATGTATTTTATTCATATTTTTTCCATGTTTCACTACTCCAGACAATTTTGTATTTAAAAAATTTTTTAACTTCTACTTTAAAATCTAGAGAAATTGACTCTGCATAAAATGTCAGATTTCAGGTCAAAGTTTCACATCTTTTCCTTAAATTCTTTGAAACAATTCAAACTGCTCTAGAGTCGGAGATGATGACCCTTAAGATCACTGCACTCTCACACCTGAAACAGACGGCCTCTTTCCTTTTCCTACGACATCATCTTTTGTCTTTTCAACAGGATCTTTGTCCACACCAATCCCTTCTGACATCTCTTTCACCTTGTCCATCACTGGTTGCGGATAGCTACAATAAAAGCACATGATCAAAATTAAAATCGACTAGCGGCTATATATTAAAAAGAGAGAAACCAGTGTGTGCAAGCATTAGAACAGAGCGCATACCGACAGCCCAAGAACGTCTGATTGGCCCAAACTTTGGAGAGAGAAAGAAGCCTGTCCAGACTGGGAGTTGAGACTCCTGGCTGGATGGTCGGAAAGACCTCCATATTGCGCAGAACAAACTCTCGTCTGGCATGCCAGTGCTTATTTGTCTCAGAGAGCTCTCTTAAGGATTCCACCCAGTGTGCCAGGTGAGGGTTTTGCTGAAGGTACTCCGAAACAACATCCTGACAACTCCCCTCTGCCATCACTGGAATAAAAGGAAAATTATTTTATAATGAGTGTGTGATGTTGCAGCTATTGCACAACGAAACACTGTTGTTGACGGTGGAGTGACTGGTTGCTTTACTTCCGAGGAATCCCTCATGTTTCCTTCTGGCTCTTCCTTTTAGTTATGCTGTATGTAGTTTGTCCTGCCGGAGTCCCTGCTTGCACTCTACACGAAATATACATTTCAACTTATAAATGTGATTGCAACCCTTGGACCATACCCAACTGTTCTCTATCTCTGTCTCCCTGTCGAGCTGCACATGGTGCCTCTTAGCTGCCAGTTATCCGGACCCCGCATCCCCTTGGGACCTGTCTGACTCATCCTGGTTCTCTGCTTCTGGTTGGAGATCTCGACACGTGATCTGCTTGGGAATGCGTGTGGCGACTAGGGACGATTCCACTTGACCATGAAGATGCTCTTGGCATCGGCTGATGCAGACAGTTGTTCTCTGATGACTTGTGACTGCAGTCACTCAGTAGGTCAGGACTGAAATTCCCACGGACAGTTTTGTACTGAGCCTCTAGTGATGAATATAGATGTTATATACTGCCAACTTCCAGCCATCTAACACACAAAATGACTGCAGATCAATCCCTGCTATCTGATATCACTAAAATAAGGATGGGTTCCCTGTATAGTCTGGTTCCTCGCAAGGTTTCTTCTTATGGTCTTCTCAGACTTTTTTCTTGCCACCGTCGGCTTGCTCATCATGGACAACCTGATCATTTTGAATTATACATAGCTCACACATTTTATACTCACTAATTTTCTTTTCATTCTGTAAAGCTGCTTTACGACAATTGAACTGAAATGAAAACACGCACATATGTTGTTGGTCTTTCGGCTGCTCCCGACAAGGGGTCGCCACAGCGGAATATACATTTCCTTTATGTTTCCACTAAACCTTTGTTACGAAAACTGGCTCATTTTTTTAAAAGAGTAAGCTAGCTGTAGTTTGTGTAAGTTAGTTAGTTAGTTTAACTACCTGTATTACGTTATAAGAATATAACCACATGCTAACATGCAACTGTATATTCTAATTCGAGGCATAAATATCATAAGTATCTTGACACATTCGGTTTTATTAAAACCACTCCTCGTTGGCCGCATTTATCATTATAGCATGTTAGCACAACATTACAAACCTTGCTAGCCGTCCACGGCTGGTCATTTCACTTAACATTATGATACCAGTGTAAAGTGAATTAAATATTTGTAGTATTATATAAACGACAAATGCGTAAGGTTCTGACCTTTAAATAATTCCTTTCACCGATTCTACATAACCAGGTAACATTTACTCAGGAACCGCTAGCAACATCATCAACATAGTAGGCTAATAAAAGCCACTTCCGGGTACGTCATTCAAGCACGCGATTTGTGTTTATGACGCCAGTAGAACGCGACGCAGATTTGGCGGTGTTTATGATAGACAGAGACGTTAGTGGTTCAGTAGAAGGTGAAGAAGGTGTTACGGGTTAAATCATAATATCTGTTGAATTAAATGCTGCTGTAACGATGATCCATGAACTGCTGCTTGCTTTAAGCGGATATCCTGGAACTATAATTACATGGAATAAACGAAATGGTTTACAGGTATTTATAGCTGTTTGTATAATGTGATGCTAACTTTCATTAACTGGTTCTGTGCAAACTTTCATTAACTAGTTCTGCATTATGCAGCTAGCTAATAATTAATTTATTATCAGTTTACTTAAGCAATGTAATCATTTGCATACTACTAATAATAATAATTTAAAACACATTTAGAGCATGATGTTTGGGCTAACTATTTACCTATTTTATTTAGCTGAATCCACATTGGTTGCCAGGTTTGCTTTTTATACTCTGTATACTCACTCACTCATCGTCTATACCGCTTAATCCTGTATACAGATTTGCAGGAGTACTGAAGCGTATCCCAGTACACTTAGGGCACGAGGCAGGGTACACCCTGGACACGGTGCCAATTCATCACAGAGTTCACACACTCATTCACAATCTATGTCCAATTTGGGAACGTCAATTAGCCTAATCTGCATGTCTGCATGGACTGGGGGAGAAAACTGGAGTACCCTGAGGAAACCCACCAAGCACGGGGAGAACATGCATCTTCCATGCACACAGAGGCGGGATTCGAACCTAGCCAGGAATCGAACCCGGACACCAGAGGTGCATGGCGACAGCGCTAACCACTAAGCCACCGTGCCGCCACACTCTGTATAGTGCTTGTTCTTTTCAACATGGAGTCACATGACGTTCAAGCACTGTGTGTTGATTGTTTCAGGTGTCCCAGGATCTGCCCTTCCTCCATCCCAGTGAAACCAGTGTCCTGAACCGGCTGTGTAAGATGGGGACAGACTATGTGCGGTTCACAGAGTTCATAGAGCAACACACGGGTCATGTCCACCAACAAGTAGGAGCAATCCTGTTCTTAAAGTCTTCCAGCTAGAACTAAAACCTTTTTTTTTTTCCTTCTTCAAATTCTCAATATTGATCTGATCATTGAAGTCACTGTACTGACCTTTTCTCGGTCTCTGATTTCTAATTTGTTCTATCCAGGAGCACCACTTGAGCCAGCCGAGCCAAAGTGGATTACACGGGATATACCTGAGGGCTTTCTGCACTGGCCTGCACTCCATGTTGCAGCCATACAGACAAGCATTGCTAGATCTTGAACAAGAGGTGTGACATGAGCTAACAGGAACACATTATAAATATCATTCATCTTTTATACGAATAGAATATCTAACACTAAAAACAATCCTTTTAAATATTTTTGCAGTTTCTTGGTGATCCACATCTCTCTATTTCCCATGTAAACTACAAGCTGGAGCAGGTAGTGAGCACGCCGTTTAAACCCTCCTCTCAGATTTGTTAAACTAAATGACCAACTTAATCACACACTTGATGTTCTGTGCTCTTTTCTGCTAATCAGTTTCAGTTGCTGTTCCCCTCCGTAATGGTTGTTGTGGAGACCATCAAATCTCAAAAGGTTCATTGCTTACATAGACATTTTCTACAAATTGACATAAATAATAACAAGCAAATATGAACAAAACAAGCCAAATTTCTTTATTTTTGCCCTAATCAGATCCATGGATGTCAGATTCTGGAGACTGTTTACAAGCACAGCTGTGGAGGACTGCCACCTGTTCGCATGGCCTTGGAAAAGTGAGCATCTTTCAGACACCACAGTCAAACTAGAGATTTTTGAACTGACTTTTGGTGTTAGTGTGAATGTGTAAAATCTCTTTGATTGATTCCAGTCGAACTCATTCGGTTATCATCTAACACATCAAATATTTTGCTCGAGCAGGATTCTTGCAGTGTGCCACGGCGTGATGTATAAGCAGCTGGCTGCATGGATGCTGCACGGCCTGCTCCTGGACCAAAGTGAGGAGTTCTTTGTGAGGCAGGGACCCAGCGCAGGAGGAGCTGCTGCAGCACAGGAAGAAGAGGAGGAGGACCTTGGCATTGGAGGGCTCAGTGGGAAACAACTTCGAGAGCTGCAAGACTTGGTGAGAAATTCAGTCGTTCTTGAGAACTGCGACAAAACATGTTTTAAATTTGTAAAAAAAAAAGTTATTACTAAAAACTCTGTATATACAGTTGAACAGTGAGGTGTGGAGTGTGAGGATTTTTTTGTTTAAAAAAAAAAATTGCATTACAGGATTTTTTTTTTCAACACCGTCAGACATTAAAAGATGTATTTAAATTATATTTATATTCTTGAAAATATCTAATAATCGTGTTTTTGTTTTGTTTATAAAAAAAATTATGTCTTGTAATTTTTAAAAAAAATCAATACAAACTGATAAAAACTGGCTTCCTCTAAGTTATTAGAAAAAATACACCTTGCTTTTGACCTAAAAACAGTAAAGTAGAAATCCTATTAATAAAATGGTCTTTAATGTTAAGTAATGTAATATTTTATTAGAAATACACTATTGTGGGAACAATGGGACTGTAACAGTAGGCAGCGTCATCATCAACTTTTACTTCATACTTGGATCGTGTCCCAGGTGTTCCTCACCACATGTGACACTAGGGAGCGTCCTTAATGAATGTCATGGTTGGCAGCGTCGTCTGTGGCGAAAAGGGTTACATCAGGTCGAGCTCAAGGCTACTGAAACCCCGGATCAGAGTGTCTGCAGCGACAGTGCATACAATAGGCAGAAGTAGGTGCTGCTGAAACATTGGAGCGGCGTGATGAGCGGCAGCAAGTTGACCGCACGCTCAATTCGCATGTAATGGAAGCACGCAGGTGTCAGGATCTGTATGTGGGCGGAGCCACAGGTAAACCTCATGTCCGTTGGTAACCTCTAGTTAGTATAAATGGTGAGATCTTTGAAAGATAGCAAAGGTTTTACAGATACAAAACTATTAATGTATAGACCTTAATAGATAGATGATATAAAAAATCAAATATATGAAAACTGATTATAAATTGATACAATGTGTTTTTAGAGCTGGTTTAACACTAAATACAATAAGCAGATCCAATGTGATTCATTACTGTGCACAAAGAGTTCTGGGATTGTTGCGTTTCCTGGACATGGCTTGACCTGAGAGGCACACAGAAACCTGAATAAAAGAAATGCACAATGACACAGCAAATACATTTGATATTAGTTATTATAGCAACAATAATAAAGAGCTGTGAATATGATTTTGAATACAGAGATGCCAGTATTGACTTAAACTTGTCTTATCATTTTTCCAGAGAGTGTAGCTCAATAAGTATCGAGACCTGTGCACACTTCTTGAATTGTTCAATCATTATACCTTGATTTGAATAATTTATGACTATGACTGTTGATGGATTTTAAAAACCTATAATTTGCTTGAATCTTAGTCAAAAGGACATAACATCATCCAACATTCTATGGGTGGAAATGTACCAAGCATGTTGATGTGTGGATAGACTAATGTTTAATTATGTACATTCTTGTTTCTAATGGAGGAACAATATTTCCTAAATTTTTCCTGTTCTTAATCAGTGTTTTTAATCCCTTTTATCTTAACATTGAGCATAATTACTTTGTGAAACAGTCTTTAAAAATTCATTCCTGTAGTTATTAGGGACAGGAATCATCAGGGACCAGATGATACGATATTATCACGATACGTAGATGCCAAGATTTGAAACAGTCTCTCCGTTAATGTGTGTGTGTGTGTGTGTGTGTGTGTTTACACATTACACACACACACACACACACACACACACACACACACACACACACACACCACCTGCGCGCATAAACTGAAACACTTATCTGTCGGGATTTATTTTTACTTTTTTTAAAGGTAAATTGCAAGTTAATTTGTTTTATTTTTACTTTATATTTTGTGTTAATTATTTTTATGTATTTATTTGTTTGGGCTGTAGAACGAATAATTTGAGTTTTCATTATTTCTTATGGGAAAATTGGATTTGGTTTATGAGTGTTTTGGAATACGAGCCCGCCTCCGGAATGAATTATGCTCGTAATCCAAGGTTCCACTGTATTCTGATTTTTTTATATATATATATATATAAAAAATCAGAATACAGTGGAACCTTGGATTACGATCATTAATTAATTTATTTATTTATTTATTTATTTATTATTATTTTTTTTGACAGTTTTAAAT
>JAQMYJ010000023.1:11818742-11832277 GCA_030014305.1 Clarias laeviceps
GAATACAGTGGAACCTTGGATTACGAGCATTAATTAATTTATTTATTTATTTATTTATTTATTATTATTTTTTTTTACAGTTTTAAATGAACTTCGAAAATAATTTGCTCCAGCCGAACAGAAATTGTTTAGAGCACGTTACCTGCAGGACTATAGAGAAAAGGCGACATTTTACTACCTCAAATGCAAACATATGTAAATAAACAAATATATATATATATATATTTTTTTATTATTTTGCATCATAACTGATAAGATCCCCCCCCCCTCCCCTTCTCTACTAGTGTAACTTGTTTAGCTGAAGATATTGTATTTTTCTGCCTTATTGCATGTTCTGAGCTCCTCTCATGTTGTTCCTCTGTAGCGACTGATCGAGGAGGAGAACATGCTGGCTCCTTCCCTGCAGCAGTTCTCCCTGCGTGTTGAAATGCTGCCCTCGTATATTCCTGTCCGAGTGGCTGAAAAAATCCTCTTTGTCGGGGAATCGGTGCAAATGTTTGAAAACCACAACCAGAGTCCCTCCAGAGCTGGTAAAGGTTCACTAGAGTTTATGAATCATGACTTTGTATTTGAGTTTATACAGTGTAAACCTTGCTTTAACTTGTTCAATGCAGGTTCCATACTGAAACACCAAGAGGACACGTTTGCTACAGAGCTCCACCGACTCAAACAGCAGCCACTGTTCAGCCTGGTGGACTTCGAGAATGTCATCGATGGAATTCGCAGCACGGTTGCTGAGGTTGGTTATGAGGCACATTGCTTGCTTGCTTGTTTGATTGATTGATTTAATTACTCACAATACCACATAGTAACCTATTCGTTTTTGTCTTCTAGCATCTTTGGACTTTGATGGTGGAAGAATCTGATCTTTTGGGTCAGCTCAAGGTAAATAAGAGTATGTTATAATAGAGCAATTTATTTATATAAAGATAAATTTAACTGTAGTAAATGTTCTGTAATGCAGAATAATGTAGCACCACTGATTGGCTTCACTGGTACTCACAGAAGCATAAATAACCCTTATTAGTCAGGTTGGCAGCACGGTGGTGTACCGGTTAGCACTGTCTTCCTGCAGCTCCAGGGTCTGGGTTTGATTCCCACCATGGTGGGTTTCCTCCCACAGCCCAAAGACTAGCAGATTAGATTAATTGGCATTCCCAGATTGCCTGTAGTGTGTGAATGTGTGTGAATGTTGACCGAAGGTCCTACCACGGTTGAAAAATTGAGAATAAACAGACCATATCAGACCCTTACTCGATATCGGTATCAGCATCCCTTTGTTTTTATCAACCTTCATGCACCTTTAATTTCCCTGTAGATCATAAAGGATTTTTATTTGTTGGGACGTGGTGAACTGTATCAAGTCTTCATTGACCTTGCCCAGCAAATGCTGAAGACCCCACCATCAGCTGTGACAGAACACGGTGTGTACGACTTGAGCTGTCCAGAACCTCTCATTTCATTCTGCCTACAAATTTATGATTTATTATTGTCATGTATGACCAAAAAAAAAAAGATCTCTTTGTAATAATTTAGAAATGATCATTGGTGTTATAACTTCAACACATTTTTTTTCCAGATGTGAATGTGGCCTTCCAGCAAGCTGCACACAAAGTTCTGCTTGATGACGATAACTTGTTACCCCTCTTGCACCTCACTATTGACTATCAAGGCAAAGACACCAAAGGTACTTGTTACCACCAACAGCTGCTGGTTTCCGAGCAGCTCCTTTATATAATGTAATAGAGTCTATTGTTAAAAATCTGTTGCTAGGGCCATTGTAAATCATCTCTTTTTTTCCCTATAGATTGGATGGAAATAGTGTGGGTAAAGACATATAGTGCCACTTAGTGGTGGTTGCTAGTTTTTTCAATAAAAGTCAGAATTTAATTCTTGGAGCTAAACTTGCATGGTAATTATTTGAATAAAACCAGATAATATCATTGTTAGGGTAACATATGCCTTTGCCTTTTTGTACAGTTGGAGTATAATGTAATGTCTAATATAGTTTTTTTTTTTTTTTTTTTAATAACTAAAAATTACAATAACACCAGATCGAGCATGGTCTTTAGCCTAAAATATACCACCAGGTTTGTTGGAATACTGACATTTCTTTAAGAATTAACCAGACAAAGACTTTGAAAATCCCCACACACCCTGTCAAAAGAGAAACTTCCAAGTTGATCATTGTAAAGTGCATTCTTTTAACATAATGTTATGTGTGTGTGTGTATAGAGGCGTCTGGGACTCGGGAAGGCACCACACCTCCTCAGGAGACTTCTCCTCGAGATCCTCCTTCTACAGGCTGGGCTGCGCTCGGACTGGCCTACAAAGTGCAATGGCCCCTGCACATCCTCTTCACTCCTGCTGTGTTGGAAAAGTAAATGAATAAACTGAAATGTGTCGTGTGCATGCCGTTGTTCTACTGGTGAATTTCCTGCTACACCTCTGGTTCAACTCAGACTGAATTCAGAAGCAAAGTTCAAGACCTTATAAGTGTGTCTCAGGTATTGGATTTGTTTTATCATCTCTGTACATTTGATTGTGTTTCTGCTCTTCTTTAGGTATAACGTAGTGTTTCGGTACCTGCTCAGCGTGCGCCGGGTGCAGTCGGAGCTGCAGCACTGCTGGGCCCTGCAGATGCAGCGCAAACACTTAAAGTCTAACAAGACCGAGGCAGTCAAATGGAGGCTGCGAAATCACATGGCGTTCCTTGTAGATAACCTGCAATATTACCTACAGGTCCTGAGCCACTTCACTTCAGTAGTAAGTCTTTTCTTCGTATTCTGTATTTATGATCACCATTTCTACAATTGATTTCGCACTCAGGTGGATGTCTTGGAGTCGCAGTTTTCACAGCTTCTGCAGCAGATCAACTCGACACGTGACTTCGAGAGTATTCGCCTGGCTCATGACCATTTCCTTAGTAATCTCCTAGCGCAATCCTTCATCCTTCTCAAGCCCGTAAGTTTAACAAAACTTTTTTTTTTTATTCATCCATCTTATTATTCATAAACTACAGTGAAACTCATTACCCTTGTGAGGAATATAAGTCTAGATGTAATTCCACTTCCTATGCTTTGCATTTTAATGCGTTTGTCTTTTCTAGGTGTTTCATTGTTTGAATGAGATTTTGGATCTGTGTCACAATTTCTGCTTGCTGGTGAGTCAGAACCTGGTGCCACTGGACGAGAGGGGAGCAGCTCAGCTGGACATTATGGTGAAGGTCAGTCCACTGAGGCTGTGTTACTGTGTCCACAATGTATTCTTTTTTTTCCAAGACCATTAACAACTCCTATCTTACTGTAATTTTGAATGCCAAAATGTTGTTTTCCTTCTGAAAGTATCATGCAGAGATGATTTTCTCTGAGATTATATAGTACTATAGTGCAAAAGTCTTATATAACAGAATTGGTACAGCATATAATATGGTGCCTCTGTTTATCATGTCAATTATGTACAAAATTATTCAGTATTTCCATATGTATCTTAAATCAATTAATAAATAACATTACAGGAGAATATATGCATGGTTATAAAGAAAAAAAATATAATACAAGACAGACCGGTTTTCAGATGGAAACAAAAACCTAATGTACACTCCTGAGATTTGCATAAAAATAGAAAGGAGCGAGTGTGACAAAGTTACCAGAAGAATTCATTCTCCAGCAAGCTCAGTAAAACCGAACAACTGTTTTACTTATAGTTCTGTGCAAAAGTCCTGGGCACATACAAAAATATGACATAAGCAAAGGATGCTTTTGAAAACATTTCTGCATAAAAGAAACTTCTATAAAGAGCAATAAAATAAACAGTCCATATTTGGAGTAAAAACCCATTGCTTAAAATCAGGAGTTTGACAGATTTGTGCAGTTTTATAAGAAAACAGCTGTTAGGTTTTACTGAGCATTTAGATTAGATTTAGATTTCAGTGTATTTTAAACTTTAAAAGTGTCTTTGCCCATTATCAGTGCATCATAAATTGAAACTATGACTTTGGGAAACTCCGCTGCTGAATTATCGCCAGAGTATAATTCTGAACCATGTTGCTGTTTGATCAGGGTTTTAGTCGCCAGTCATTCCTGCTCTTCAAGATCCTTTCGAGTGTGCGTAACCACCAAATCAATTCAGACCTGGCTCAGCTACTGCTGCGTCTAGACTACAACAAATACTACACCCAGTCAGGAGGCACGCTGGGAAGGTAAGTGTCATGAAGCTAAAATAGTTTGTCACGTTGTTTGTTAATTACAGCAATAGTAATACTTGTATTTCTTTTTGACTGACAGTTTTGGGCTCTGAGATGGAACTGGAGGATGCAGTGTCAGCGTATAATGTGTAAATACACCCTGAGGTCATAGTTCGAGATGTAATACCATTTTATATTTGCATTCACACACACAGTCTACTTTCTGATATTTATGTTGGCTTGTCTTTTTTTGTGACATTTCTCAAACTAAATGCGTTATCTTTGTAAATACTATTACCTGACTTATAAAAATAAACCCAATGGGAAAAAAAGGAGACGCACAGTTTATTATGTCAAAAACAGTTTTAAAACTATATACAGTAAAAGCAGGCAGGTGCTAAAACAGTAAAGGATGTTAAAAAAAATACAGACGGGACAAATCTTAAGAAGAGTAATCATGATGGTACTCAGGCTGGCTGTCATAGGCCAGACGTTCCCCACAGATCACACATTGAACGAGCCACTCCAGAGACACCATCGGCGTGTTCGTGGCCATCACACACTTCAGGACCTCCACAGGACAGGGAGATATAGCCACGACCAGATCTAACCCCTCCGCAGAAATATCTGCAAACCACGACAAAGGAAACCACTGGAATTATAGACGTTGGGTATTCAGATTGAACATTTTCACTATATCAGAAAGTGTAAACAATTTGGATTAAATCTCAAGTTATAGGAAAAATGTCTTATTAAAAATTCAATAAAATCAAGTAAATTAAGCCGTTTCCCACAATTCCTTCCAAATCCCCATGTTCCCTTGTAAGTCATACATTTCCAATGAGCTGTGTATCACAGGCAGACTGCAGATTTGATTCAATTTCATATTTTGGCATTGCAAATTTTGATTTAATTCAATATCACTAAAGTTTGTGGGATTTGTCTCAAGTAGCTATACCTCATACTACTTAAAATATTTAACTTTTAAATGCTGTTTTCCTTTGTTGTTAATTGTTTAAATCTCATTTCACGTACAAAGCAATTTTTTTCCACCTGACAAGCTTCTGTGCTTCACACCAGTCCAGTAGGTGGTGGTATTATTACACCAACCACACAAACTTGAAAGAAGAATCTACTCTTGTATTTGCTGAGGGTGCAAGCAGTTTACTTGGTACATTTTTAAGGAATGTGTCAATTTTAGACTATTTGAAAACAATGTATGAATCAAAAAACTCCCCAATTAAGAGAAGAGAAGGAGCCTTTGTCACATGCGTTACAGTACAGTGAATCTTTTTTGGCATATCGCATGTGGGAAGCTGGGGTCAGAACAGAGGGGGTCTGCCATGATGGAGCGACCCCTGGAGCAGACAGGCTTAAGGGCCAAAAAGTGGCAGCTTGGTGAACCTGGGGCTTAAACATCCGATTAGTTACCCAGAGCCTTAACCCACCTGACCTCCCCTATGAATTGAATTGATCAGCAAAAGATTGATTAAATTGAATATTAAATTAAATCTCAGTTTTACTCTTCCCCACACTTTCCAATCTACTCCAGACCCTTACTGTTTGTTAAAATAATGCAATTTCTATATCTGCTTTGTGGAAAAATATGCTGTATATTGTAATAATTTTGTTTTATCATATTATTTATATTTTATTTTTATATCATCATCATCATCATCATCATCAAGTGGAATCTCTAAGTGAACCTACCAGAACTGTTGTTGCTTATTTTATGTTGCTTGACCTTTGCAGCCCCACACATGGTAAGCAAGGACATCCACAAATCCACACGATCTTCTGAAACCAGCAGAACCTTCAAAGCTTTGAAAGGGTTACAGCGTGCATGCCTGTGGATAAATATAAATATCTTTAAAATCCTTCTGTATTATAATGTAATAAATGTTTGTCAGGTTACAGCACAATAAAAGAATGGCTAAGAATTCGTCTTTCAGGAAATTCTCTCCATACATGACAGCAGTTACTCATGGAATACATGTCTGTGAAATCGTTTCCATCAAAGTAAAAAACAATTCAACCACTGAAAAGGAACTTTACTGACTGAGCAAAAAAGACAAGCTTTACTGAAATATACAGAGTGAAGTATACAGAATTACTGAACACTGTTAAGAGTCCAGCAGCTGATTGAGCCTCATTTATCAGGCTTGACATAAACAAGTGTACTTGTAAATCACTCATATACAGTAGGATATGTACTGATGAAAATCGGCTTAGTTTGGAAGAAAAATGTCTGTATCCTAATAGAGCTCCTGAGTTTGTCTATTTAAGGAGAATCACTAATGCAATCTCAATGTGTTTTACCACTAGTTATTTTTCAGCTTGTTTCAACCTTGTAAAATCCAATAAAATGCACTTGGTAGTAAGATAGAAGACAGCTGTTGAAGATGGAGATCCTTTTCCTCTAATTTTATTCATAGGACATATTCTAAATAATGCTAAAATAATGTAGATCAAGTTTAACATATTAAAACATTATATTAAAATGTAATATTTACAATGCTGTAAAAACTTCTTGACCTGCCCCTCTTTTCTTTATATTAAATTACGTGATTTCGATTAAATGAAAGAAATCTAAACAAATGTTTAACCATGATGGGCTGCAAAGTGCCTAAATATACATTAAATTAGTAGCTTAATTAACAAGTTTGCAGCAACCTCATTTCCCCTCTCGTCTGTTCCAACCACTCAGCATCAGCAGTATACTAATCACCGGTCTGATCATCTGTATCTGTTTCTCACTGGTTCATGCCTTATGTTAGCCATTCCTTTAGGCTTGAACGATTCATGTCATGTGACTTAAACAAAAAACATTCCTCTAAAACTGGGCAGGTACAGGAACTGAAGTGAAAATCAGAGACAAGATCTTTCCAAACATATGAGTCTAAAAGTCTTTTAGGAAGCCTGAAGAACTATTCAAGACTACATTAAAAATATATTAAAAAAAGTCTGGCTACGAATTATTAAAGTGTCTTGCACAGTACTGTATGTTAATAACTTTTTGACCTGCGCACTATAATATAACAATATAATTATCAAACTTTACAGAAATGCCTTTTTTTTTATTAAAATGAAAAAGTCTGAATGCTCAAACCTAGCCGATTTGTTGTTAAAATTCAGTTAATTAATAAACCTAACTCAATGTTAGGTTTATTAAAAAAAAAAAAAAAAATGCATTATTGCTGTTTTACTGGCATACATCCTTAGCATACCTATATATTGCAATGCATGTTGTTTACCACAGAAATTGGTCTTCTAGTATCATCATATTTGTATTTATATTACATACTTTACTCAAATTATCACATACCCAATCGAAATATATATATTTTTAAAACTACTTGTCCAGGACAGATGTAAGTCATGAATTACCATTCTATGATTCGTTTCTCTGGCCCCACTCCAGCAGGGAGCAGGTAGTTCCTGTAGTTCATCAGCTTCTTCTCTTGACAGCAGTCACGCACCCAGACCTGAGACACACAGGGCACTCCACCCGCCACACACAGAAGGTAGGTCTGCGTGCGGCAATGCTTATCCGCAATCAACAGGCTCTGATACGCTGCTTTACACTGAACAGACAGAACACACAGGAACCTTTAGACTTAACGGTGTTTAAGTGCTGCAGAAATAATCCAGACTACTAGAAGTACCAAATAAGGTCTTACCTGTTCTTCATTAAATTCAGGCAGGATCATTCCTCCACCAGCCTCTAACTGCCTCTCTGTGTACTGCTTGTTATATGGAGCTGTTGGCACATATTCTAACAACATAAAAGGAAACAGAGTCTGCCATAGCCCGAAATAATAAAGAGCCCAAGTTGTGAGAATGATGAGCCTCATTTCTCACCTTCCTCTGCATCGCTGGTAGTCTGTTTGGACCTCCTGCCATTGTCAGAGGATGCAGTTAGCATGAAGACAAAGCCCATGAAGAGAGATGTGCTCTCAGGAAGAGGGCCGTGAGTCACCAGTAGGTCACTGGGGTCAGATGGCAGCTCAGCTCCGCTCCCAGACGTGTCCAATGGAGCCATTCTCAAACCTAAAGCCACATATTAAGACAGAAGTATAAAATATATGGTGGTATATAATAATAAAGAATAGGTCAGGAGGATTTTTTCTTTTTTTCATTTCGCCTAAAAAGGTGCAACTTTTCTGTCCTTAACGTAGCTAGCAAGTACTGAAGGTTTCTCACAAATTACATTTTTGTATAAATCTATGCTCTAGTCTTTATAAAGTTCATATACAACACCATTATCAAAGCTCTGTAATATTATTTACATAAATAATTTAGCAGAAATCATAAGTACTTAAAAATCTAAGCACCTAATAAAAGTGTGGTTTTATAATGTATGTATTAATGGAATATATTTTAGATGAAATTGACTTCCATAACTTGTTAGCCACATTATAGTTTCATGGCTATAGCACAAAAATATAGAAGCAATTCATCAACAAAACATTTAGGAAAAAAAAAAAGAGAATAAAATGAATATATATATATTTTTTCTGGCCAAACCGTGTTTTATAAAAACACTAGAATCCAATACACCATACTTAGTGATTCCTTTTCAGTGGAACATGCAAAATAAAATGAACCACCACCCTGTGAGCATACACACACCAATTCCACCTGCCGCCCCAAGATCTACATACCAATATCCATAAGCCAGTTGGAGCTGCTGCTCATTAAAGCTCAAATAAAGGGACCTTGATTCATGTTTGTAAATGGTTTGAAAGTCACAAATTTATGTAAACTCTTTGAGGTTTGTTAAAACACTAAGATACTAAACCAGAGTACATGTTTCTCTCAAATATTAAAATACTAATAAAACTTTCAAAACTATTCAAATCTAATGCAGATTTTCAAAATGAGATTAAAATGCAGAATGTCTTAGACAATAAGATTAATACAATTTCTACCAATAAAAGAAACATAAATTCATGAAGGCATCATTAAAAGCATTTTAAAAACAGGAACTCTAAAATGAAAGTCCTTGGTTCAGGCTGCTGTCCTGAAGCTGCACGTCATTAATCTCTGTCCGGACTGTGCATGGCACCCGTACCCGATCTGGCCCCACCCCCTCTGCGCCCTCTCTTTGCCGGTGTCCTCTCGTCCTCTGTGGAACTTGCAAGTTTCCGTTTCCCCGGGGTTCTTGGGCTGTTTGTAGAACTGCTGTTTGGTGTTTCAGGTCCGGGCTTGTTTCCACGGCGACGACGCTTTCCTTCTACAAGGTTATCTACAAGGAGATTATGAACTGTTAGCACATATAGGCTCCTGAATTTACCCCTCTAAAACCCCCCCCACAAAAGCTCCATAAACTTGAAAGTACTTAAAGGACTTATGAGAAGAATGGTGGGACACACCAAGGCTGATATCGGATGCCATGTTCTGAGGAGTCGAGGGTTCATAAGGGCCGAGGCCAAACTGTTCCCTCAGGCGGTTGCCCTGCTCCATGGTGAGAATCACTGCAGTCCTGCTGTACAATGTGCTCTGGCCATCTTTCTCTACGCAGTACAGCAGCTCGGCACCTTGACGCTTATGAGCCTTCACGACTCCTGTCAGCAGAACACATACATGCAGAAATGTTAATTAAGTATTTTATTCTTCATCACTGGTACTTGTGGAAAACACTGAGGTACATCATTAAATCTCTCTAGCCTTTCACCTGTGTTAAAGAACTCCTCCTCGGTCAATGCTGTGACTTCAGTCTCCAGTGGAATGGGATCACACAGCAGGATGTCCTTCCCCTGTGCCTCACACTCCTGATTGTCGTCGAACAGGAGCCGGAAGCGGTTCTCTCCCAGGTCCCGAGTGATGGTGCCCGAGTAGAAAAAGGAATTGGATGACCACTTGGCCATCACACGGAGTCCGATGAAGCTACTGCCCCCTTGACTGTTTTCTGGGGACGTGGTGTTCAGTGTATCCAAGCGGCTAGACGGGATGCGGGCGTTTGTATGAGTGAGGTGCTCGTCTTCTGACGAAGACATAGCCGGGCCATGGGCGCCTCCTCTCTGTGCTGATCTTCCACCCCTGAGTGAGAGCAGCAGCAACAATCAGCAAGAAAGTCACTCAGTCATAACAGCGATGGCGATATAGTTGGGCTTATTACTAAGGTTTTGAGAGACCAAATGTTAGAAGGATTTGAAAGAAAGCACACTAATTGAAAAATGTTAGAAGTAGGACATTCCATCCATATGTTTACGTAAATATTTAGTTAAAAAGAAGGAAAGTTAAATATATTTAAAAAATTATCTTTTGCAAAATATGTCAAAAGGTTTTTAAAACATGCCATTTGCATATTGTCATAGATAATGTTTTTCCCAAAAATAATAAACCCAGCTAAATTCTTGTTTCAACAAAGAATTCTCCCTTTGGTGCATCATTCCATATTAATAAATAGAACATTTTAAGGACAAACTATTTTTTTTTTTTATTCTGTAAAGCTGCTTTGTGACAATGACCAACATTGAAAGCACAATACAAATTAAATTTAATTGAATTTTTACTTTATTTTCACTTAGCATTCGCAAAACATTTGGATGAAATTCCACTACCTTTCCCATTAAATTTTAAGAGGCTTTTTACGGATAGAATCATGTACGGAACGAATCAGTAAGCCCTCACCTGGAAAGTGGACCTCGTGAGGGGGGTCTTCCTCGACGCCCGTGGCCTCGGGGGCTTAGCGGGGCAATGGACGGAGAACCCCAAATGCCTGTTAGCTCTGACCCCACTGCCTGTCTACCCCCTCGCCTGGGGCTAAGAACATACACACAGAGACACACAGACGGAGGGGTCAACAGACACGCCCTCAGCCAGCTAGTGTGTAGAAGCAGCAGTGGGGAAGTAGCTGTGCAGGCCATGAATTCTGATACTGATACCTTATACAGTATTGGCCAATAGCATGGAGACCAAAGTGAAATTCAATGTTTTAATGATGTTTTCATTAATTTTCTATACTGCTTTATCCTGTACGGGGTTACAGGAAGCCTGGAGCCTATACCAGGAGACAGGGTACACCTGGATAGGGTGCCAATCCAACACAGGGTGCGCGTACCCACACACATACAACGAGCAATTCTGGGCCAATTAGCATAACCTACATGTTTTTGGACTGTGGGAGGAAACCGGGGCACCCAGAGGAAACCCACAAAGCACGGGAAGAACATGCATAAACTCCACACATACAGACCCGAGGCTTGACAAACAACCCTTGACAAAGGAGATTTGAGCCCATAGCAATAAGAATTCAAATTTGTTGTTTTATGCCACAAAATTTCTACACAAGAATCAATATTTTGTGTGAATTCCTTCATTCTTCAAAACCTGCTGGATTGCTTCATAAAGATCATATAAAAAAAAGTTTGCAATTCGCTTGAGAATTCCCTAGTTTTGGGCTTTTTTTTTAGTGCAGAGGTGGAGACCAGGCTTCAGAAAGTAAAAGTCCTGCTGCATAGTTGTTCCATCCATTAACTAAACCAGCTGATTCTAAACAAGTACAACTCAACAGCCAGATAGGTGAGAACTAATCGGTGAGTTGGTTTTGAGTACTACTCCACATGACATACTGTATGGTGTCTTAATACTTTTGGCCATCATTGTATAGCATATCATTTTCAAAACCTTCTCTCTGAGAATTTGTTATAGCGGAGGCCTAATTAGTTTGTGAGAGACTGTACCTAGACAATGTTTTGAGGAGACTAATTAGATCATAATCTAGGACATAGACTAGGATCTGTGTCTTTGTTAGGAAGAACGGAGTGTAATATAGCACAGATCACAATTTTAGTTAAGATTTATTTTGGTTTGCAGAAAAAAGGTGCAATAAAAATACTTTTTCTTTTCTTTTCAAAAGCATTAAGGTGTATAACTCCCTGCATGCAGAGGTGTGAATTTGATTGATTTAATAAAAGTAAAGCAGTAAAGAAAAATTTCAGACAAATATATGAATTTTAATACATTTTAATTTGGTTAAAAAAAAAATATATATATATATATATATATATATATATATATATATTTTTTTTTTATTTTTTATTTTTGGTCTGTTTTGGTCCTCCATAGTATCCTAAAACAGCGCAATATTTGAATTAACCTGTGTAGTGGACGACATGAGTGGACAGCGTGTAGTTCATCTTGGTAGAATCAATCATTTGCCCAGGCCAAGCACTTTTTAGACAATCCCTAACTGACTCCATTACTATAACACTCTGTTGATCAGCATTTTAGAGATTAAATTCAGTGCGGTTTAACCAGAGATAATATAAAATGACTTTCAACCACTCGGTTCTCAGAAAGATATATATTTTGTTCTTCTGTCCACAGCCATGCTGCTGCATTTAGGGGCTCGCCTTTTTCACCCAGTTTACATCTGAAATATCTTTACATTTCACTTCAGGCCACCTCATTACTGCAGCCATCTCTTAAAGTCTAATCTCTGAATAAGATGCGACAAAGCTCAGCTCTTATCACAAATTTCTTGATTTTCCTGCAGGTCATCTTATAAACTTCATCAGAATTTGTCCCTGCTAGGTCACACAGCATCATTTCTCTCAGTGTTGTGTTTAAAGAGACAGATTCCTATTAGCCAGATCAAATAAAAATTTGCATACAAAAAGTATTGACGGTTTTAAAATGCTAGTATAATCCCACTTTTAAAACTCTAGTACTGCAGCGTTATTGTATACACTAACTACAACACTAATATTATTGTTCTCAAAGTTTTGTGTCTCCACTCTGAGAGAGAGAGAGAGAGAGAGAGAGAGAGAGAGACTAAGAAAAGAGCTACTACTGACAGCTGCATACATGCTTAGGGATGTCCAACATATCAAAATGGAAAAAAAAAAGGAACTGTTGCAATTCTGTTGAACTACCAGGTCTAATAGTAAGACATTAATGCACTACTTTGTTGTTTGATTCCTCTTATGAGGCAAAAATGAACTGTAGCTGTATAGTGGGTACGAAAAAGTATTCAGACCCCTTTAAATTTTTCACTCTTTGTTATATTGCAACCATTTCCAAAAATCATTTAAGTTCTTTTTTTTCCCCTCATGTACACACAGCACCCCATATTGACAGAAAAACACAAAATTGTTGTCATTTTTGCAGATTTATTAAAAATATCACATGGTCCTAAGTATTCAGACCCTTTGCTGTGAACACTCATATATTTAACTCAGGTGGTGTCCATTTCTTCTGATCATCCTTGAGATGGTTCCACACCTTCATTTGAGTCCAGCTGTGTTTGATTATACTGATTGGAATTGATTAGGAAAGCCACACACCTGTCTATATGAGACCTTACAGCTCACAATGCATGTCAGAGCAAATGAGAATCATG
>JAQMYJ010000023.1:11838362-11881558 GCA_030014305.1 Clarias laeviceps
TATTCAATAATTACCGATACCGAATGATATGAAACATTATATCGTGATAATTTTTTTTGCTGTATCGCCCAGCCCTAATTTGAAGTCAACTGAATGTACAGAATGATCAGGTTATCACATCAATGGAGTTTTTCTTTCCTGATTGTACGGCCATATTCCAGCACTCAGATGTGAAAGAGTGGTTCTTAGAGCATGAGGAATCATTTTAACACATGAACTGGTGACCACATCATGTGCTTTAATCAAAGATAAGTGTAACTGAACAAAATCTTAGTGTGCGCGACGTTTTTTTTTTGGCCAGGCAGTGTACCTAGGTGTAATATTCATGAAAAACAGATACATTAAGTAAAGAAGCCAGAAAAAAGGGTGCATTCTTACTTTGCAGGCTGAAGTGTTCAGACCCTGAGCTGCCTTCTTCTACAGGGGTTACCACCTTCATTCTGAGACTCAGTTTCCCATCAACCCCCTGTGCTGCCAGCTCCTCTCCATCTCCGCTCTCCTCGACTGAGATCTCACTGGCTGCCATCGTCGTCTCCCTGGTGCAGTCATCCTCCGGCCGATCACGGAAAGTACTCGTTTCTGCAATGAAGAAATAAAATTGTAATTAACACTGTGGCAAGTTACAGAAAACAGGTAGGTAGAAGTATAATTTATGGTGACGTATACATTTCTATTACACACATTCGGATATATTAAAATGTCATACAATCGGGACGCTCACCAATAGGAGTGCTGTGGAGCGGTGTGTTCTTTAGCTGTCTGACGTGTGGAGGAGTTGCGCCTGCAGCTGGCGCGATAAGCTCCCCCTCTCTGGGAAGTGTGAAGTGGAATGGAAGGTCTGCCAAGCAAAACAGCAAGCACAATCAAAAGCATTATGATTCCGCATCATATGAAGTATTGCAATCTGAAAACAAATGTGGCAAATTCAGTAATGTGCAAAACCTGGCATATCACAGGGACTATAATAACCTATAACCTAATAAACTATACCACAGTTATTTATCCTTTGCAAACACATGACTACCATGACATAGATTACAACAGTGGGTGGCAGGAGCACGGTTAGCATTCCATAAAATGTGAAGGTAACATTACCTAATAAATGACATTTCAAGCTTTCTAATTAATAGCTAACTAATTGTTCCGGGGTTGAATCCAAAATAGCATAAAATGGGAAGGCAGTGCACTTTATCAGGGCTGAGCTAGGGATTGGAATTCAATCTTGTGTTAGAAGCTTGTTACCCATGAACATTACAACATGGACGGTTCAGAGGCAATTCTGAACAATTTAGAAGCAATTAATAAAGGGACAAAATGTTGTTTACCATTATCAGATCACGCTATTATCACGCTGCGACATCACGTTCAATATAAACAGCCAGAAGTACCCCAAACGATTATTTTACTTACCATTAACTACTCTCGTTTATTCCCTAACATTTAGGATTTTGTGCAATTTTCCACATACAGGAAGGTATTTGAAGACGACATGCACACTAAATATATTTAGTTGACATTGGTCAACTAAAAAGTCCATGGTCGATATTTAAACCGTACCTATTGATAATAAATTTATCATAATCGACCCATGATATCCAAAAACTACCAAAAGAATACCTCTGCTGTCTAATCCTTCTGGTTAATAATTGGTATGCCAATAAAATATACTACAAATATGAAGGAAGCTGTACAAGAACACTATTTCAGATGTTTGACCTTGCTGTGACATTGACCCAGTTTAAATCATTCCGAAAATCTAATTTAATTTTAATATTAATCCTATAATATTCTTAATTTTTTTTTGTAGGTTGTCAATGCCTTCCATTTTACTTAAGGAGCTTGACAATTTAAGTAATGGTTTTAAAGCTCAGGTTTTAAACTACTTGTGTATCATACCTTCTGAGCTGTCACCCAGACTTTTATTGCCCACATTCAGGACCTGTGATCCTCCACCGGGTGCTCCATCACTAGCCTGTGCATCACTGGCAACAGCTCTACTGGCCACCTGCAAATTCTGGCCTGAGCTGTTTGGCTGGGAGCCTGTGACTTTTCTTCCAGGATCAGATTTCTCCTTCGGGGACCCTCTAACAGGCTGTGAGGAACTTCTAAACAGTGGTGACTTCTCAACAGGCTTTTGCTCCTGGGAGACCCTCTCGCTCTCGTCCAGGACTATGACACAGAGGCTCTCCTCAGGCTTGCTGCTGACAGGTTGGGAGTCTTCCGCTTCATCCTCCATCTTCTCTGGAGACTCGATCTGGCTTTGAGAAAGCGCCAGGCCAAACCCAGAGCCTTCGGTCTTGCTAGTGCTCTGTATCTCTCCTTCGTCCATTCTGTCCTCATCGACATCCTTAGTGCTGTTGACATTGTCAAGATTTTCACTCTGAGACATGGGCTGGCTCAATCTTCGGTCACGGTTGACTACTGGTTCTCCTTCATCTGGAGGATTTTTGTGAGAGAATATGACAGACTGAGATTGGGACTGAGAGGGAACAGGACTTGTGCTAGTGGGTCTCTGAGCCTGTTCTTTGCTTTGTGAGCAACTACTCAAGGTCAAATCTTTACCCAAGCCACTTTCATCTATCTGCTGGCAGGCTACAGTGTTCGAAATACACCGAATCTCCTGAGGCTTAGCCACGCTGTCATTTATTTCCTTGTTTAGCCCCTTTGTCAGCTGCAAGGACATCTTTTCAGAGGAATATTCTTCATTCTCCGTAGTTTTCAGGTCAGCCTCCTGGGAAATCCCCTGTAAATTAGCAGCTTTATTAAGGCCACAATCTGTGCTGCTTTTGTCCGTTTTCTCATCGTGGTGCACAGGGACAGAGTCTCTCTCATCCTCTCCTACAGGCCCCTCAATTTCCTCAATCTGTGTGGCCTGACTGTCATCATCCACAGTGAATGCTTGAGTTTTCTTTTCAAAAACACTATTTTCACTCTCTAGCTCCAACTGGAAACATGCAGCCACTTGAGGAGCCTGGCTCTCTGCGGGTTGTTTGAATGCTTTAGCATCAAGGATTGAAGATTGACTTTCTTTTGGTGCCTCCTTTTTCTTTAAATCCTCTGGACCTTGACTGCAGACTCGAGATTCCAAAGAGGGAGTAGGCACAAAAACATCCTGTAAGGCATGAAATAGCACATGTTAATGAAGGAGGAAAGACACAGATTTTATGCCACAACCTTTTTTAATGCTTAATTATTGAGGTATAGATGGGGTTGTTTAAATTAAAGCAGCTCGGACGTTAGTGTCGACTGTAAATTTAACCACAAGTTTGTGTTAACGAACTTGATCTAATATTGTTTCTATAGTTAAAGTAGCACTTTATTAATGGTCAGTAAGTTTTCAGTCATGGGGAAAGTTTTTAGGATTTGTGCTTTCAGATTTCTCCTTAACAGAACAAACTGCTTATTTTTTGAAAGCGAGAAAGAAATTTGTGACGGGATGACTGTCTATAACTGCTGTAACAAATGTGATAACAGGAGCGTTTTCACAACAATGTGACCCTCACCAGTATGATGCATTAATAAATAAAAAACTCTGACAAACTGCTATGGGATAAGAGGAACAAATCATCTTGAGGACGTGCTGCTATGAGAATATACATCACACCATCATCAGTGTTAGTTTTTTTTTTTTTTTGTTTTTTTCAACAGCATGCTACAGTACATCATTTTATTCTTATTGTACCACAGCAAACTGCCAGCGATTACAATTTTAAAAAGAAACCAAAAATGTGCAATGAAGCATTTAACTTATCTAAAATTCTTACATGCGAAAATTCAGGCTGAGTTGGCAAGGACAAGCTTTTCTCCAAGGAATTCTGGGATACATTTGACACTGTGGTCTCTGGGACAGGATCCACATCCATTGGTTCTTCTTGGCCTTTTTGTGCTTCATCATTATGGGTCCCAGAGGTGTCCTTTGCTGGTTCTGTAGCCTCTTTAAAATCTGAATTATGAGAAAAGCATTTAGGGATCAGATTTTGTTACATCTTGTATACGAACACTTCCTCCATTTCAAAAGTCCTACCTTGCTCATTCTCCTGTCCTGTGGGTGAACTTGGAATAATGTGAGGTGTTTGGTATAGGTTGTCCTGGGTGGCTCCCACAAAATCCTCAGACTGCCTATTGCACATTTACACGTACAGTAAAAAGAACAGCACAAAGACACTAGAAGACCATGATTAGCATTAGTTTAAGGATGTCTTACTGTGACAGGCTCTCCTGCACCAATGTGTCTTGGCCGGATGGCTGCAGCACGCTGATACTTTGAGCAGGAGTGCGGGTTGGCGTCTGCTGGTGATGCTGATTCTCAAGCTCTGCTACTGTGCTGTCAACCTTAGAGCCTGAGAAATGAAAAATACAATATTAAATAAAAACATGTAGATATATACATACAAGGTTTACTGAAACATGCATTTCCTAAAATTTAAAGCCAAATGGAATTTCTGGTTGCTGTAAGACAAGATATATTGGAAGAAATGCCTGGTATTTATTTTACACAGCGATTTTTTAAAATCAAGTACATCCTAAATACAATAATACAATGGCCGTCAAACCAGTGAAATGCTGGGATAAGTGCATTAGTGTAGCGGGTGATTATATAGGGAAATTTGTTATGACTTTTTATTTTGCACAATTAAAACTTTGATTTTCAAATTCAAACGGTTCGACTTCAACAGCCCTCGTACACCCAAGTACACACTTCCAGCAAGTAATAAAAGTATTCTCAATCTGAAAATGAATACATCAGTCACATAGTGTTCCATTACATTTTTACTTAAGTTAGCTTATATTACAAACAGGAAGTGACTTTGGAAGGATGCAAATCAGACGTTTTGTACAAATCAGCTAACCTTGTCACACATTTAATAAAAAACAAATATTCATACATTTTAAAACAGTCCTAGAAGTGGTGCAAAATGTTGAATATTAAATAGTAAATGTGATACTGAATGCTGCAAGTTCCAGTTTTTAATTATTTTTTTTAAATATCTCACATTTTAATGTGCCCTCAGACTTCTGGATCCCACTCTAGAAAGAGTCAGTGATACTAAAAAAAGATTGTTGATATTTGAAGCTCTGTCCCTCACATTCATGGACGTCCATTACCAAAGCAATGATGTTAAAAACTACGCTAATTCAATTCAATTCAATTTTATTTATATAGCGCTTTTAGGTCATTGTCTCAAAGCAGCCTCACAAAAAATTGCTAATTCAGCATTATTTAACAAAGGGTGCATGGGATTAGAATTGATAAGATTGGTTAAGACAAAGACACATTTACTGCCATGCCAATATGACCATATTTGAGGTACTGGAACACTACAACATTTATAAAAAAAAAAAAAAATTATTATATTTTTAAATGATCCTATACGTACATAAAGAAATTTGTCAACTTGAAGAAAATGTGTTTAAAATCATAAGGTAAAAACTCGTCAATTATATATATATTTTTTTATTTACCCAGAAACTTCCTTTTGTGACAGATAAATCAAAATAGTAGCTAGAAAATTCAATCATATCAGAAAGACATATTTTCGATTCTTACCACTCCTTTCTCCATCAAACAAATCATCCTGAGATGACACAATTTCCTCATCAGACTCATCGACCTGAGAGTGGAGTAAGGCCCGGATGGTCAGCTCTTTCTCAGCTCTGCCATCTCCCCTCTCAGAAGCCAAGGCACTGCTGGAGCTCACCTCTGGTCTAGAAAGTAAGAGAACAAGCTTAAACACAACAAACTAGATGTAGCATCAAAAAATAAATTTAGTGTATTTCTGATTATCTTACCTTCTAAATCTGTCACCTTGACCGTCTGAGGCTGTAGATGAGCTTTTCTGTCCAGCTGAAGGGCACAGAAAAGAAAAGTTGAGAATATCAGGGAAGTTAAAGGATAAAGAGGTGTAAGTATATGTAGTGGAGATTTTGGCTTACTTTGGCTGGCTGGTTTATGGCCTTCTGCTGGCGACAGGTTGGCAGGCGTCACCTCTACATCCTCATCACCACTCCCTATATTTTGTGCCTCGGAATTGAATCCCTGACTCTCGGAAAGCACAAGACCCAACTGAGATATTCCCTCTGAATACACACAAAAAATAACACACCCACATTGTCAATAAAAACACCAAATTACTATGAGATTATTATGTAGGGGGGGATTTTGTTTTATTTTCACTTACCTTCTGTTTGTGCACAGTGAGTAGTTGAATCAGCTCCGGACTCCATGTCCTCTTGGTTAATTCTGTACAAAAAAAAAAACAAACCAAAACATAAGAATGTAGCACTGAAGCAGGGAACAAATCTGGTTTTATTCCAATCACATCTTGAAGTACCTTTTTGTATTAAAACGGGGACAAACTTCAAATACTTGACTACGCTTTTCAGCTGCTGGGTCCAGATGAGATGAACAATGGTCTACAAGAAAAACAGAGTTTAACTGTGTGCGAAAATGATAAAAAGGAAACTCTAACTACAGATTAACATTCACATACCAGCCTCTGTTACACTGTTAATCTTTTCAGTCTGGCAATCGCCTTCAGCGCATCTGTTTTTAGAAGGGGAGGCGATCAACTCCTGTGGGGGGAAAAAGAAAAGGTAGCAAAACCTCTAAGTGAACTCAAGGCTAAGAACGCAGTCGTGGGTGGAGTGTGAGATCTCACCAACACCGGGCTTTGGGATGTGGGCTGATGGTTGGAGAAGCGGCGGGAGAGTATGGCGCGATAACCGCTATCGGGGTCGTCCTCCAAGGCCACGCTGTCAGGCTGGGAGTCTTCAACAATAAGGTAGGGGTTCTCAGTCTGAGGCAGACTCGAATCCAGATCACTTCCACCTGGATCCATGAGGCGGCATCAGAGTCAGTAGGCAACTGCATGGAGAAATTTAAACACAGTCAATGAGTAAGGGAAAAGTGGGCGGGGCACCATGTGGTTCAGTCACGTGGTGCAGGAAGACCCTGGGCCTGGGTTTATAAACACAAAACAAACGTGTTGTAAAAAGACCGAACACGTTGCAAAAATTTTCCTTTTAAATTAAAGAGTATAGGTTATATTTATAGTTATCCTAAATACAAGTAATAAAGAGCTATTCAAAACACGACATGAATTAGTCATTTAGCCAACAAAAAACAAACAAATAACGTCACACTGAAACTACATAACAATACATTATGATATATGTAATTTTATGCCCATAACTCCTATTTATCCCAATATTTTGTGAATCAGAATA
The DNA here is from genome assembly GCA_030014305.1 of Clarias laeviceps. NCBI lineage: Eukaryota > Metazoa > Chordata > Actinopteri > Siluriformes > Clariidae > Clarias > Clarias laeviceps. The sequence goes on from JAQMYJ010000023.1 coordinate 11,845,590, forward strand.
GTTTCCGTCAATACATTCCCACTACAGACTTATCAAAGCTAACTAGCTAATGCTAACCATCCACGCAGAGATTTAATGCAACGCAAAACTCCTCCAAATATTAAATAAATAACCCCAAAAACATATACCTTTGCTATGTTTCTTGCTTTTAGTCATGTTGTACTGAATCCATGCACATTAGTGCAACACTAAATAAACATGAATAAAGCGGCGCGTGATGGTTTTCTGGCCAGCTCCCCCTGTCCCTCAACCCGCTGCAGCTCAGCGGCAAAAGGCCAGAAAAGAAAACCGGTGATTGGATCAAATCCCTCGAGGAAGCAACAAAACAGGACCAGTGATTGGCTGAACCGGGAGAGGACAGCCAATCATATATTATAAAACCAACAAAGGCCCGCCTTACAACAACAACTACACCGTTGATTGGCTTAGTATTTAAAAGGTGGGGTCTGGTATTTGTTTTTCTTTTTTTATTTATCACGCAAAAAAAACAGCCATAAAACACGCGATGGGAATTTCATACGTTTATAAAAAAGTATTTGCAATATGCATAATTATATTCTATACATAATATGATTACATAAATAAATGCTAAATTGCACCTGTTTTTCTGAAATCTTCAAATTCATCCAGAAACATTAAAATGTTTACATTACTTTTATTTTCTGTTAATGTGCCGTTATATTTCCTCATACCCTGACTGCTTTACAGCCTTTGGCTTGCAGTCAAATTAAATGCTGCAACAACAAATTTGTTTTGATTATCCCAGCAGGGGAAAACAGGACTTAGAGGGACAACACACAGTTATCAAGAAACACTGTGATGTTCTGCATTTTCATTGTCACATTTTGTACCCAATTCCCTCTAATGTAAACCACAGATGTGGCCTATCATATATCTTTACAATTCATTGACCAGCTAGGGGATAAAGAAATGATCAGGATATTTCCACTAAATATTTACTCTATTTTAGTGTAAATTACAACTTATACAATATATAAACTTTTTAAAGAAGTGATAGAAGCATTGACTCCATGCTATTGCAGAGTTCAGAATAGATGGATGAATGGATAGATAGATTACTCAGAAAGTAAATGCCATTTAGCATCTACCAGAAGTGCAAATAGTAGTGTAGCAGGAGTGGCTCAGTGGTAAAGGCATTGTGTCCCAGGTTCAAACCCTAGACCACCAAGTTGCCAATGTTGGGCCCTTGAGCAATGTTGGGCCCTTAACCTTCAACTGCTTAGATGAATAATGAGATAAAACATAAGTCGCTCTGGATAATGGTGTCTGCCAAATAGCATAAATGTATACATCTTTGCAAATAGTGGCATTGTGCAACTTAAAAGGTGCAGGTTAAATAAGTAGATTTATGCAGTTAATACGTGCAGTAACTCTATATATATTTTATTTGAATTAACTTTTTTTATCTTATGCAATATTTTTTAGCCAAAAATTTGGGTGACCTAAGTCAATAAACAAGCATGATTTGCATTTTTTAGACGTAAATGATGTGTACTTTTTTCATTCCAAACGTATTTGATTGGTGCAGCTAAATTCACTAGTAAGCTGGACCTTTTAAAAGGATATTGGCAGGTCCCTTAATTAATTTTTCTTCTCTCTTTTTTGTCACTTTACATGATTTAAGAATAGAAAAATATTATTGAACTCCACGACATGTAGACTGAAGTCAAACTTATTGTGTAGCAGCCCACAGATTAGATTTGGAAAGGTTTGCAAAACACATCCACAAAAAAACATATTTTTGCAAATGTGTTGTTACTCTTAATAGCTATATGAATATAAGTCTTGAGCTTGTTGGCTGGTGTCCAATGGATTTTTTCTTTTTGGAGGGGGGTGCCCTCTGGGCAGGGAAGAGTTTAGTGCATATAGACTAACACCAAGTTCAGATGAAATAACATCTTGGCCTATAACTTGAGTCTACATAGTAAAAGCACGTTGTTAAATGCCTACAGTGCTGAATTTTTGCTTAGAAAGTAGTCTAACTGTTAACACATTACTGACCTATTATTATTAGGCTATTATTATTATTAACTATTTATAAAAAATAAAAATAAAAATAAAAAAAGGATCTACCTTTACCTTCAATACATCTTGCCCTCAAGTAAAAGTACAATATGTGAATGAATTTCTGAGATTTAAGATTACGTCACTGGTCAGAACTATGACATCTGAAACTGTGTTTCATTGGCTGCCCTTTCTAGGTCTGCAACCATATGTTATATGCCATGGACTTGACATCAGGACTGACATCTTTTCATTTCTGAAATGAATGTTACTGAAATCTTATAAACCTACCATGCACTGGAGAAATGCAGCTTCTTTTCTTTTCCTTATTTGAATTTTGAATTTTATTTTATTTAAAGCCAACAAATCCATGCCCATAATCATAATTCATTTGTAGACTCTTCCACGGTACTGCAATAAACAAGCCACATACGTGTAAGCAGTAAACCTGGAAATAAATGATTACGCAGGAAAGCAAAAACAGGCTATAATAAACACCCCGGTAATAAACACTAATCTGATAAATCATCAAGCCTAATGAACAGAAATAAATGCCCTCCTTCATAGCGTGCACCGAGAAGCTATACAGTTATTCAGCTGTTACAGTACCTGAGTGATGAAATTCTTCTAGCCTACGCAAATAACGTGGGCGCTTCGCTTCTTTAAATGATCAGGATGAAATTACATTGATGTATTCAGTTGTGCTCAGATGTGCCCTCTCTTCCCAGGCAGATAATGGGGTGTGTTAATGGTTGCACTGGTGTCACTTAAAGACACAGAGCACAGGCGGAGCTTTTTGCTGTTAATATATACTGTGTGTATATATAGGCTGGCGACAAGCTTCTGTAGTCTAGTGGAGGCTGAATACACACTATAAGCATTTGTATGTTATGGTAGAAACATAGATTGTGACGTAATAATAAATGACAGTGAGGCAGCAACACCGACAGCGGGCATGTTGTGTACCGTGTGTATAGAGACGAGTGATTCCTGACCGAATCGGTTCCTTAGGTCTTAGTGAGGTATTGCGAATCGATACGTAACAAATGATTCGTGCAAATGTGAAGACCATTCAACACAAATACATGAGTAGCTGATTAACTTTATTGCGCGCATGCTGCAATCTGAGCTGCCCTTTCTAGGTCTGCAATCATATGTTATATGCCATATGCATATTATTCTTATAATAAGAAGTAAAAATATAATTTATAATGGTAAAGAAGAACAAGACATTAAATATATATATATATATATGTTTGTGTTATAAACATTGTTGCTGTCTTCAAACCTATTATCCTCATGTTTTAAAAGAAATATGAGGATAATAGGTTTGAAGACAGCAACAATGTTTATAACACAAATAGCAACTGATCAGCAAATACATGACTCATTTTCTATTTTCAATGAAATCTGGAAATAATTAGGGGACACAAGACAATTAACGAATCACATGGTTTGTTGGGAAATTTAGTTTCCGTAATTGACTGATGCATGCCGTGACAGAATCCACTAAATGTTCTAAGAAAGAGATAATCAGGATGGCACTGACTTGACAGGAGCCCTCACCAAAGATCTTTTTACATCAGGAACATAAGATAAGATACATCTTTAAGATAAGATATACCTTTATTCATCCCACAGTGGGAAAATTTCTTAGAGCATATTCATAGAACATATTCCAGTAGGTACATCCCTAACATCTGGATTCCAGAATCTCTGTAATGATGGAAGCTGTCTGATCTTCGAGAACAAAGAGAAAGTAAAGGGGAGGTATCTGAGGTTTCTTCATTCGAGGGACCAAGAATCATGGGACCAGTGTGTGTGTGTGTGTGTGTGGGGGGGGGGGGGTTGGCAAGGGGGAAGCACAGAAGGAGTGGGCTATATGGGATTGAAAGGGTAGATTGAGCTTGTAAGAAAGGGGCCAGTGTTTGATAAAGGGAGGCAGTTTATCAGTGCATAAATGTCCTGAAACAGTTGTCTTACATATTTATTTCTTAAAACTGATTACAAAATAGTAGGGTTGTGCTATTTATATCACTGTGTGAACGTGTCAGGTCAAGAAGAATATATATTGCTAGGTGTGACCATGGACAATTTGAGCTTACTAGCCCTTTGAGTAGATGGTGTTAGGACCTACAATGCTCCCCTGCATAACCTGTGGCTAGAAATGAAGACACACATGTTATGAGGTTACAGAATCTTTGAGATGTAGTGGCGTATTGGTTTGTGCAGCGAGGCTTTGCAGAGGTCAGGAATGACTCTCCCAGTGGTTGACTATTTCATGGTCTATGTGGTATGTTATGGTCCCAAGAAAGTATGATTCTGGGACTATGGATTCTTTGGCCAAACACTGATAGTGATAAAAATGTATGCATAAACAAGCATTTCCTGCTGTATTCTTGAATCTTGGCTATTACAAGATCGTGGTGATCTGTAAAAAAAAAAAAAGGGCAAAAGGGTGCTTAGCTGCTTCAGGTCAATGGACCATGCCTTAAAGCATGGCTTTACTGCTTTTCCTGGATTACTGGAAAATGATGCTACTATGCAGAGCTTTGGAGTTTCTTCAGTCACAACAGAAGGTGACTGGATCACTCTGGGTCATCGTCTTCAACAATAAAAATCAGATCAGAATGCCCCAGAATGGGAGCAGTGGAGAATGGTTTTAAAGGCTGGCTCAGCAAATAAATCCCAGGCTGGATGACATGTATGCCTTTTTCATAGAGATTTGAGATGAGCAGTATTGGAGCTGATTCAACTGGCAAATAGTGTTAGGTTGATAAATCCTGGAACAAAGAGGAGTTTTTTGGCATTTAGCCTTTGTACCACCATGCTGAATTTGAATTGAAACACCCAAGATGTGAGTGAAGTCAAGACTTTCAGCTTAAAAAAGAGTGGAATAAATGGCTGACAGGCAGTTGCATGGACAGGAGTGGCCGGTTCCCTCGTTACTTCATTACTAATCAAGCAGATAAAAGTCCTGGAGGTGGTTATGAGTGTTACATTTGGATTTAGTAGCTGTTCACTCAAACTCTCAACATGAGAGGTGGGTGTGCAAGAGGTGGGTGTGCAAGTCAATGAAGCCCGTTATTAGGCTGCAAAAAGGACTGTATAGAAACACAAACAATTACAAAACTCTGATTATTGAGACACCGTAAGCTGCTATGAAAATACATGACTAGCTATAGGTTAATCTCTAAATTTTTTGATAGTTATTCTTTATCAATTAACAATTTGGCCATACATTTATTGCCCTACTCAGGTATATACAGTATAAAGGGAGGATAAACTGCCTCCCTTTATACAGTACACTTTATATATTTTTTACTTTTAAATATGCTTTAAAATGGGGCAAGCATTATGAATATGTTATTACAATTAAATAATCATGTTGCAACAGAGATAATGTGATATTGTTGCTTGCTATACTTTCATCCCATTCTGCTCTTCCTAACGCAGAACAGCCTTATTGCGCATCAGCTGAGAGTCTGCCAAACTTTTCTTACCAAATATTTTAACTAAAGTAAATAGACTTTATAAGTATCACTTAAATCAACTCTTACGGAAACTTTGGCACGCCATATTAAGTTTTCAGAATTTCAATATTGGCTGTACCTCAGATGAACAGCAGAGGGCAGAAGTTCCTTATGTTCCTTCAGTGTATCTGTTCTATACATGACACGGTACACATTAGGCAAATGCGAGGGAGGTTTTTCTGTCCCTCTTGTCTTCTGTTGTCTGAAAATCATACAGTTTTATTCAGATATTACTTAATATGAAATATAGAGCTCACATAAGTTGCAACCGGTGAACACACTTGTATGGCAGACTGTCAAAGTAAAACAAATCATACTTTCAGAAAATATTGGTATTGTTCCAAATTCTATTGATCCATCATTTGTTTCCTGTTCTCATAATGATACATCAAAACATCACAACAAATTGCTGTGTTCCACTTTGACAACTTATCTAGAACATAAACAATAATTATGTAATAATGTACCTGGTGTTGCTGGTGTTGTGTCTGTTTGAGCTGTAAATAATATATATTTACAACAGTATACTACAGTATGCAATAAAATAACATAATTTTTTTGTGTTTTGTAAAAAAGCAACCTAAGGTCCTTTGTGGCTCTAATTGGCACATAGCAGCTTCTGACACAGCTACTTACACATAAAAAAAATTATATTCTCATGCCCCCGAAAAAAAGTTCAAATGCCTTCCACAATTTTACAAGGATTTAATATAAATTATAAATTATAAAATAAATATTATATACATTTGAATATGCTGTTGCTTTATACTGCTTATCCTGCACTGGGTCATGGGAGGTCTGGAGCCTATCCCAGGAGACGTAAGGCAGTAGGCTGGATATACTGGATGATGTGGTAGAAGGGCACAAGCACACATGCACACACACACACACACACACACTCACACATTATGAGTGATTTAACAATGAATTAATAATAAATACCTTACAGCACAGTGAAATATTTTTTTTCCCGCATATCCCAGTCAGGAATCTAGGGTCAAAGCGCAGGGTCAGCCAGGATGCAGAGCTTCTGGAGCAGATAGTGTTAAGGGTCTTGCTCAAGGGCTCAGTACTGCCCCTGTGAAAATGCAAGATAGATAAAAAAAAATGCAAGTTAGATTAATCTGCATGTTTTTGGACTGTGGGAGGAAATCGGAGTATGGGGAGAACGTGCAAACTCCATGCTCACAGACCCAAAGGCAGGACTCAAACCCTCAAACCTAGAGTTGTGAGGCCACAGTGCCAACCACTACATTAATTATGTAGCATAAGGTCATCATCATCATCATCATCATCATTTTAATTCTTTAAACTTAATTCTTTTGATTGTGTAAAGCTGCTTTGTGACAATGTAAATTGTTAAAAGCGCTATACAAATAAAATTGTATTGAATCGAATTATTAACTGTAGTAGTAGTAGTAGTAGTAGTAGTAGTAGTATTCTGCTGGTGTTGCTCTCACTTATGTTTTTACTTGATGGAGTATTTACATCAAATTGTAAATAATACTGGTATGAACAGTGTTAAACTGACAGTGAAAAGATTAGAAAAACGTTTTCTATTCGTTTCTCACTTAAATGTATAGATTTCTGTCTTACAGTTGTCCCTTACAGTTCAGTGGAGCAGAATGTGGTTTATAATTGGAATTCTTATATTATGCTTAATTTGCCGACGTCAAATAGCCATACAGCCAGTCCGCCCAATCAGAGCGCCTCACTTTTTTCGCGGCCTCTCCTGTTGGTCCTTCTCTAATTAACCCCGCCCCTATCTCAGTCGGCTCGTGCATGCAGTTGTCATGGTAATGGCAGTGGTTCGCGCGTCGCACCTGGTGCTGTTGCCATGGAGACGGAGGTGGGCGCCGCTCGTGCCGCAGTAGACGCTGCGGAGCGGCAGTGTGTCGGTGCGACTTTCTGCTCCACGCGATATTATCTGCTTATAGTGATCGGGGACGTTTCAAGGGAGCATCAGCTGAACAGGGTGAAAGAACAAATAAAACAGGGTGAGTTTTCTGACAGCTTCAGGAAAATTTTAAGTGTTAGCATGTGTAGGATTTGCATTTTGAGTAAAAAACTGATCGAATAAATTACATTCAAGACTAATTTCCATCCTCACTTGTAGCCTTGAGTAATATGACAACACTCGTGTCAAACATTTCCCATCGTTATACTGTACACACCACCATCCCTGCTGTGCACTGCAGAACAGCAGATGTTGGAAGATTTGTGCATATGTCAAGCCTTTATTTTCTTGAAGTAAACTGCAGTTATTGCATTTTCCTTTATATAATTATTTACCATCCATACAATACATCCTGCTATATGTACAATTAATACCCAAACGTCTCATAAAAAGGTACCAAGGACTTAGTACTGTGCTGGTACTCTTACAGGTTCATCTTTTGTACCTGCTCAGAGGAACATAATTGTAATACAAAGGCACAGTTGCACTGACAAGCATTACCACTTTATAGGTTATAGCATTTCAGTGCACCTTTGGGGAATTGAAATGGACTTGTACAGTACACCGTTTAATGCTGTGATTCAGCAAGAAAAGTGATTGTGCACTGTTTTGGTGCCTGCACATGTGCATGTTTTAGGTGTTGCATGAAATAATAAGATGGTTTGCTCCACAGAGGATTAAGCATCATGTTTTCATGTTTTCAAGCATTATTATTATTATTATTATTATTATTATGTCTATTTTGCACTTTTTAAATGTTAATATACCAGCACATCTGGACACAGATGCTGTGCCTTGTAAAGTTATCATTGTAAAGTGGATTCATCTGGATCACAAATGTTCCTGTTGGCTTTTTTTCTCCTGATTTTTGCCCGTCAACTTGTTTGTTGAGTGCAATTTTTAATCATTCAATCCCACAGTCAGTTGCACTGATTATAAATTGCAGTCAAAAAAAGGTTAAAGGACCTGAAGTGAATCTGTCAGGAAGATCAGGCAAAAATCATGATGGAAAAAACTGCACAAAAACGGTGCACTGTTTCAAATCTGTGCCCTGATTCAGCCACTCTAAAACATTCCCCTTTTTTTTTTTGTTTTAAATCACTCATTTGTTTGTTTCACCTTGTGTTTCTGCCCACTGATCTGCTAAAAGCAAACATTTTTTAGTTCTTTAAGTCTTGTAAGTTCCCTCTGTATTTTGCTCCAATCACTTTCAGTTTTGACAAAAAGCACATATTCTGAGTATGGAATGCAGCTCCAGAGAAGTGATGCTCCGACCACTATAGTTCACTGTAGGGGTGGTGTTAAATAAAGTATAGTCTGTGTTAGGTTTGCACCACACATAGTCCTTTAAAACATTTCCAAGTACTGTACATCTTCAGTGGGTCAATCTCATGTTTATATATGGCCCTCTATGTGCAACAGTTTCCTTATAGCCCCTCCCATACAGTCCTGAATTAAGCAGCACTATTGAAAAGGTTGTCTGGTGCATCATTACTCCACTCTCAGTCACTCTCAGATAATATAATCTTTTAGCTTAGGAATAAGGTATAAAATTATAATATATATATTATATAGCGGTTAGACATGCCCAAAAAGCACTGCACGATCAATAATGAGAAATTGGAAGCTGCATCATGCCACCCAAGAACAGGCCCTCTCTCGAAACAAGACAAAGGCCAACTGATGTCCAGCCGCTTAGATATAATTTTATACCTTATTTGTAAGATATAAAGTTCTTTTACCTTATCTTCGACTTATTTAGATTGCTCATTAGCCTTTATTTTCACTCCCTTCCAACTCTTTAATGACCTTTCAACTGAGGTTTTTTTGAGATTTTTTTGAGATGCTCTTTTACAGATAAATGCCAATTATAAGTCTTCTGTTCCCTTGTTAAAATGATATTTTTTATCTGAAGGTTGAATTCTTATGCAAGCAGCATTCTTCAGTTTTTGAGCTTCTGTAAAATATTGGCTGATTCATTTTGACTTATTGCTGTCAAAACAGCTTCTCTTACTCAAAAAATTGAGTTATATACTGGCAGGAGAAACGCATATTTATCATTTATCATTTTTAGATAAATCTGATAGATTCAGGGGTGGAGGTGTTGAATAATTTGCAAGCCAGTAGATAACAGAGAAACAAGACTGGTAACAGAAACCTGAAATGACAGATAAACACTGTTATACTGTGAACCCATATTTCATTGTATTTTATGTTTTTCACACAGGGCTTCACTCATGGGAGGTCGATCTTACGGTCTGTGATTTGGCCAATGAGCTACAGCTTTTCAAAGCCAAGCATTCAGCTCAGTTCTCTTCAGAGGTGAAAGGTCAGTATGAGATGTGGCACAAAGTTTAATTAAAGCAGTAGGCTACATGTGCATGGAAACATAATGCAAAGATTGTGTAGGGTTACATTAGATTATTTTTTACTTTTTTACTCATTTATGTGTAAGAATGTAAAACCATACTTCTGTTGCTTTGGTTTATTACTGTATGTTGCTTGTTGTTTTTGTGTTTTCACACATTGCATATTGCATTGAATTACATCGTCAGATCATCATTTTAAATCTATCATTATATTTGTGTTTTCTTTTGCATTGAAATGAATGATTCTGTTTTATTTAAAAAAGTTTTGCTTTCACTTGTTTTAGGTGCAACCTTGTAAGTTGTAAAATCTGCATGGAAATTGCTCTATGAATAAAACTATTAAATTCTTACATTTTTGTAACTGCTTGGTAGAGTTTGGTAAACAGCCTTTGTTAACTGTTTCATTACAATTAGTGAATAATAATATCCTCAAAACAGATTAACTATAATACACCAATCGGCCATGACATTAATATTACTGACAGGAGAAGTGCATAACATTAATTATTTTATTACAATGGCACCTGTCATGGGGTGGGATATATTACATAACAAGTGAACAGTCAGTTCATGAACATGATGTGTTGGAAAGTGGAAAAATGGGCAAGCATGAGGGTCAATTGTGATTGCTAGACAACAATGTCATCTTCAGGTCCGGTGGACTTTTTCTGGTATGCAGTGGTTAGTACAAGTGGTCCAAAAAGTGGTCCATGGAAGAACAACCTGTGAATCAGTAACAAGGTCATAGGGGACAGAGGTTCATTAATGCACATGCGAGAAGACTGGCATGTCTGGACCAATCTCACAGAATAGCTACACGCCTGTGGAACTGGCTAGAGAAATGTGCGCATTATGTAAAAGAGAATGTAGTTCATCAGACCATCCATCGTCTTCCATTGCTCCATGGTCCATTGTCATAAGCCTATTTTACTTGATTTCAGTGGTGGACAGGGGTCAGCATGGGCACTCTGACAAATCTTTAGCTACACAGCCCTATACACCACATGCTGTGATGCACTGTGCGTTCTGACACCTTTCTATCACAGCCAGCAATAATCTTTTAGCAGTTTGTGCTACAGTAACTCTTCTGTGGAATCAGACCAGGCAGGTTAGCCTACACTCCCCATACACATCAATCAGCTTTGGGTGCCCCTGTTCTTAGTTCACCGGTTGTCTTTTCGTGGCCCACTTTTAGCAGGTACTAACCACTACCTGCCAAAAACACCTCATTGATGCTTTCTTTATGCTAATCATTACACTTAATCGTTTATCCTTTTATCAATTTTGAGAATTGTCTGTTTACTTGCTTCCTAATACATCTTACCCCTTGACGGAGATCAGTGTTATTCACTTCACTTGTCAGTGGTTTTTATATTTTCCATGATTATCTTTGGCTGTGTTCTAAACAGCATACTGATTTTTAAAAATAGGTGACATTACGTATTTGGAGATTACCATATAGACATGCAGTTTAGAACACAGCCACAGATAATACACCAATCAGCCATAATATAAAAACCACTCACATGCTTCAATTCATGAATACAGTTTTCATTCCGAAAAACAAAGATTTATTATCCTTTTTTTTTTTATTTAGCAGAGCCACTTTCTGCAATTTCAGCCTTGACAGATAATGGATTTTCTTAGTAGGGTGATTGTGAGGCCATGACTCCTGAAGCAAAACATCTGATTATTTTACAAAAGGCTATATCTGAATCATAGTAAGACATCTCTCCATCGACAGCAGCATCAGTGCCGAAGAACTGCCTAGAATTGTACATCACATGACTTACTGTATTAACATGCTTGTTTTTTGATCTGGATCAATAATGCTGAAACATTCTTATGCTTGCTTGGAGAAGGCTAGTGATTAGAGTATAAAGTTGCTTCATCAAGTAGATTAATTGACCTTCGGAGATTTTTCATAAATAAAAAAAATATGCATGGGAAAACATTGCCTGCTCATATTTCCAACCTTTATCCGCTTGGTTTCTGTGAGCCAGTGTCCACTGTAGCTTCAGATTCCTATTCTTGGCTGACAGGCGTGGAGCCTGATGTGATTATTATTATTTTTTTTTGTAGCCCATCCCGCCTCATGGTTTGACATTTGGTCCAGTCTGTTATGCTTTACAAATGTAAAATATGGTTCTTTGAGTTACCTTCCTGTCAGCTCATGTACTCTAGACACGTGGCTGATCCCTTCACGGGGTCATCACAGCAGACCATCTGATCTGCTACAAGTTAGCACAGGTTTTACACTGGATGCCCTTCCTGACACAACCTTCTCATTCTTGCATCCAGTGGCTGGATCTGGGCGTTGGCTGGGATTCGAATCCAATACCCATACAAGGGTTGCAAACATGTACGGAAAAAAATGGGGCAGTATTATTTTAATTAAATGATGCTTTCTAGAATAATTAGTGCTAAGTTCAGTGTTTTGTAGCTTAACATGGCTTCATTAGTACTCACTCCATTTTGTGGCTGTGCTATATTTAGACTGACCTGTCACCATGAGATTTTAACCCAATTAGTCGGCCTGTGCTCCTGACACTGCAGTAGCGTATAACACCATGATGCTCTGAGCACTTTATCCATCAGCTCAGCAGATATAGGGCTTTAGGAGATAATCCTTTAATATCTAAAATTACTCTCTTCACAGTATGGTATACTGACACCAACACATGTATGTCCCCACACACCCTTTTTTCCTGTGCAATATTTATGACACATTCCCATCAACCTCTCTTACGATTGCTGACACCACCTCCATCTCGGCTGTACCTATAAATTATACATCCTTTCCACCTCTGATTCCTTTCCCATAAACAAAAACATTGGTAGATTGCTTCCACTAAAATCCCACCCTGACACTCTATCTCTCCCTGCTTTAACTGCATTAATGCAGGTCGTGTAAGGCTCCATCAATATGTAGTAGAGACTGCAAGGGCACTGGGGCTGTTGGAGCAGAAATCAATCACAGTCACCACTGGAGGCTCCGTTCGAGACAGCGGGGATCAGGCTCTTTTTCAGTCGCCTGTCTTTTAACAGGCTTCAAACATGTGCGATGCATTTTAATAAACATAATTCATTGTAAGGTAATCACCTTTAAGCAATAGCAGTAAACAAGCCACAGTTTTAGTGTGTGGGTTGTCTCAAAGGAATTAGTGTGAACAGAGGCAGGTTGTGAGTAACAGCTACGAACTGTCATAGCAACGCTGTGCGATGTTTGGAGGCTGCCTGCGATAACCCAGCACTGCGTAATGTACTTGAGCGAAGAAGACAGATAATGAGCAGACCAGAGGAAGAAGATGGAGAAATAAAGAAATATAATGCACCGCTAACACTCATTGCTTTAAAGCCCTTGACACTAGAGTTGCTCTTTCTCCGAGGGCATGCGTTTGTAGGTGCAACTGAAGCTACAAAGTTGACCTCAAACAATCTGGTTCAGAATTTTTTTATGGGCTGACCGAACTTTAAAAAGTGCTGGGTATGAGTGTGAAGCACATACAGTACAGTAGGTACTGTAGGGAACCAACAGGGTGGACAATATCCAGTATATGTAGTGATAAACATAAAGAGGTCATAATGAGGCTAAAAGAAAGATTGTAAGTCAAAACCATTTGTAAAAAACATTAGGGGTATGAGATGGCAACACTACCAACTGTATCCGCAATTTATCTTCCAACATGATTTTGGGAGTTAAGCAGTAAACAGAGAACTCAAAGTCTTTGGGTCTATCTATAAACCACAGCAATAAGCACCAGATCCACTTGCGTCCCTGACAGAACAAAATAGTTACTATGTGAGTCAGTGTATTCATTTCCAGAACGAGGGCAACTATTGATCTCAGGTATGATTTTGCACATGTTTGATTAAGCTAAATATTTGGGCAAGGTTGCTTTGCAGCATCTCCAATCTCCCAGGACTGGGATTCTGCTTTGAAGGAGCATTTTTATTAAATTCTAACATTTTATTAAATTCTAACAATTCTAATGTAGCTAACAAGTAAGGAAATTATACACCGATCAGCCATAACATTATATATAACACAAATCATTATGCTCCAAATTGCCCAGGTTTGCTTTGATCTATAGATATATAGTACTGTGCAAAAGTCTTAGGCACCATACTGTATTATATGCTGTACCAATTTTGTTATATATGTTTATCATGTGTGCATAATTATGTACAAAATCATTCAGTATTTCCATATATAACTTTTTATATATATGCATGGCTGTAAAGGAAAAAATGCTTACAGTACTTACAGTACTTAAAGCATCTTTTGCTTATTTGTATGTGCCCAAGACTTTTGCACAGTACTGTAAGTAAAATAGTTGTTAGGTTTTACTGAGCTTGCTGGAGAATATGCGTTCTTCTGGTAACTTTGTCACACTCGCTCCTTTCTATGAAAAGTGGGCTGCGGTGCATTGGTTGTTCTAGTGCCTTTCTATCGTGGCCAGGATTGACTTGTGTTGAGGATGAAAGTGAATATGGCTGCTGGCAAAAATTTCTACCTCTGCGGTGCCATTTTTAATATCTTTTTATAGATGTTTTGTACAGTGTCAGTAGCCACATAAGCAATGTGTTGAAGAGTTAATAAACCGTTAACACCCTTTTAACAGTATACAACATCACATCTAATCTAATCCCTCTTATTGAGTTTGAGAATGTGCTCTGATTTACTTGGACAGTTAGAGAAAACTGAACTAAACTGATCAGTGCAAAGTTTCCTGGTGTCTCAAAATAACCTTAAAGAGAACATGTGCAATAGGATGCTGTATGTCCAGCTATTTCTACTAAATTAGCCTCCTGCCAGGGTGGGGTCAGTTTCAGCTTTATGTTTCAGACGCAATCTGTTTAAGCCTATTAGTATAAAATAACAATTTAATACAAATGAAAAGGTCTTTTCAATACAAAGACAAAGAGGGATACTCTTGGTGGGGTTTCATTTTTGAAAGCGATTATACTGTTTGCAAGATTCCAAAACATCAATTATAATTTATTTGCTTTAAAATGTGAGAACTGCCAATAGAGAGTCTCACTTCTCTTGGCAGTTTTCGTATAATTGGAACAGCCAGTTAGTGACCTCACCTCATTTATATAACAAGGCCATGTAATAGTACCACAGATGGAGCTGGCAGAGTAGATATAGTCATAATTAAGACTATTCAGTAAATGATTTTAAGTTGATGCATAATATGAAAGAAAGATATATTTGATTCCTGCCATGCCTGCACGCCTCAGTTAACTGACAGTGATGGAGACACAAACAGAAAAGACAGGATTTATTAGTTGATGTTTTTGACAGTTAGGACATATGCTGCCACCCAGCTTAAGTAATAAAAACATCACGTATGTAGATTGGCAGGCCTTTAATGTAGAATGAGTCCACAGGGAACGAGAGCGTAGGGGGAAGTGAGCGAGATAGAGAACACGCCCTGCCTCTTTTCACTGAGGCTCACTGCTGTCTCTCACTGCCCTCTCATCTGATCTCATCCGAGCAGGGTGTGTTTGTTCGCGTCTTGTCCTCTTGCACTTTAAGAAAAATCCCCTACCAATTCCCCGCCCACAGTTAGATGAGGAACGTGAAGCAGGAGCTCTGAGCATGCTCAGTATGACTCGCCTGTCTTTCCTGATGCTGTGCCCGGAATACTAATCATGCTTTGTGGAATGCAAAGTCATCTTAGGCTGTCTTCAGCGATAAATGTGTGACTGGTTCTTCGTATTTTTCTACACAGTAATACCTTTGTGCATTCATATTTTATATTTACTATATAAAGAGTATATAATCCATTATACATTATATACAGTATTACCACATACTGTATATATCATGTGTAGCATACCATGTGATTTAACATGAATAGACAGAAAACATCAGGATTATCTTGGATTTAAAGCCTTGAACATTAAAATTCTAGCCTATTATTATCATAAACCTACACGGATGTTCTGAATGAGAGACGGTATCTTCCCTAGGGTGGAGCAGTGTCAGCATCTCGGCATCCCGAGCAGAATAAAGCTGTGTGCTGAGAGAAGGTAGGGTGTAAGCTCTGCTGCTGACAGGTCAGTCGATCTTGTGCTTGAAGTTTGAGAAAAGAGGAGGACAGGTAGTAACAAATGACAGCAAAGGTCAGGAAATAACCTTCTTGAGCACCAATTACAATTTAACGACTCACAATGGTTATAGAACAAAAACCAATTTAAAGTGTAGCTTGATCATTCTGTGAAAAAAATGTCCCTCCCAAGAATGTATATGAGGAATACACCAGAGAAAATGAGGATGTGTATGTGCACAATACAATATGGTAACTTTGAAAATATCAAGGATGGCACGGTTGCAGAGTGGTTAGCATTGTCACCTTGCACCTCAAGAGTCAGGGTTCGATTCCCGCCTCGGGGTCTGTGTGCATGGAGATTGCATGTTCTTCACGTGCTTGGTGGGTTTCCTTAGGTACTCTGGTTTCCTCCCACAGTCCAAAGACATGCAGATTAGGTTAATTGGCCTTCCCAAATTAGCCTAATAGTGTGTGAATGAGCCTGTGAATGTGTGTGTGTGTGTGTGTGTGTGCCCTGCGATGGATTGGCACTCTGTCCAGGGTGTAGCCTTTTGTCAGTAAGTGAAACTATCAAGATATCAAAGTAAAAAAATCTAGGCTACCAATAACTTGAATTCTTATTCTTATTAAATTATTCATTTTTGTTAATTACGTATATGCCAACATGCCAATATGTAAATGCCAACAATTAGATAATCAGATCAGATGATGACACCAGATCAGATGGACATTACTTTAATATTTGTAATTAGCCATAGAGTCAACTTTTTTGTGTTGTCTTACATGAGAGTTGTTTCTTGGTTTTCCTAATCCAATGCGAGTGCTCTCAACTTCTGTGCTTTGCAGGATATTTGACTGTTTCCGTGTGTGCTGAAGGTATAAAGTATAAAGTGTTAAAATATTGCCTTACTGCTGAGTTTTTTTTTCATTCTCTGCTTCAGTTTTACAATAGGGTTTTTGTTGAACCATCTACATCTCATGACCTCCTATGGGATTACAGGCAGAGGCTGGAATGGCCATTGTGGGCTCATGTGTGTTTAGTTAATTGCATTCTCTCAGCACCTTGACACACCTTAATGACTGCCACTATTACTTACAAGAACACTCACTATCACGACAATACAGACATTACTGACAAGTGATTTTTTTTTGCTGACCCACAGCAGTCATGCGGGCTAGAATGGGAGTGGTTTGTTGGCAATAAAGTCAGCAGAAGAACTGCGCAAGAAGCAAGTAATGACCGTTATAGCTGACACATGAATATGTTAGAGCTTGTTTGGTATATTAGTCAGTTTTGCAAGTCAAAACCATTTGTAAACCATGGCATTTTGTAACAAAGAAAAATGGACACACATTTGTCCTCAGCACTTAAACGCAAAGTTATATTAAAGAGCACAGCCAGTATTTTCATTGCAGTAGTGTTCAATGGGTTACTGTAAATGTTTCAAATGTTAAGTTCTTCTCCATACCTCAACAGCGTGCACTAACAAAAAATGTGGAGGTGTAAATAAAGTGAAGCTGTGTGACAAGATACAGATCTGTGAACATCTCACCTTACTTAGAATTAGCACTGTCACTGACAGCAAAATCTCTGACTGAGCCACCAGGCATGGAGCAGTCATGAAGCTGTAATTCGTG
Source organism: Clarias laeviceps (assembly GCA_030014305.1). Classification (NCBI taxonomy): domain Eukaryota; kingdom Metazoa; phylum Chordata; class Actinopteri; order Siluriformes; family Clariidae; genus Clarias; species Clarias laeviceps. The sequence continues at coordinate 11,863,174 of JAQMYJ010000023.1, forward strand.
CAAGGGCGTGGTTCTGGGTTATAAAAGATCATCAATAATTCAGAGGAAGTTATTGATCCCAGTCCTTTATATCTCTTCTGCTTTCGCATGAACACAGAGCATCAGCACAAGGCTGTGGCGTCACCAGACTGCCATCGATCATCCACCACACCATCCACACACACACATACACACACACACCCAGTGAAACCTGAGAGCACACTGTTCATGATCCTAGCCCACTGGAGAGCTTTCTGTGCAATAAACGGTGTCTTGCTGACTGTCAAGGGCAAGCATGTCTGACACTACAGCCACAGCTCAGAATATGCCAGGAATTAAGGAATTTCTTATAAAACATTTAAGTAATACCTAATATGGATAAATTATCAGATTAACACAGGGCTTGTGATTAGATGATAATATGGTCGACACAAGTTCAGCACAGAGATTCAGCTTGTCTGACAGCCCGGGTGTGGCAGTGAGACTGCTGTTCAAACACTTGTCTGGGATTTGCCTGGGATACTATTTATAACCGTGTAATAAAACCATTTTTGGTAAGATCTAACACATGCAAGTGCTTGAGAATGTCCCGCAGAATACAAGGTGTATTCTCGTCCGTGCTAAATTTGAATCGGTTTGCATTCAACCTCTGACTTTGTGTGTTTGTATGCATAAGGCTTCTGAGAAGTTTAGAACTGAATGACTGCAGCACTGGAAAGCTGAACACGTCCTCAGTATAATACACTACCAGTAATTATCATAAATCTGATCTTATGGTCCTCTGGTCTGGCTCTTCAAGAAATGTTGTTGAGAAGAAAAAAAAACACTGATGGAGTCTGGTTACATTGGGTGGATTCAGACAGTCCCACCCTGCAGCTGCTGCTCCAGACATGGAATGAATTAAAATCCTACACTGCCCTCCTTACCCTTCGTCTACCAGTATAGTTGTAGAATATAATCACATCCTTGGTGGATTTTATTCCACAATCTCTAAAATGTAGAATAGCAAACAATGAATTACGGCACTCATCATTGTCATGTATCCACAAGCTTCATTTAGTACCTATATTTACTTATATGTCTTTGTGAATATTGGTAATAAGGTATTGATTAATCGAGGACAATGTGTTCAGCTCCAGGTCCTTGTTACTTCTCTGCTGACTTAAGTCAATCGATAAAAGGCATGAGGTTTCACCAACAGGGCTCTAGGATACTATTACTCATTAAACAAAAAAAGAAAAGAAGAATCAGCACACAAAGTGGATGAAAGAGACAGAGCCTGGTGTACTCATCTCTTTCCAATGTGGCATGTCTAAAAGCTTCTTGATCTGCATGACAACCAGGAAACCAGCTGCTCCCCTATTTTTGGTCAATCAGTTTGACATTATTGACCATGAAGGGGGATTTTCAAGGCTTCTTATTGAGTCAAAGCACCAAAAAAAACAAAACTGTCACAATAAATTTGCTGCCATGGTTGCATTGAGAATAATGGGTTTTCTTGGGAAAGACAACCCATAAAGCTGTAAACAGTGATTCAAAAAACAGATGTTCCACGTGTAGTAAACTGTACCATGTCTCATCAACAATGTGATGCTTATCTGTACCTTTTGTATGAAGATGTATATAGTGTGAAATAAGGAACAAGAAAATGTAGTTTAGTGTAATTCAATTTGGTGTCAAATATCCGTCAATAAGCCGGCAGGGTGGGTTAGTGGTTAGAAGTGTTGGCCTGCACCTCTAGAGTCCGGGTTCGATTAGTGTGTGAGGAGTTTGCATGTGCTTATTGGGTGCTTGCAGATCAGAACTGGCAATCCCAAATTGCCTGTAGTGTGTGAATGAACATGTGGGAGTATGAGTGTGTGCCCTGCGATGGATTGGTACCTTGTCCATCCTTGTGCCCTAAGTGTCCTGAGATAGGCAACCCCAACCCCGCCCCCCCCCCTCCTCCATATAAGATATATAAATATTACTAACTAAAAACACTCTTGAACATAATTTATGCAAGGCAATGCCATCTGTGGGGTTTGTTGTATGCAGTAAAACGTGGATGATGTGTATTTATTATGCATGTGTACAGTATATAATAATCCATATTTGTGTTTTTGTTTATCCTGACTCGCGCGCCCCACCCACAGGCCAAGTTATATGCTAACAAGAATGACTCAGGAAGAGATCAGATTCAGGAAGTTTCGTATATACGCAATGTTTATAACCGGGATTTAGATGAACGTGTAAGATCGCCGCCATAAACTTATTATTATTATTATTTTTAAACAAAACGGCCTCAGTGAGTCCGCGCGCGCTCCATCCCCGCCCACTCCCCCGTCCCGTGCACGCTCGTGTGTCTGTGAGCGCGCTCAGCTCGCGACACACACGCGCGCGCCTCTCAGCATCATCAACGGTGAGTCTGTTTATTTTAGTATTTATATCTTCAGAAATATATAGAAAATATATATATTAAAAACAGAATAACCTGCTAATATCACTTATTTAACCAGGATGGGAAATGTGATAATCTGTTTGTCGACGCTTAGATGATTGTGTTTATTTTTATATTTATTTCTGAGAGGTTATCATTTATTTATTTGTTACTCTTATAGCATTTAGCAGAGATCAGTTGGTCGCTTATGGTAAACTTCACGGTGTCTGGAATGTCAATCAGTTGCTATAGTGACAGCGCGTGATTTTAGAATGGCAGATTATAATGGAGGAAAAGAAAAGACCAAATGCTTGTAGAGAAGAGAAAGGACGATCGGTCACATCACTGAGCACATATCCTTGTTATACATACTATATATATATATATATGATAATTATTTCATATGAATGAATGGCGTGAATAGGTGTTGTTGTAAACACAGGGTTTGTTATTGATCTCCTTGAAACAGCTGAAGGTTGCAGAATCTCAGCATCCTCCTGTCTACCTGTTTATACAGCAGAGATCCTCTCCATGCAAAGTCAAGTCATGTTATGTATTGCTTAGCTGACCTACTTATTTATCCTAGCTTAAATATGGACTACAGACATATGCAATTACACATATGTCTACTGAGATATATCTTGAATGCACAGACACTGCAATTGGAGCGTGAAATTTTATACATATATTCTAATTGTGAGGCTTGGATGTACACAGTAATGGCCTGTTTATTAGGCTGAAGCCAATATGTCTTCTTAGTGCATGAAACTAAAATCTTTTAACAGGGAATAAAAAAAAATTATTTAATGGTTTGTTTGACAATTGAGGGTAATAAAGCATTTTAAAGATGACTGCTGTGTATTCTGGTTTAGATCAGTTGGACAAGATGTTCCGTATGAGAGAAATACAGCTAAACCGATAGCTTTTTAATGGAATAGGAAATGAGTTAAAGGTAAACACATATGCTCTTATTTTGACTCCCCTGCTATTCTCCTTGTCATGTAGACTATAACTTGTAAGCGTCAGACCAGATACTTTACTGAAGGTGGAACAGCAGTGATAGATAGATAGATACTTTATTAATCCTGAAGGGAATTTAAAACAGCATAGTAACATAATAGACAATGGACATGTAATTGCAATTGCAAATCGTCAATCATGTAGCGCATAATCAAAAAAATAAAAAGAAAAAAAAACACATTGGAAGACGGCTATGCTTCAACAGAAATGTCGAAGAATACAGAATATAATATTTAAAAAATATATAAAAATATAAAAATATAACTAAATATATAGAAAGAAATAAAGATGTATATAAATACATTGCATCTCTGTATGTGAGTTGAAAGAAACGTAAGAGTATCTGTCAGATGGCATGACGGTGCAAAAGGTGGCCCAAGAGTAGTTATGCCATGTGCCACTTAGTGCCTTCTTGCACTTGAGGTAATTTGTTCTCTGTAGTTATATATTGTGTTTTAACAGACCGTTAGCTGAATGTCAGCCAACAGTCAGTATTTATTCACTAGAGCTTTTTTCACTGTTCTAAAAATAAAAATACCACAAGCATTAATGGCACTCTATCATTTTTCATAAGGTTTCTTCACCCAGAAATCCCTACCTTAAAGCACAGGCTTTTCAATTCACATAAACTGATTACTGTGGTTTTAGAGAGATCCAGACCATGGCTCCTGAATAGAGGACAGAATTTAATTGGCTTTATTGATGTAACTAAAAAAAATCTTAACAGGATTAAAAACAGAAGCTTACACTGCATACGAAATCATCAAGTGTAGATTAACTTGGATACACACTTTTCCCTTGTTCTTCTCCTTTTCTTTTGTGTCTTCTATCCATTTTGCTCTCTCTCTTATAACTCCATTAATGGACGAGTTGTGGTGATGGACAGGAAGCAGATGAATTGATATAAAAGGGCCTCCTCATAATGTAATATCAGACTTTGAGAGAGAGATCATTTAGTTCAATGCACCTTAAGTCTGTTTCAAATGCCATCATAGCAAAAACTCACATTTAAGAAAAACTCAACACAAATGTTCTAAAGTGTGTTTTATGATGGCAATTAATTTATTAGCTCAATTAAAATAAAAGAAATGCTCATGCTTGATTTCCTACCTTCATGTGGTAACATACTGAAGCTAACATTACAGTAGGCATGGAATCTTAATGCTGTTAAATGCATTCAAAATAAAAGAACATATGCTTTTCTAAGATTATAATGAACCTGTTTTATGTATTATTTTCATTTTAATAAAAAAGATTAGTAAATGCCTTAATTATGTCTTTACTTAACCTCAAATGAACCCCACCAGAAAGTGTATACAATGTAACACGTACAGTATATTAGCGTGAAGCATATTGAAGTTGTGTATTTTATTTATGAGTCGCTCTGATTTTTTTAGTCATTGTCTAAATGAAGAAAATATCTTACATCTGCTTTGAGTTAACTGGGTATTTATTAATCTCTAAAGATGACATTGAAATAAGGCAGTGGAAAGTTAATGGAACAATTAGCCACTCACATTTCATTTTGAATTTTCAGAGATCTCTGATTTTATATTTTTGGAAATTAAACACAGCAACATCTTCTTGGACAGTAAACTTTCTTGGCATATAATCTAAAACATTTTAATTAATTTAGATCCCATTTGTTATTCATGTGACATGTTTTATCTACCTTTTTTAAATGAATAAAGTGTAATAAAACTTAACAAAACCCAGTCCCTATGGCAAAAAATTCATTCTAGTCCAATGATCATTACACCACTTTTCCTGTAACAAACATTTTTTGGATTTTTTGCATTTTTGGATGAACTGCTCTAAAGTGTGAGCTCAGTGATCTTTTCTCTCCATTTAATACAGTGTTTATATTAAATTTTAAATGACCCGAGTACTGAATCAACTGTGGATTCCAGAGCAGTGTGACTACAAAGAAAGTGTGTAGACGAGAGCAATCTCATGCTGTGGAGCCTTTTAATTACATTGTCAGCCTCACTGCATTTTAAAATGTGCCTGCATGGTCAATCTGCAGGCAGTTATACTGTATTCATAGTAACATTCATGTTAAATTTGTGTTTAAAAAGTGTAGACACTTTAGTTAACCCCACTTTTCACTCTAATTCCTCCGTTGTATTATCGCTTTCTGTTGAGCTGAAATGTGACTTTCTTGGCTTAAGCTCCCTGTCTGTCTCTGTTTTTCTTCTGAAGGTCACATACCAATACTCTGAATGTTTTTGTGTTGCTACTTTCAGATAGATTAATAAAATACTCTCTGAGACATGAGAGCGAATCAAAGGCAATGCAATAATGTCAATTTTAGTTAATTAACTTTTTATTTCTGTAGAAACAGTTGCTGTCAGCTGAATTTGTACCAGCACTGTTAGGATAAAAAAATGATCCAAATTTAACCTGAACATGACTTGTAAACAGTTAGGCAGGTATAGCAGAAACACTGAAATAAAAATCCTTTATTTTTCATTTTCAGTAGAGAAAATTAACAAAGCACATTATGTTTATTTTATGGCATTCCACTTTTTGTGATTCCACTTGAACTAAAATGAAGGAAACTTTGGTAATTTTGACCAGAAAAGAGTACAGTGGTTAAGAAACTTGTAAAACATGGTCAGGATAATACAATTACAGGCTCATGTGCTCATGAGACTAAGTAGATGCTGCTGTTCTTCATTAGTGCATTAAGTTTACAGGGAACTATATGCCGTCACTGGGGTAGTGATTCATAGTTTACGTCGTAAGACGGAACAATTAAGCAACTAAATGGAAAGGTCTCAATATTATTCTTTGCTCTGTTTGAAATATGGTTTATGTATATATACATTATACAGTACATACTTTTGTATGATTTTTTTATTCTTAACTTATCTCAGAAGATGTGAAGCTTACATTATTTAGATGTATATACTGTGAAAGCTCATTGTATGTGTGAAATGAACAAGGAAAGCCCCACTGCTCATATTTATGATATTATAAATGCCAACATTCTTGCCCCTCCTCCTCTGCAATAATCATTACACACAACCTATGGAAGAAGCAGTTATTCTTCTGTAGCTCTTACACAACCAATGAGAGGTTCATGCTTAATATATCATGACGTGCCACCTGGTAGTCTCTGCATGAAGCCTCTGATTTGTTGCGATGCCACACCTTTTTATATGCATTAGATGTGGGGGCTTTTACACTCCCTCTCACAGAAATGCTGCAATGCGTCGGATGGCTCTAAGACTGGGTCAGTGTAACGGCGGCAGCCGCTAGCTCACCATCCCCATGGCAACAGCCAGTAGGATGGCTTACAGGAGCTATGCTTATGTTTTTATTTCACAAAACATAATATATGCTTTCCTGAGGTTTTTGAAGTTGTGAAATTTTCATAATTGCTTCTTAACAATAAAATGACATAATAATAATAATAATAATAATAATAATAAAATGTTTCATTTGTATTTTTTTCCATCATACGTACATGCCATAGCCTACTTTTTTTACTTTTTTGAAAAGTAAATTTTCTAGTCGTATAATTATTTTCGCTGTGTTTTTTCTCTTTTTGCAGGACAAATAACTCTGCACCACAAAAGTGATGTCCTAGAAACGGTTGTATTGGTGAATCCATCCGTGGACAATATTTCTATAGAGGTAATGATGCCTAATACAAAACATTTTACAACCTGACTCCTATTCTATCCCACATCTTTGATAGTACATATATGTATGTATGTATGTATGCATGTATGTATGTATTTTTTTCTTTCAACCAGATCAGAACTCTACTCTGTGACTCAGCTAAACACAAGCTATTGGTCCTAAGTGGTCAAAGCACTGAACAAGGTGGTGACATCATCCTGAAAGGTGGAGTGTTTGACTGGAAGAATTTCTCTGATATCATCACAAGTGAAAGAGTAAGCATTTACTGTTCTGCCAGAAATGGTTAATTCAATAGGATTTATTTAATCTTAAGACAGCCGGCACACATGCTGCATATTACAAAATACAGAGAAGAAAACAAATTATAACAGATTTTACGTTTGATTTTTCAGATTAAGAACTTCCTGAGCCAGACAGGGCCAGGTGAGCAAGCGTGTCTGACGGTGTGTTGTGAAGGAGAGGGGGCCTGGAGCTCCCTAGGGCTCATCCAGGAGCAGAACCTGCTGGACTACAGATTTAACCCTGACCCTGTGCTGAGTGAGATGGAGGGTGTTACAGAGTTTACAGATTACGTCTCTGAGACTGTGGATGTTGCTTCCCCATTTGAGCTCCTTGAGCCACCCAGCTCAGGGGGATTCTTGAAGTTGTCCAAGCCATGCTGCTACATCTTTCCTGGAGGAAGAGGTGATTCAGCCCTGTTTGCAGTCAACGGCTTTAACATTTTGATTGATGGTGGTTCAGACCACAAGTCATGCTTCTGGAAACTGGTGAGACACTTGGATCGGATTGATTCCGTTCTGCTTACTCACATCGGAGCTGACAATCTCCCTGGGATAAACGGATTATTGAGGAGAAAAATTGCAGAGCAGGAAGAGGATCATTCTCAAGGCTCAAATGCCTATGGAGAATGGATGAAGAATCTGATATCACCTGAGCTTGGTGTGGTTTTCTTCAATGTTCCAGACAAACTAAAGGTGTCAGAATCAACTTTAAAAGTTAAAAGGAGCATTGAGGAGGCATCTCTTACACTGCAGTACCTCACCAAACTGGGCATCAAACCTGAGCCTCTGTATCGAGTTGTTAGCAACACAATTGAGCCTGTCACCCTTTTTCACAAATTGGGTGTTGGCAGATTAGATATGTACATCCTAAATCCAGTCAAGGACAGTAAAGAAATGCAATTTTTCTTGCAGAAGTGGGCAGGTAATAGTAAGGCTAAGACTGGCATCACCTTGGCCAATGGAAAAGAGGGAGAAATATCTGTTCCATACCTTACATCAGTAACAGCCCTTGTTGTCTGGGTTCCAGCAAGTACTACTGATAGGATAGTGAGGGTATTGTTTCCTGGAAATGCACCACAAAACAAAATTTTTGAAGGACTGGAAAAGCTAAGGCATCTTGACTTCTTGCGTTATCCAGTTGCTACTCAAAAAGACATATCATCTGGAGCGCCCCCTTCAGTGAGTAAACAAACAAAACTTAAGCCAAGGACCGATAGCAAGGAAAGCCTCAAGTCTTCACCCAAAATACTTGCTACTACTAAAGCAAGCAAGAAAGAGGTGAATGAGGACATTGAATCAAAAAGTGACTCAGTAAAAGAGACTAAAATGGAAAAGAAGCCAAATAAATTGCAAGAGAGCGTTAAACCCCCAAAACCAGTGAAAGTCATTGCAGATACCACTGATACAGCAAAGCAAGAAAAAAAGAAGTTGTTAAGAGAGAAATCTCCGAAGAAACACGTCAAGACATCTAAAATGGAAGAAAAGAAGGATAAAGAAAAGAAGCAGATAAAGAAAGAAAAGAAAGAAATAAAAAAGCAAGACTCCGTTAAGAAAGATGACAATAAGGAATCCAAATTGAAGGAAGAAAAGAAGAGAGATCCAAGTAAGCCAGAGTTCAGGAAGATTACCAAACCTGATTTAAAACCCTTCACCCCAGAGGTCAGAAAGACTCTGAACAAAGCAAAGGTTCAAACTAAACCGAAGACAGAAAAAACAAAAGCAATCAAAGAGCGAGAGAACAGACCTGCTGCACAACAGGTTTCAAAAGAGATTCAGGAAAACGACAGATCCCTGGTCTCCTCCCCAGAAGATCTTACTAAGGATTTTGAAGCACTGAGACAAGAGGAACTTACTGAGCTTGCAGAGAGCAAAGTTCTTTCAAACCTTGAATCTACAACATTTCCTGACACCAAAGTCACACATATAGTGTCTCCAGATGAAGGAATCCCCACTACTGACAATGAGACCGAATCCCCTCATGAGGAAAAACATGTGTGTGGAGAAAAGACAAATGAATCCCTAACAAAACCAGCAGACAAATTTGAGGATGAAGGTGCTGCTACAGAAGATGACTATGAGGAAGACTACAACACTGAAACCAAAACAATTAAACCTACAGATCTCACAGGGAAGGCAGATGACACAAAATGCCTGGACATAAAGAAGATCGAAGATGTTGAAAAGAAACATAAAAAGAGTGACAGTGAGGAGGAAGAGGATGTTATTGAAAAAGCTGAGCTGGAGGAAGCAGAGGATATAGTTCATGAGGAAGAGTTGAAATATAAAACTGAGGAAACAAAAAAAGAACATATTATCAAAGACTGGACCACCAAACAGACTGACACTAAAACTGTCAAACCTGCTAGTGCCACTGAGCACATCTCGTTTATCCAAGACGAAACAATCCCTGGATATTCAGAGACCGAACAGACCATTTCCGATGAAGAGATCCATGAAGAGACAGAGGACAAGATCTCTCATCTCCACTATGATGATGTTTCTGTCCCTGATCAACCTGACTCTTTCTTCCATGGCATGAAAGACATAAAACCACCAACCATATCTGTCGCCTCTGATTTCACAGCAAAGACAAGCAGTGTGGGCCAAGCGCCACCTTTATCTACATATACCACAAATATCATTGCAGCACCATTGGCTGAGGAAGAACATATATCTTCAGCCACCTCCATTACAGAGTATGATAAACTGTCCTCCTTTGCAGCATCGGTTACTGAAGATCACTCTATTGCATCTGTCACAGCACCTCCGACTGAGGAACTAGGAAAAAATTCTTTACCCCTGGACAGTGCTAACAGTATGCAATCATCCAGTCGTACAGAAGGAAAAGAATACCTGCATTCGGCTGGCACAATCTCTCCAACATCATCTTTAGAAGAAGACAAATGCTTCAAGTCACCTCCATCAGAAGAGTACCAACCCACTGTTCCTGAGGTTGAAACTATTGGAAAACCCACTACTCAACCACATGAAGATGATGATGAAGATGATGAAGAGGAAGAGGATCAGACACCCAATGTTGACATACCTCTTGGAAAGCTCCATGAGGGATATGCATCTGCCACAGTGCAGGAACAGCTTTCCTCATCTGGAACAGCTTCTGTCTTTAAAGAAAAGGATGAAAAGGTTCTTTCTCCAGATGAATCAAAAACAGATGGTGCTGGGAAAACTCTATCTTTTGCACCCTGTGTCTCTAGCACACCAGAGGCGAGTGGTGCTTCAGAACCATCAGAGCGATGTGTAAGCCCAGATGATAGCACCATGAGAATGGCCTCACCTACACAGTCAGGCCCTACTAGCATTGGCTATTCACCTACTGAGGAAAAGGCACCAAAGTCTTTCTTGATGGAGAAAGATGACAAAATGGACAAGGACGCATATGACGTTCAAATGTCAACTAAACATGAAACAGATAGTGATGTAAACAAAAAGACTGTTAAAATAATGGATGAGGAAGGTGACCCATTCAAAGGTGGTATCTCAAGCACAAGGGCAACATTTGATGATTCAGGTGAAGAAGAAGATGCTGAAGAGGAAGAAGAGGACGTCGTAGAAGAAGAATATTTTGGAAAGGAAGACTTTCAGACCTGTGTTAAAACCAAATACAAAGAAGAGAGGGAGAGTACCTTCCTTGATGAGGATGACACATGTGAGCCCCAAGCTTTAAAAGAGGAAAAGCTCATTAAAGATGAGAAAGAGGAACTGGATAAGAAAGATAAACCACAAGATATGACCTACTTGGAGAAAGAACACAAGTCCCAGATGTTGAGCTCTGAAGAGGAGGAAGAAAGTGAAGATGAAGAATGTACTTACTCAAGCATAAAGGTGCCTCAAGGTAAATTTGATTCAGTGTCAGCATCATATAGCAAGACAGATGTGTCATTCACTGAGAGAGATGATGCCACGTTGGCCTCCAAAAATGGTGATAAAAGTGTGCACTTCAACTTGTACTCCTTCCCTCAGTCTGAAAAGGGAGTTAAAGAAGGACATATGAGAGAAATGAGGCAGGATACACCTTATGTAGGAAAGACTTTTACATATTCGGATGTATATGATAGTAAATCTAGTTCAGTGGATTCCTACTCTCCTAATTTACCGAAAGACTGTGCTGAAAAGTCCGACAATCGTGATGACACCCTAAATGAACCAGAAAAAACTGATTCCATGTATACCTTCATGGAAACTACAAAGATGGCAGATTTTAAAGAATCTCAACTAAAGGATGCGTCACGATCATCATACAGTGAAACCAAACCATGTGTGGAATCCAGTGTTGGACATGTTTTAGCCACTAAGTCTTCAGACATATTCACTGATGTTAAACCAGCGGCCAAGGAATCACCACATTTATTCTCACCAGAAAAAGATGTATTTTCTGCTCAATTTGACAAGTCTACTGTTAGTGGAAAAACAGAAGTAGGAGATACCCATGTAAGTGATTATGAAGATAATCTTGCCACTTCCGGCTATTTAGCAGCAACTTCTTTGGCAGCTCAGTCTTTCAGTGGGGTGACCAGAGCAAGTGCACTTGACATGAAGATGTTAGCACATGGAGAGGATGATGATGATGATGAGGAGGAGGAAGAAGATGATACTGATGAAGATGAAGATGAGGATGTTTACAGGAGACACGTTGGTAGCAACGATATGGAAAAAGATACTAAAGACGTACCAGCGAAAGAAAAGAGCCCATTATGTGGTGCCACCAGCATAGTGCCACCTGAATTCGAAGATGAAAAGAAGGACACCTCACATGACTATGGTTTTGGCCCTGTCACCTATGACATGCCCCCAGTTTCTACTTCGTTTGAACCGACAAAGAGTCAAAAAGATGCTGAGGAGCCTTCTGAACTGGGTAAAAAGGAAGCATCATCACCATTCTCTGGACACCACGTGACTGAATATTCTGAATATGAATATTCTTATGATGAGGTTAAAAAACCTGTTCCATCCAGTCAATTAGTCAATAAAGATGATAGCTCTGTGCAGTCTTATTTACCTCTGTCTGCAAAACCAAGTGAAGACAAATATTACCATGATGACAAAGACTTAGAGTTTGAAAAGCAAAAAACGTCAGATATTTTAACAAAGAAACCTGGAGACTCTGTCTCACCAGGCTTCACTTACACAACTACATCAGCCACAGCATACTCCTCCTCTTCCTCCTACAGTCACTCCTCCTCTGCCTCTGCCTCTCTCTCCACTAGTCGCCAGTTTGGAGATGACCTAGAAACTCCTGCCAGTGTTGGATATGAGTATTCACCCTTTAAAGATGAGCACTCACCTGTAATAGATTCGCCATTCTCCACTTCTGGTGGGTTGGTTAAAGATGAGTATTTGGAGGTGACAGAGAAGATGACGCCTGCCACCACTACCACGACTGAGTCCGGATCAAGTGTAGCAAGGGTTTCACCACTATCACATTTTGAGGAGATCAAGCCCTTACCTTCTCATTCACTTACCTCTGCAGTGGACAAAGGAGAACAACTTGCCAGCTTAGCTAGTAGTGCTTTGGACAAGGCCCCCCAGGGTGCATGCTTTTACAAGCCAGAATGGGAAGCAGATAAAGGTTTGCAAGCTGAATATGGTGCAACTGGACCTTTCAATCTCCTTTCCGAGTCCGCCGAGAAAGATGCGATAAAAAAAGATCTGTTTGGTTCTTCCTTAACAGCTCATGCTGATTTACCTGAGAAACAATATTATGAAGACACTGAAAGTAGCGAAGAGGAGGAAGATTACATTTGTGAGTCTGAACAGGACAAACTGCACTACCAAAGAGCAGGTGAAGCAGACAAGAAAGATGATCCATTTTCCATGTCTTCTGCTAGTAAGGTAGGCACATTTCCAGGTGTGCTTACGTGCACTTCTCCAGTAGCACAAACTATAGAATCAGATACGGCAAATGGTCCTGCAGAGGTCACCATGGCAGCACCAGAGGCCTTTGCTGACACCTGCAAAGTAACATCCAGCCTATCAAAAACTGAAGTGAAAAGTGAGCAGTTTGAAGCCTGCAAAATCAGGAACCCATTTGAATGGGAGATGCAGCAGCAAAGAGGCATCTACCCAGGAGAATCACCACCTCATTACCGTCATGAGGATGAGTATGAGGAAGAGGAGGAAAAGGAGCCTGAGCATCCACCTCGTCCTCTTTCCCTGTCATCTGCAGATCAATCTTTCCCATCCTCTTACTATAAAGAAGACTCAAGCAAGCATGCTGACTTAGATCCTCCTTCCAGTACATATACAGGTGCCAGACCCTTCTCCACTTCCCCAGGTTATTCCTCTTCTGAGTACAAACAGAGAAAGGGAGACACTTCCCCATCATTTATCAACCCAAGCATTTGCCAGCTTTCCAGCGATGAGGAAGATGAGGAACAAACAAGCCAGGATGCAGATCAGCAGCAGCCATCAGGCAAGAACCGATCTCACAACCATCCGCAGCATGGTTCCTACAGAGAGGACAGTGAATCACAGCGCCTCTCTGGAGCCATGGCTGCAGGGACTGGCCTTGCTGGAGAGGACACACCTCCAACCTCTGTCAGTGAATCTCTGCCCTCACAGACAGATGATGATATTCCACCAGGAACAGATGAGTGTCCTTCCATCACAGCAGAAGCAATTGCAGAATCTGATGAGGATGCAGATTATCTGCCTGTGGACAAATCATCTGGAGCCTATGGTGGAAAGCACTTCTCATCCTGGTCAGAGAAAAGTCATGATCCACAGCCTTCACCCATGTTGGATCCAGCCCCTTATCCACCTCGTCCTGATGTCTGCATGGTAGACCCAGATGCTCTCTCCAGCCTAACTGACAAGCCTCTAAAGAAAGACCCCAAATCAAAGAGCCTTCGCAAAATAAGCAAGTCAAGGTCACCAGCTAGGAAAGCTGATGCCATTCATAAACGGTCTCCATCAAAGGATTCCTCTCCTCGTACCACCTCGTTAAAGAAGAAGGACTTAGAGGATGATCTGTCCAAGTCAAGTCACAACACCGGCAAGGGCCTTGTCAATGGAATTAAAACTATTTCAGGTATGTATTTGGATATATTAGACATTTACCTGCAGGATTTTAGTGAGAAAATTTATTTTAAAAAAAGGTTTCATTTTAATTAAGGCTTCCACTATATGATTTTTCTCTGTGCATGTACTTGTTTTCTACAGGATCAAACACTGCAAAATCCAGTTCTGCTGCACCCTCTGGCTCTCCAATCTTTGTTGACTTGGCCTACATTCCCAACCACTGCAGTGCTAAAAATGTCGACCAGGAGTTCTTCAAACGTGTGCGCTCTGCTTATTATGTAGTGAGTGGGAATGACTCCAGCAATGGAGAGCCTAGCCGTGTTCTCTTGGATGCACTGCTGGAGGGAAAAGCACAATGGGGTTCTAATCTACAGGTAGAGCTTCTCATACGGCTTCACAAGTCTCAACAACAAAATAACATCTAACACTGATATAATAATGACAGTGAGGAACATAATGCAATATCTGTTTTGTAAATGGCCACATTGGCATTGAACATGTTTTTATATATATTTAAAAACCCACGACAAATGCATGATAAATAATGCTAATTCATCTTGCGTCCCAGATCATATATTATTCAGGAATAAGTTTCAACAACTTGAACATATCACCAGCTCATAATGCTTAAATATGGACCTCTGCTCTGTTTTAGGTGACGCTGATCCCTACCCATGACACAGAAGTGATGAGGGAGTGGTACCAACAAACCCATGAGAAGCAACAGGAGCTGAATATCATGGTGCTGGCCAGCAGCAGCACAGTTGTGATGCAGGATGAGTCATTCCCTGCTTGTAAAATTGAGTTCTAGGTCTGGCATGGCTCCCAGGTTCACACTTTTACACATAAATGATCCTTTATCGCCTTATTTGCCATTTCTTCAGTGTAACAAACTTCCTTTGATAACATTGTGCAGAGTCACTCAGTAGTCCCTATTCCTTTAAAAAAATATTCTTTTTACAGCTCTTGTAACATTCCCTAAACCTGAGAGCGGTATTATTCAGAAAGACTTTAGGAGGATGTGCCTTTAACGTTTGGATTTTTAGTTTCCTTTCTATTTTAATGATAAAAGAAATATAATTTGTTTTCTTTTAATCTACCATTTTGACTTTAAATTGTTAAAGATAAAGTTATAATAAGGTTAAAGCCATCCTTTGATTTATTTGAGGCACATGAATGTCATTTAGAGGTCATTTGGAGTTTCACGTATTGTTAATTTATTCTTGTATAATTTATGCATGTATCATTCTTCTGCACGCAACTCCTGACCTACATATATGGTCTCTGCTCATACACACAAGCAACACAGGAAATCACGCATTAATCAAGTAATCAAGTAATCTACTTTAGAAGCTAATTACATGCTCGCATCCATACTTACAGTTTGCAGAATATTTACTTGTATCCAGATCATGTTTGTTCTGTTGCCATGGTCAGACAGGGTTATAACTCATAGCACCAGAATGCAAAATGTAAACATGCTTAATGTGTCTGCCTCTGTACCTTTAATTAGATCAAACTATGACAGAATTCCATAATATGAGACAAGATTTGAGCTTAATGTAAAAGTGAAGAATTAGGATTAGGCAAAGGATAAGTCATTATTTGCTGATGATCATTAATTTGCGCTTGTTATTTATAATCGCTGTTTTTTTTTTAGTTATTTATTAGACAAATAGACCTGTAATTGATAATATTTTCCCAATTGCAGATTAATTTCCTGAGATGTATCAGCACTTTATAATGATTTATTTTAGTTAACTTTATTTAATACTTTGTATATATAGAAAAGCTGACAGGTGGGAAAAGTCTTGAGTCTAAGCCAAAGCAATAGTAAAAGATTGTGAATGTTGAATCGTAGAAGCGTTGTAGTCTGTGGTATGCTGCAGAGGGTGTGTGTGATATAAACATGGATAAGAGTACATATTTGCTGCACAAGTGTGGGTGGAATTAATGACTATGAACAACCGGCATCTTTCCCCAGGACCTAATGCAGGTCCAGGATTGCATTTAGTTTGGGAGATTAATAAGCACATTGTTTTGTTGGTTATTAGAATAATGATTTGTTTTATATCTTAATTACTAGGGCTAGATAGATGTGTTTCCACTACATTACCCTTCAGCCAAAACTAAATAATTTTCAAACCTTTAGGCTTAATAAAGAAAATAGAAGGTTCCCTTTTTGAGATAAAATTACCAGTGTAATACAGTAATAAGAGCCAACAAAAGAAATACAAACAGTGATGGATGATCATGTTTTGAAAATATATATGTTAAAAGTCTGTTTAACATTTTATCATTTATATACACATTCTATAAAAAAAACTGGTAAATTCACCTGTGTGTGTTAATTAAAAATCATCGATAAGTATTTTTTATTATGAGTTTGCATTAATCAGTGATCCTGGTTAATTTAAAAGAGCCATACATGCATTTTTTTTGTTTTTTTCTTGAGTAGACAAATTATTATAATTTTTTTTCTGGATAGTACTGTGGAGCGTGACAAGCTGTTTTCTGAAGATTTATCTGGATTATCACGTTAATGTTTACAACAAATTGTAACTTTTTAGCTGCTGGTTATTTCTAAGTGCTAAGAGGACGCTTCCTCGCTTACGGAGTGTCAACATGGACGTAAACTAAGTGGTTTAATGTAAAAGGATAATAAATGTTAAGCAAACACAATTCTATCGTGTACCTGACTGCCAGATCATGTGACCGAATCACTGATCATATTTTATATTCAAGGTTTTTAAGTGGTGTCCTTTTTTTTTGCGAGTAAATGAACAAAACACAAGAACTCATCAATGTGCTGTTCAAATAAAAAAAAACTCTTGCACTTTTAATTATCCACATCTTGACAGTAACAGATCATTAAAATTGTGCTTTACATTCAGCCTGACTAGTTTCTGCATGTGTTCTTAAATTTGTTCTAGTTAATTATGATATTAAATACAGTACTATTTTAAAGATATACATATATATAAATATATATATATATATTTAAATGCTAAATGTCTCAATGGCACATATAACTCAGCCGCGCTCTCATTTATCTCTGTACGCTGTTTTGAAGAACATACTGTGTGCTTTTTTTTTTCCTCCCCAGTAAATTTATTTCTCTTTCTCGTTTGGTCTTTTGTTTTATGTGCAATATTCTGTATCTTTATTTGAAATTTCTCTAAATGTAGAATACCTACAGATTTGTTGTAAAAGCGTAAACCTGGTGATCACCAAATAAAATAGTCGTTAAAACGTTTCCCAGTGTCTGTGATACTGAAAATGCAGAATAGCTGATTCAGTCAATAAGTCAATCAATGAGATTAATAGAGACCTGTTTTTAGGTTTTGTAGGTAATGTACATTCTAATATACAATATAATGTAGAAAATGTAGATATTAAGAGTTTTGCGAGTTCTCTGTGCTCTGTAGGATTTACATAATAAACACTCTACAATAAATAATTAAATGAGTGGACACTGATAAAGAATGAGTTGCCTTTTGATTATGAAGAAGGAGTCAGTACCAGAACATCAGTAACCAGATCAATAATTGTTTTTGGGAGAAATTCTATTTCTTCATGGTAAATATTTTACTTGTAGGTGTAGTAATAGAAAACCAACAGACCCAACAGTCATGATTGGATGCACCTGATTCTGTGTAATTTAATCATTAATTGAAAATGATTAAATAATAGCAAAATAATAGCAGTGAGGAGTTCAATTGGAGAGGTAAATTATTCTGTGAAAAACAGGTGTCAAACAAATTCCTGTTATTTAAGGATAAATGCAGAAAAGGTTGTTCTGTTCATTTCCCTCTGAAAATCAGAGTAAAACGGGTCGTTTCAGACATTGTTCAGAACAACAGCGTACTTTGTTTCAAAAGTTGATTAGACATGGAAAAAAACATACAAAAAAGTGCAAAAAAATGATAGGCTGCTCTGCTAAAATGATATCAAATGCTTTAAAATGGAGATCAAAACCAGAAAGATGTGGAAGAAA
>JAQMYJ010000023.1:11882749-11901034 GCA_030014305.1 Clarias laeviceps
CTGGTCTCCTGGACACACAGTATATCCACCTTCCTTCTCTGCATCATATCAACCAACTCTCTTGCCTTCCCTGTCATGGTCCCAACATTCAAAGTCCCTACTATCACTCCTAAACTCTTGCCTTTCCTCTTCTCTGTCTGCTTTCGAATCAACTACCGAAATTAAACAGACATAAGATTTCAATTGGTTTAGGAAAATGTATTTATTTTTAAATAGGTAATCTTTACATATGAAGAGATACTTCATTCCAGATTATACTGTACAACAGTTCCGACTGAGTAATCTGATTGGATGAGATGTATGGTGATAATAGATGGTACCACCACTAGGTGAACGTAGGTCAGTACTGTATGGCCCGCAGTACTGAGGAGAGACCAGCTGCCTGACAAAACCCACATTTAAAATCAGTCATGGAAGCAATTTCAGCAAGAAAACACATCTAATAATGTTAAACATTTGTCTCCTTAATAAGATTGTTCAGAATCGCCTCTGTGTGGTTTTATTTATGCCTAAGACAAGCTACATAGAAAACTAGCTCCTAACACAAGGCTAAATTCCAAACCCCTCCCTAACCACTAATCAAGGGCACTACCTGGTGTGAGGGACAAGTGGATTGTGCACCCCATATAATGTACTAGCTATGAATTTAACACTATTTGACCCCTTTGTTCCAGTGAATGGAAACTACAAAACAAAACATTTTTGTATACAGATGTGTGTGTGTGTGTGTGTGTGTAGTGTGTGTAATTTAGTGTAAGTAATGTGTGTCCATTGTGCAGTGTCGACAGTGTGGGCAAAAGTGTGCAGACGTGCATCGTCATGCAAGATCACAACGCACTTGGATAGCTGTCCTCTGCGTTTAATCCAAAGTCTAGGCTTCATCTCTTCAATAAACACCTCACTGTGAATTGTTTAACCTTTTTCCTGATAATGTTCCTGATAAACTGTAAGCATCAATTTTCCAGCTGATGGCTGACTTCTGAACTTTTTCATGATCGGTGATTGAAGATGTTTCCGTTCCATACTCTGCTGTTTACTCTCATTAGAGTATCGATCCAAATTTTGTTTGCAGATATCCAAATACTTCCTTCATACTCCATTATAAAGTCTTCGATAAATAACACCGCCAGGCACCCTGAGATCACAAAAAGGAATCACTGCATGTTGTTCTTCTTTTGTGCAAATTACAAGTAGGGCATCCATTTTTGCTCACACTGCAGTTACAAATTAACTGATGTAACATGTTCACATCTGCACAACAGTGACTGGGGAGACAGTAGCCTTGAACAGAAGTTTTAATATAACTAGTGTTTGGATCATTTTTGACTCAAACTTTGTACTGTACACAAACATCTCATATTATATATCTACAATTTTTATTTCACAGTAAAAGTCAACAAGTAATTAGAGGCACACAGTATCGTACATCAACTTTTATTCAGCACATTTAGTAGTGACTGCTAATGGAACACTGACAATGCCGCTTTATCTACAAAGACTACACGGCTGCAAACATAGCACCAGCAGCACCACACCTCTGCAACTGTGTTTTACATTGTAATTAATGTCATTAAACTTGTTTAATATGTCAGTAATTATGAAACACAGAAACATTCATTCAAAATAATTTCCCATGGGTTATAATCGAGCTGAGAAAATTACTAATGAAATGTCAGTACAGTAAAGAAATTATTATTTTTTCCCTCTCTTCTGTTGATTGCCTCTCTGCAGATTCCGTTACACAACGGTTTAATAGTAGTATTAGACAAACGTCTGGGCAAGTCAAGATCGAAAAGCTCTAGTCAGACATTTCTTTACACCACATTTATGTGCACCACCTATAGTTTAGATACAAATCAACAAGAAATCATTATTTCTCCTTAAATGTCGATTACTCATCTTCTTGTTTCAATAGTCAGTATAGCATTTTACAGTGCAAACATCTGAGCAGCAGCATATTTACTGAGTGACATTAAATATTTTTTTTTACTTCATTGACAAGCTTTGTACTGTACAGTAAAAACAAAAACATCAGAAATCTCAGCTAAGATAAGTGAGCTATTTATTTATTTATTCATTCATTCATTCATTCATTAAAAGAGCTAAAAGCTAGAAAGCTGGAGGGAAATAAACCTGAACTCATTGTGATAAGAGCTTATATCTTGGTCTAAGCTATGGAGGTGGTGTAAGTTTTTAGAAAAATATAAAATTGATAAAAGATGAGAATTTATTAATATCTATATTAAAATATGCTTTGCATTTGTTGATAAATATATGTATAGTACATAGATATGTAGTTCCTTACAAATTAATAAGTTATGACTGACGTTTTGAAAGCTTTGGCAAGAAAAAAATAAAATAAATTTTATAAAATCGTCAGTAGGCTATAATTTCAGTCTTCGGTCCTTGTCCATTCTGTGTATTAGATAAGAAAAGTAAATTTGTGCTAAAACGTGGTGCGTCGGATGTACGCAAAATAGCAGCCAAATGCATCAATACAGATTTATCTATAAAGTAGGTGCTGATGCAATTTACTAACAGAATCCAACAAAAAAAGAGGTGGATTTACTGTTGGCAGTGGCAGATGCTCACAAAAATACAAACAGCATGGATTCAGTGCACCTTACAGAGATGAGCATTTGGTCTCCGTCCATCATTATTGCACGTATAGCCACATTAACAGTCAGTCACTGGAGGGTGAATGTTCTCAATGTGGCATCAAGCCAACAGGGGAATTTTTGTGATTGATTCTGAATGGAGCACTAAGACTGAAACAAACGACGTGCAGAATTTCAGAAGGCTACAACATCAACAGTTTTTACCTCCTGGCCAAGAGCACTGAGAGACCTACAGCAGGTATACTGCACTTAACATGACGTCACCAAGGCACCAGAATGGTTTAGCATGGATTTGCATGCAAGCCATGCGTGGAGACGTTGATGGTCTTCAGGACTCAGATGCATGTGAAGCGCCAACCTCTACAGGAGTGCCAGTGTGAGGGAGGCTCCGTGTGCCGCTCCTCCAGACATCTACCTATAGACAGCATAAAAACAGAACTCTGGAGTCATCTGCATCTCTGCAAGTTTAACTTTTTAGTTGTCTTTAGGAGGTCATATTTTCCACTACAACTGAAGCTTTTAAAATGTAGAAATGAACATCTCATTGAAATAAATACTGACATGCTAATATGAGATGTCAAGCCTACCTCCACTGGCTCCTGGGTGTTGAAGAACTCTTCAGGCTCGTCAGGGCTCAGGGGAGTCTGAGTACTAGAGCCAGCCTCTGAACTGCTCTCACGCAGCTCCACGAGCACAGGCAAGGAGCCTGGCACAGACACAGATCCAGACAGGTTAGAGAATGACTCCATGGCCTGACTGTGTTCAATCTGAGGAGAGGAGGGAGGACTCGGGGCCGGTTGGGCTTCAGTGCTACATCGAGCCTCCTCGGCCTGTTCATGCGCCGGGCTGTCTGGAAGCGGCAAGTCTGCAGATGCTGTGCTGTCCATGGTGTGGTCACTGGGGTTGTCTAGACTTTGCGGTGGTGGGTCATTGACGAAGTTTGAGTCAGAAGGAGGGCTTTCAGGAAGAGAGGAGGACAGAGGAGCAGGCTGGTTGGCGACCTGGGAGGACGAGTGGATCTCCTCACTGCTCTGAGGTGTAAGAGCTGCTTTCTCACTGAAGCTGAAACGAGGAGAAGTGTCTGCCGTGATGGGAGACGAGGGACCTGCGCTAGACACCGTGCTGGAAGGACCGCTGCTATCTGCACAGAAACACACACATTAACCTAAACCATTTTAACACACAGTAACAAATACAGACCATAGTGAAGAGATAAATAAAAAACAATAAGTCCCATTTTACATTAGACTACATTACTTTACATTTATGGCATTTGGCAGACTCCCTTATCCAGATAGACTTACATTTTTATCTCATTACACATCTGACCAGTTGAGGGTTAAGGGCCTTGCTAAAGGGCCCAAACAGTGGCAACTGGTGCTGGGGTTTGAACCTGGGACCTTCTGAACCATAGTCCAACACCTTAACCAATGAGCTACTGCTGCCCCAATTCTTGTAAAATTTCTTAAAGAGAGCACGAGATGGGCATGATAATGCATTTTCTTTCATAAAGTGACTTTAGTGATCCCAAAGTAGTACGATCTGTCAAGGAACTCCTCGGGATATTGGTCAGGAACTTTATCAAAATTCAGTATGACTCCCCATGCTTTGGAAGAAATCTTAATAAGAAATAAATAAATGAATGAAATTTAGCCACAGACTAGTGGGTCGTGTTGGGGCGGGTAAAGAAATTGTCACTTTATTTGCGGGGTGGGTTGGGGCGGGTCATTAAAAACAAAATTAAATAAAAAAATCCATGTATGTTGCGTGCAATTCCCTATAGCCTATATTAAATATTTGGGAATATCTATTTTCATATTTTATTAAGTTCTTTGATAAGGTTACGTCACGTGACAAGTCACGAACGCGCCAAGCAGCTACCGCTGCCAGTCACAACAAAAACAAAGAAATAAAAGTGAAGATGGAAGACATTCAGCTCTGTTGGCCGGGTGCTGAAGTCCAGGCTTTTTTTTTTTTCAGGTATTTTTACTCTCCAGCATCAGCTCTTAGACACTTCAGAAGGAATTTGGACTTAATAATACAAGCAAAATTAGATGTTTTGTCCTTCGATCATGCTCTGCTTCATGTTGGATGACAACCCCTGATCTTTAATGGTTTTGATAATTATCCTTGATGTTCTTATTAACAGCAGTGCCTTTTTTTGCCATGTCCTTTTCAGTCAATAGAAAAAAATCATGAAAATGAGATACATTTTGACAGGGACTTTAGGTGCATGTGAAGGAGCTGTTTGTGGGAAGCATGTGGTCATATTTGAAAGTGAAGAGACACTCTGCGTGGTGCGGCACTCACACCAGGGAGGACGCTCGGAGCGCTGGCGTAGAGATGCAGAGGATGACAGCACTCTCTGGGGAATATACGCGTCCACCGAGGGCTGGTTATGAGAGTCAAACATAGCTGAGAGAGCTGCAGAGAATTAAAAATATGTTTCATTAACAACGACATACAGAAATAAATAATAAAAAAAACGTAATATTGGTGTTTATAAAAGATATTAGTCACTACCTCTAGTGGTTCTAGTGTTCGAGTCCCCTGCGTTCACACACACTGCTGATAGGAACTGGTCGACCTGTTTGAGTGAGAGCGAGTTGTGCAGGGTTTCCAGGGGGTAGATCGAGGGCACCATGGAGCAGCCTTCAAATCCTACAGGGGAGAAGAGACACAAAAAAAAAACCACAGTGTACCCTTAATGCAATCTAGGTGAGAGGTAAGTAGTGTGTGAGGCAGAAGAACCACCTTTCTACCACAAACTGGTTAGTAAGAGGATCACAGGCAACGTCTGGCACACGCAACACCCCTCCCCTCACACACTCGATTTCAAAACTCAGAAGGAAGTATGTTAATAATCACACACATTCAGCATGTTATATTGACTGAATTTCACTAAAAACTACATGTAGTAGAAGCTGCAACTGTTGCTACCAAATGAGACAAAACAAAATACAAAGAGCAAAATTGACCTCCTCTTAGAAGTCTCTTTAGATGTCACAAAAAGAATTAATAGCAAGGTTAAAACAAAATCACATAAACCAGTAATGGAGGCACATCTCACCCAAAATCTTTTCTGTAAATACATATACTGTATTTTTGTTTTATACTGTATATAATTTTGATAGATATTTTCCTCACACATTTCATACCCATGTCCCTAATTTTCTTTCGATTCTGTAAAGCTGCTTTGTGACAAATACCTTTGTAAAAAGTGCAGAAACTGAATTGAATATATACAGTTGCACTGGAACTTATTCAACTCCGATTGAAAACTAACTTACAAGCTGTTCGTAATAAATCAGTGAAACAAGAGCAATTTAAATAACTCAACACAACTAATACAGTATAAGTGAAGTCAACACAAATTGCTACTTTTAATGCCTATTGTAGTATCAAAATTATTTAAAATCCTTGATAAGAAACATCTTGAGTCCTTAGTAAAGCTAAAATTTTACTGTATTGCCAGACAATAGCTACTTGAAATGTTTCTGAGGGATCTTAGCCCATGCTTCACGAGAAATGCCCTTAATTTCAGTAAGATTCTTGGGTTTGCATGCTACAACTGCTATTTTTCAAATACCAAGATTTTCTATTGAATTCAAGTCAGGCGATTGTGATGGCCACTCCAGAACTTCATCTGAAACCAAGCCTTGGTGGACTGTGAAGTATGCTTGGGGTCATTGTCCTGTTGGAAGGACACTGATTCCTCACAGATGGCATGACATTTTCTTCAAGGATACTTAATTAAATTAATCTTGCCCTCTACTTACTGCAGGATCCAGTGCAAAAGGAAGCAAAGCAGCCCCAGAGCATCACCAAGCCACCACCATGCTTCACTGGAGGCAGTGTGCACTTTTCTGCATATGCTTCATTATTTCTCAAGTTCAAGTTTTAGTTTCATCAGCCCATACAACAGAATTCCCAAACTGTCTTTTTTTATATGGTTTTTAGCATATTTGGCTTGTGTTTTAGGGTCAGTAGCGCAGTACATCTTTGGGTGACCTTCAGTGTTCAGTATGCGCCTTATAATACAGGGTGAAACTTCAGTCCCTGCTTCCACCAAATCTTTTTGCAGTTCCACTGCAGTCAATCGAGGGTTTTTCCAACACTTGCCTCCTCAGGAATCTGGCTGCAACAGGTGATGGCTTCCTCTTTCTGCTATGTCCAGGTAGTATAACCATTGTTCCTTTAACTTTTAACTTGTGAAATAGTCTTCCTACAAGATTTCTAGGAACATTTAGTACCTTTGCTATATGTTTCTATATCCTTGTCTGTCTCCATCAGCAAATCTCTAGAAAGTCCAAGTATTCAATGTGTTCTAAATCAAGTACACCTGTGGCATCGAATGAGTTGCACCAGGTGTGACTGAGACAACATCTGATTTACAAATTTGTAATAAGAGATTTTATTAAGGGTTGAATAATTTTGAGACTGCAGGAATCATTAAAAGGGGCCATTTGTGTTGAATTTGGAGAAATCAATTGTTATATTAATTGTTATATTTAGCTATTTAAATTTTGAGGGGTTAAATAATTTTAAGTAAAACTGTATATACACATACTTACACACGCACACACACTCTACTTGCACAAATACTCACTATAGCGATTTGGATTTTTTTTCCTTTTGGTAATTTGAAGGCAGAAATTACAGTCAAAAATTTGGAAGTTTATTAAGCTAGTTTGTTTTAAATTATTTAAATAACCCATTTAATTATTAACCCATTGTTTATTTGATAAAGCACATCAAAGCTTTTACCACATTTAATGTGATATAGCAATCAACAAAATTCAAGTGGTTAAAATGTTGTGTGCAAGTTTCTACCAAGTCCCTGTTCCTTAAAAAAAAGCTCCAAAAATATCAAATTGCAGGAGTCCTGATCGCACCCACCCACTGCCCCCAAACAATTTCCTTGCTCCTTATGCACTGTATAGTACATGACTTTTTCTACTTTGTTATTGTACTTAAGTATTATTTTGACAACTTTGTACTGACAACTGACTATTAACAATATTGGTTATCTTATACTTTCTACTCAGCTAGAATATGGAAGAAAAGCTTTACATTGAAGTCAAATATATTTCTATTGAATGCAGTTGTTAATCGTTACATTTTGAAATTTTGCCTAAATTTGGAATATTAGAAAATAAGTTATTTTAATTTTGGAAACTGACACAGAAGCAGCACTATTGCCACCTGCAGACTATTATAAGTAATTGACAGTGCAAGACCATATTTGCCTTCCCACCCTGACACGCCCAATCATGGTTTGTCCATATGGTTATGCGACCACTCCCAGATTTTTGGGATACCAGACAGAGAGAGAGAGAGAAAGAGAAAGCAAGAGAGAAAGCTAATACATTTGTACTTCTTCTTTGTCCACCACTGACTCAACGCTATTCAGGTCATTCCAGAGGTTTTGTGTTTGCTCTTTGAGTTGTCTTCATGATGGAAGGTGAAATTTATCTTTAGTTGTCTAACAGAGGCGTGCAGGTTTTGTGACAAAATACACCGTCATTTGTATCTTTCTATCTTGACTATAGTGTCAGTCTCAGTAAAGCAACTCCACAGCACAAAGCTGCCACCAACATGCTTTGTGGTGGGATGGATAAACATTCTGAAAGTTTTATTTGGGGCAAAATGAAGAAAAAAAAGTTTACATCCAAAATATTTGATCTTTGTCTCACCAGACCATAATGCATTTTGTTTATTCCTTCAATTCTGCCATTTTGCAATTTTGAGTTAATGTGCATGATTTCAATGAACACAGGTTTTACATGATTACTTTCGAACATAAACTTAAAATGTAAAAGTTTTATTTTAATATTAACATTTCTATTTGTTATTCACTTAAGTTCTGTTGGTTGCTACAGTAAAAGGTTTATTAAAAAATATTCACAAAATCATGTGAATTTTAACAGTATTAGTTATGTAAAGTTTAAATGTAAAACTAATAAAAAATGTAAAACAGAATCTAAAGTTGTAGAACTGAACCATATAAAATGGAAGAGATTCTCCTTCACTTCAGTCAGTAACATCTGGCAGGTGTATCAGACATAGGGCTTAATGCCTGGTCTTGATTTAATCCTACTCAAACTTTTAAAAACACAAACCCGCATACCACTTAGTGTAGCTGCATTTCAAATCCATCACCATGCAGCAAACTTTGTACAGTCAGCACTCATAGGAATGACACTTCAGTCAACAAAACCCAAGCCAGAAAGCTCAACTGAGCCAAAACTTTTGCTTTTAAACTCTAGTAGGATACATTACTCATTTTCTGCATATGCAAAACAACAGCAAAAAAGCAAGCATTACACATGCTTAACAGAAGCAGTATGGAAGGCAAAGCTGGGGCAGCAATGACACAAAAGTGCAGCGCAATGCAAGCCAGGCCGGGGCACGTTATGTTGCAACAGAGCTAACCGTATGGGTACTCTAAGGGGTCTTGGCCGGAGATTAGCCAGTTTCGGAAGAGACGCAGGTGGTAGTAGCACTGGTTGAGGTGGTGGGCCAGAGTGCTGTCCAGAAAGAGTGAGTGTCGGATATTGGGGTCTGTGGAGAAGCGCCGGAGCAGCTGGGCTACCTGCTGTTCCTCCAGCGGCTCTGAGAAAGAAGAGGCAGAGCGTGGAAGAGCAGGGAGGATGGTGGGAGTGGGTTGATAATGGCCATGATAAAACAATCTGGAGGAGGGACTGGTCTAAGATGCTTAAACTTCAAGACGAGCACTAGGAGCAAAGGGGTATAAAGCCAAGTTCAGGCCCATAAATCTTCAAACAACAAGCCTTTGTCTGTCCAAATATACTCATTTGAAAGCACTAAGGGCATGAAGCAGACTGTAGCAGAGTTGTAGTCTGTTGTAATCAGTTGCCTTTATTTGCCAGCAGAATGGCTTGATATGGAGAAAGAAAAATAATTTGACAATTGCTGGAGTATCTCGATTACTACAACATGGCAACAGACCACAAGGGACTATGAAACAATGTGAAAATGAAATGTAAGAAAAATGAATTTACCCAAAACAATAATTAAAAAAAATAAATAAATAAAATTAGCCTACCATTTACATCAACTCCTCAGTCTTGACCTTCCTAAACAAAATAACATTGCTTATTCTCTCTTCTCCAGCAAGGTCACTGTGATGCAGCTTCTTATGACAGTTTCACTTTAAATCGTAAAATGGTGACAGAGAAAAAAAAAAACTATAATCCACCATCAAAGAGTGGCATCACTGTGTGCTCTTTCTTTCATTTCCTCAAGTAAACACATTTCTATTTCAAGTAAGACATTTTTTACAGCTCAGGTTCGCTGCACCAATTCGAATTCACCTGCTATCAAAACTATCAAAAGAAACATAAACCAAGATTTTGTTCTACAATATGTCCAATTTTTAGTGGTTGTAAGAGTAAAATCTGATGACTAAACCTTCTAGGTTTTTGTATCTATAACACAACTTTATACCTTAATTTTAAGAAGACATAAATATGAGGGGCGCTCAAGTCAAACCGGGACTTGTAATGAAATTTCTGGTGAATGAAGCTGATTGTGAAACAAGCACAGTACAGTGATGAGTCTCTTAGCTGGAGTATAACATTTGAATGAGTCCACTGGAGTCGTTCCTGTGAACATTCAGCGAGTGGAATGCCTGATCCTTGAAAAAAGAAATCGACAGATAACTCATCACAGACTTGCGTAAAAAATGCATGTGTCTGTGGGAACTGTACACGCAATCATCGCGAATCGCACATTATAGGAACTCGGCTGGAGTTAGTGTATTGCCACATCCTCCATGCAGTCCTCCCCCAAGACATTTCTCCATGTTTGGGCTATTAAAGGAGTGCCTGGGAGTCCAGCATTTCGATTGTGAAGCAGGTAGTCCGATAAACTGGTGTACTGAGGAAACTTTCTACCTCGATGGTATCCAAGGACTAGTGAAGTAGTGGAATAAGTGCATTTGTGTAGGAGGGGATTATATGGAGAAATAAAGGAAGTGTTTACTCTCATAACTGTGTTCTGTTATTCACAATCAAAAGTCCTGGTTTGACCTGGTTTGAAAGCCTCTCGTGTATTTCACCAAAATTACATGAAAATGATTTTTATTTCTTTTTACTTTTTCACTGGATGTTCCTGCTTCGACTTTCTACAAAGATGATCTATATTTATTTCCTATTCATAAGCTTTTATTTTTAAGGTCACGGGCGGTCGTATAAGCATTTCACTGCATATCATACTGTGTATGACTGTGTATGTGACAAATAAAATTAGAATTTTGAATAAGGATCTAAGT
The DNA here is from genome assembly GCA_030014305.1 of Clarias laeviceps. NCBI lineage: Eukaryota > Metazoa > Chordata > Actinopteri > Siluriformes > Clariidae > Clarias > Clarias laeviceps. The sequence goes on from JAQMYJ010000023.1 coordinate 11,893,664, forward strand.
TTAACAAATGCAGTGTTAAAAATAAGCAGATTGCCTTATAGATCCAAAACTTTTAAACCTATGCAAAATCCTGAAATAGTGAATCAATGTCAAATGTTGCTTAAGATTATGGCTGCATGATTTGATCATAAAATCACATTGTGATTACGTTGACACATATTGAGATTGCGATTTGATATATTTAACTATTAATGGTAGCATTTTGTATTTAAGCTAACAGCAAATAACAGCTAACAGCAAATAACTGCAGCATTAAGAGAATGTTTGCCAATATTTATTTAACATTGCGATTTCAATTTTTAAGCGATTTAGATATCGGAAAGTTTCATGTCATAAAAAAAATTGACATAAACCTAACCTATTAAGTGTATAATTAGTTCCCAAATGTCAAAAGATCCAAAATGTCCTCTTGTGCTACATTGGAGATGGAATGTTTAAAAGCATTTTTTAAAAAGCATTTTCTATTTTTCCCTCTTGCATGAATCATAATCACTAAAACATCCACAGTACTACTCATGTGAATGAAACACTTATCTAAACTAATATGATATGGCAACATTTAAAGACTGAGATAAAAACTAAAGATAAAATCCAGATCTAGCCTACTGTATGTGTCTTCTTATGTAATTGTCAACAATTCACCAGACAAACATGCAAAACTAACAAACCGACAGACCCACAACTCCTACAAATAGCCTCCATGCAATGGAACCTTAATATCACACTGATGTCAGAGCTTTAAATATCAGCTGATGTTGGACACTGATTCAGTACAAACATTACATTCACAGTCACACAGACTCCCTGAAAGCTTTAGAGATATAAGACAAGTTGTCTTGCAGTCATGTGCAAGATCGGTGTCATTTTTTTGAGGTTGCATTCATAGCACAAGAGGATTAAATCAGAAAACGTGTCAAATCCGAACTGATATCCATCAAACATTTCTAACCCAATCCTGATACTTGGTACTGGACTGTTATACTGTAGTAGGAAGATAAAAATCATATAAGTGCAGGGCTTATATTGTGTGAGTTCACAACCTACTTCAGAAGGACTGCGTGGCATGCGGTGTAAGAAATAGAGAGAGAGTGGGAATTGTAGTGTGCAGCAACAATAAGCTACAATATTTACTGACATCCTAAAATGTGCATTAGATCGAACATACATTAGATACAGTGGTGTACCGCAATCATGTCACTTCAATCATTTCTGTCAAAGGATATTTTAGAATTTGCTTTAAATAAATAAATGCACCAGAAGAATACACTTTCAATGGATCACTATTGAGAATCCAAGCCATACTGAAGGTAGTATCTTCTCTATGAATCATAGTGGTGACATTTATGGGAAGAAAATTATATATCAGGTTATAGCATAATACTTTGGCATGAAGAACAACATCTGCATAAGGATTACTACTCGATTTAGAACTGACCCATTTTTACACCTTCAGCTGTTTCACACTCCCTTCATGCTTCATGCTATCCATACATTATGTATGTTCACTTCACACCTGCAACAGAGATGCAGAAATGTGCAGACACACTTAGCTTTCGTTTAAGCTCGTTGCCATGACTACTAGAAGTCTATATACTATTTGATGAGAATTATTTAGTGTCCTCACATAAGGGTTTAATGCACACCTGCCAATCAAACAGAAATGAGAATTTCCTGTGGTCATGATATAAACAGTATTTAAGAAAGGACCAATGAGCTAATTATGATTAATTACTGTTAATAAACTAATACAGCCTATTCTGTTGCCAATGTTAATGTAACCGACATCACAGAGATGTGTTTTATTCCATGCAATTGGGTTTTTTAGGATTTAGGAATTTTCTGCACATTATTAATATTTAAAAATATAAAAAAAGAAGCAAAACAACTCCGAAGCCCAAGTTGTTCAATATTGTTCATCAACATTCAGTTTCATGATACTAATAACTACATCAAAGTCATCCATGTGCTATACAAACACAAATTAACTAACCTTACCCCAATTAAATTTTTAAAGGTAGTATACTAGCTTCAGAATAATGTAGCTCGACAAATATTTCACCCTGAATATTAACACAAGAAAGAGCTATGATTCCATTTGGACCTGATATTCTTCAAATGATATTCCTCATACAGAACCCAATGAAAATAATGACACATTTGTTCTCACCTTGTATACTGCCTAATACAGATAGTGGACAATGTCACAACTAATGCTCAAACTACATATGGTAATATTGCAAAGGTTTTCATGCGCTCGCGCACACACACACGCACGCACGCACGCACGCACACAAACACACACACCCCTACATCTAGTACTTTCACTTAAAAAAACAAATCAACACGGAGATCGTTAGGTAAGAGTGACAGTCTTATGCAGGGTGTTATAAACAGAATGTACGAGTGGTGTTAGAGTGAGCGTCCAGATGAATGGTGGACCGAGACGGACAAACTGGTGGAGATGGAGGGAATACAGCAGTGACCATGTTAAACTGAAAGTAAGTTAAACACTAAAAGAGATTAAGCTTGTTTTTCCAAAGGCATGCAGGACAAAAAGGGTGGAGAAAGGTGAAATATACTTGAAGAGAAGCAGACGTACCATTAGTCGGATGCTTTGCAAACGACACAGAAAATCGCTTTACTGCCGGCATAGACAACAACTCTGAGGAAATAAAAAAGGTCACTGGAGTTACCATCTTTTGGAGTGCATCTGTAAAGGATAATGGGGGCTGTCTGGGTTATACAGTGCTGAAGGTGTCAGACATTCAAAGAACATTAGGGAGAAAAGTGCTGAAGTTCACTGACGGCCTTTATGCTACAGTAAGACCTACAGCAAGACACGGTTAGAGTCACTGAAGGGAAGCAAGAGAAGCAGCTTTAAGCACAGTGTTCAGGTAGATTCGACATAGAAGCTAAACGACACTGCATTTCATATGACTTTTTCTGATTATATAAGGCAGCGATCCGTAAATGGATCCAGAGAATGCAGTAATTCCAGCCCACATTAGAGAGTCAAAATAAAAAGAAAGACTCTTTAGATCATCTTTTAATATGACTAACCTAACTTACTAACATTTACTAACACCTCCTACATTTAAAGCCTTAGGTCCCTGTAGAACGTTCAGCTCACTTATTAAAATGATGAATAAGACCTTCACACTCACACACACACACACACACACTCACACACAAAACCTTTGGTATCTTTTTAGGACACTGCTATAGATTACAGTGAAAACCAGAGGACAAAGATCGCATTGCACAGACAATACACCACAGAGACATTCACAATTGAATATCGGTTCACCACAGACAGGAATGATCACTTTGAACATGGGATCAATGAACACACATATATTATAGGTCAATGACACTTGAGCATGTAAAACCTTGCATATAAAATGGCAGTGGAGAGAAAAAAAAGACTCATCTCATCTCACATTGCCACCTTGTGGACAAAATGTTCTCCACATACAGGAATGTTCTGGAAAGGAATTTGAAAAGTCACTGCTCCCATAGAGAGCTATCTTTCGATAAAATGTCTAAGCAGAACTAAAAATTATTTTTGACTCTTAAGACACATACTAAAGAAAATGTGTCATATAGGGCAAATATACAAAGATGTCTGAATATAATAGCTACGTGTATATACAGTAAAGGTGTAATTTAATCTGCTAGATAATCAGGTAATTCTGATCATCAAAGTTTGACATTCTGATGTCAAACTTTGCATCTGTAATAATCACTACTTATTGATTGAATGGAGATGAAGCTAACATTACACTATCTGAATATATAAAAAAAAAAAAATGAAATAAATCAGTGCTGGTGAAAGATGGTGATAGACAGCAAATGGCAACTGTGGCAAAATAACAAAAAGGACATTATTACAAGGACACAAGTATAAGACTGGATACTAAATAAAAATCTTGAATGACCTACAAACCCTTAAACATTCCCATTTTTTCCCTTTAGCATGGGCCCTGGACTACATGTCCTAACCCCTGAACTCTCATTCTGCATAGTAGGGGAAAAAAACTACAACATTTTGTATGAGCACATACCATCTTTATAGGTCAAACTGCCAGAGGAGAATTTTTTGCGATGTGTACGAGCATAATCCTGCAGATTGGGGGCACTAGAGGACCCGCCAAGGACAGTGGTGCTGAAGAGCCCTGCACACTGCGAGCCTGTTGAGGATGGTTAGAGAACTAGGTCAGTTAGTCATCACTACACACACACACATGCTGTTATTCAGATTAAGATAAAATGCATGAAAATTTTAAGTGGGCAAATAAGTCAGGTGAGAAATACTCTACCAGTCACCCAGTGATTGGTAGGCTTCAGTTCTGTTTAATATATTATCATCAAGAATAAATCATTATGATAACAATACATTATTTATATGAATGGTTATCGTTATAAATTTTTCATGAACATACAATAATATTTTGCATATGGTTCCTCATGTTATTATTCTGTTAACTTGTTTTCACACAATGTCAATCCACCAGGCCCTTACTAAATGGTAGTATTTAAACACATTTACAAATATGTACAAATATGTACATATTAATATCATAGTCAATATGTTAAAATACTGCACTAATTAATACAGCCTAGCAGTGTGAATGTCTTATGCAACCAAGCTGTTCTGATCAAAATTAACAAATGTTAATGTGCAAACTAGTAAATGAAAACATGAAACACATGAAAAATACACCATTATCTATTTCTCAGCACCTGCGTCTAAACTAATTGGCTATTTAGGGAACTGACATGACCTTTCTGACATAAATGTACAGGTCGCTGAAGGGGTAATGAGTTAGAAACTTAATCCAGACATGACTCTTTAGACTGAACGAGAGGCGGGGGAAGGGCAGCCGGGACAACTGAGTTGGACAGACATATGATACCAACCTAATCCACTCTGCTTCATCTCTGGAGACTGGCGTGAGCACGCAGGGAAAAGGCGATAGCTGGCCGCTTTAGAGGACGAAGTCTCTGACAGAACCTGCACAAAAATAAAACAAAAAGGATTATTAATTACACCAGTAAACTGGAGACAAAATCATGGGTTCTCAAGGTTAATCTATGCCTATGGAGACCAAAGGCTGGTCCTGTCTGATCGCACAAAAAAGCCAATACAGCACAAATTACAGGGAAAAAAAAAAAAAAAAAAACACAGGTTGCTGTGTATGGGGCTTAGCAGGCAAACGGTTTAAGGGTCTCTCAATTTGCTTGAGCATCCACAGGACGTGCCAGACAAACAATTGCAAAACAAAATGCATTTACACTAAGACGTATTACAATGCTGCAGAAACATTAAATGATTGCGATAACTCCAGTACATCTGTTAACAAAAAAGAGGCCAGACATTCTGGGAGGGCTGGATGGACTATGATGAGAAGATTGTACCTCCATGGAGCTAGTTTTGCGGTTTCGAGTCAGAGGAGATCTGCGCTGAGGGCCTCCTGATTCAGATAGGGGTAACGCTTGATCAGGTTCATCCCTCACAAGGTTCTCCAAACTTCCAGGATCTGTCTGCTTCTGGTCATTCTAAAGGGAAAAAAAAAATAATTTAGTGATACACAATAAACATGCACAAGCACATACACGGGCAAATATAAAGTACTACACTAGAATGTTATCATGCAACAAACAACTCCTAATCATTGATTGACAACCAGCATTTTTCAGGAAAAAAAAAGTTACTCTTCTAACCTCAGAAGAAGCAGGACGGAAGCCGAAGCCCATTGGTGCATTCTCCTCTTCACACACTTTAACTCCAGGGCTGAAATGCAGCTCGACGTGGAAACGCTCTTCTGAGGAGGGGTCCTGCAATACAGTAAAGTTCTATTTAATAAAATTATTTTTGAGGGAAATAGTTTTTAAATACAAAAATTTAACTAGTAAAACATATGGACGAAGTATGTAAACAAACACCTCAAAATCTTTTTTACTTTATGGGCAAAAAGTATACCAAAGAACCTATAAAATGTTTTTTAAACATCACATATAATGGAATTCTAAAGGCAGTTGTTGAGGCACAAAAACATTTTTGAGGAAGCTTCCTTATTTTTTTTTTCCAGTCAAAGGTATTTGTTAAGCTCCAAATCAGCACTGTCGCCTTGCACCTCCAGGGTCCGGGTTCGATTCCCGGCCATGGTCGATTCCCGTCTCTGTGTGCATGGAGTTTGCATGTTCTCCCTGTGCTTGGTGGGTTTTCTCCGGGTACTCCGGTTTCCTCCCACAGTCCAAAGAAATGCAGGTTAGGTTAATTGGCGTTCCCAAATTGCCCATAGTGTGTGAATGAGAGTGTATGTGCCCTGCGATGGATTGGCACCCTGTCCAGGGTGTACCCTGCCTCGTGGCCTAAGTCTCCTGGGACAGGCTCCAAGTTCCCGTGACCCTGAATGCAGGATAAAGCGGTATAGAAGATGAGTGAGTGAGTGAGTGAGTGAGAGTGTTGTTTAGAAAAGAGACTACTTTTTAAAAGAATTTGGGTTATATATTATCAACATAGTCAAGGTAGTAAACACTCAGCTGCTTCAGCCTTCATCTGGTTATGCTGCACATCACAACTTCTTATTATGTCCTTTCAGTGTTCTGAACATCAAACTGTTTTGACATCCTAAAACCTTCTAACACAAGTTTTTATCTTTCGACAAAAGTGAGTTTCATGGGCATAAGCATCTAATACGTATGTCTTCTAAATTCTTAGATTTAGTGAGAGTGCATAGACAACGCATGCAGAGCACAGAGATCTGAAAACACAGCAGTATTCCTTTAATTCCAAACCACACTGACTCATACATGATTGTAAATGTACATGATTTAAAAATACCTTGTTGTTGTCCTCATACAGCATGATAACTATCTGGGTCATATAGTTGAGCTCAGGCACGGCACTTAGATAGTCCATGGCCCTTCTCCACTGCTGGTCATTGTCCTCCTACAACAAACCAAAAGATCATGTTAGTGCATGTAGCCTCTAGCTTGAAGCTCCCAATTATATGTAACTTACGTCTAGAAGGCCTCCGTAGCGGAAAATGCTAAGCAGCGAGTGGACATGACTCTCACTGGTGAAATACAGTCGTGTCCGTACATGTCTGCCTGGTGACAGCACACCACGGGAATACCTAAGATAAGAGCACATGCATAAACAAACACGGATGGATGAAACAAGCGTAAAACGTAAAAAGCCAAAAAAAAAAAAAAGCCAAACTTCTCTTTTCACATTTGCTTTTATTTTAGGCGTATCAAAACTTGTTTTGTTTTTTGGGGGGTTTTCCCAATTTTCTCCCCAATATTAGTGGTGTCCAATTCCTCCCCGTCGCTAGGGGGGCTCCCACATTAAGGCTACCACTA
>JAQMYJ010000023.1:11901134-11926661 GCA_030014305.1 Clarias laeviceps
AGCTCGGCCAATCAGCTCTCTCTGTGCCTCCGGCTGTGAGAGGAAAACAGCATCACCCGGGGTTCGAACCAGCAATCCCCAGATGATAGGGCGAGCGCTTTACCACTGCGCCACTCGGAGGCCAAAACTTGTTTTTTAATAAAAATGTGCACGTGTGTAAAACCAGCTTACAGGGGATGGAGTTTGTTGACAGACTCGTCCTCATGAGTCCTCTGTAGGTCCAGCTGAATCTTCTTGATCAGAGGCAGGCAATAGCCATATGCTATCTCCAACTTCTCCATCTTGTTAATGCCATATTCCTGAACAGGCATCAAGCAAAAAGTGGATGTTATTAAAAAAAAAAAAGAAAAAAGAATATATGAAATGTTATTTGAACTGTAGGTATTGGGAGTCCCATTTTAAATTAATGAAAGCATTAATGATATTTCTATGTTAAACGCTAAAGATAACAGAGCCTTTGAAGGATGTACCTGTGGTATGACGATGTCTGCTAGTGCTCGTGAAAGGGTGAACAGTTCCACAGTGTCCTCCAGGCCCAAGGAGCTGTTGTGCTGAACATCATACTTCACACAATCATAGATATCTGGGATCTTGCTGATGTCGTAGCGTCCATTTTTCATGTGAAAGTCCCTCTCTAGTTTAGACCAGCGCTGCAGCATCATCTCCAAAGTCTCACTGTGGTACAACTGTAAATCTGAGGGAAATTAAAACACTGGTCATTAATACTCAACCTGAATTTTTTTTTGTATTACCAGAAGAGCAACACCATTTAATTCCGCCCTATTTAGGTTTACCTAAAGTGTCAACTAAAATGCTGCCATAATAATAATAATAATAATAATTAAAAAAGGTCACAACGTATTTCTCTGATATCCACAAAAAAAGACTGATGATTTAGTCGGTAAAAAAGTGTACTGTATGTTGTGCATCAACTAGCTGTTACTCCAATTGACAGTGGAGTCAGGACATGTTACATAAGTACTCACAAAATGTCCAGTATTTGCAAAAATCTTGCAATTACAACATCAATATAATAAAGTCATCACATCCGGACCTTAGTGAATTGCTGATTTCTGACCACATGAGTGTATTCGCTGTCTGAGTTAGAAGATATTAACCGACTAACCTGCAGATTTGGGATCTTCAAGTCTCTTTTCTATGTGGGTGATGAGGTTCTGGATGAGGCTGTACACTTTGTCACATGTAGTTACTGGATTTTCAACAGCATTCATAGAGTTCACCATAGAGGGGCTGCCTGTTGGAGCCAGCTGAGAGAGAAAATCAAGAATAAAAGGTAGCAATGTACATGTGTATGCTATAGGAACATAATTGGGGCACTTTTGATGAAATTGATTTTTGATTAATTTCCTATAACAGCACACCCTGTTGAATTTTATTGCTCACAAATAACACATCTAGTAGGCTACATTCTGAAAAACTCATCCAATTCAGAGTAATTTTCAGCTGATAAAAAAAAAAAAAAAAAAAAAAAAGGTTCACCTTGTCGAAATCTTCTTCAGTGAAGTCTTCATCTTTCTGCATGATCTCGTGAAGTCTGGCTTTGACACGCTGCTGGCAACCGCTCAGCGAGTCTAGGTCATTATCCAGCAGGCCGTTCATGTTAGCACTCTTCACCATCTGTACCAGAATGGGTGTCAGCTCGCCCTCCAGCGCCAGCAACCCCTGCCAGACATGTCACAAAAATCATCTCTACACACAGAACACACACTTGCACACAGAAACATTTATCTGAATGGCAGGTTAATACCTTGGCAAAGGCAGCTGCAGTCATCTGTACTCTGCCTTCGTCCGAGGCGTAGATCTTCAGGTCGTGGCGATATGTGCTGTGGAGACGAAGTAGGCCACAGCCAGGGAAGCCAGCATAATCCCCTACACACAGCAGACACACAAAATCATACATTACATCAGAATATATCAGCAGGTACTGTAAGACCTTGACAACTAGAGCATGCACATGACTCACTACATCACCTAGATCACAAAAGGATTCATCACAGACTAATTCCAGTTTATGAACACAAGAAGAGTGAAAGTGATTTATGGCTCTGCACATTAACCAACTCAGTAAGAACAGCTACACATTAAATCCTAGGAATTTTATTTAATGAAATGTCAAGACAGTATTACAACCCATGAAAAGGATTCTTTGCGACTTTAAATATCCTGATACAGGGTTATATACTGACAAGACATTCCAAAATAAACTGGATACTCTAGTTCCTCCAGGAAGTATTCACCACTAATGATTAATTCTTTTTTTTTTTTTCCCTGTGTCACAGCATCAATTGGGACTTGTTCTGGCTTCTTTTGTCCCACACTTAGGACATCTAAATACTAAAATATTTCAATGTTTTGTTTGTAATATTTAAAAAACAACCTAAAAACTGCATAATTGGTAAGTATTAGTAAGATTTATTCTTTTGCAGCAACAACAGCTTTGAGTTGTTCTAACTGTGTCTGTATGAACTTCTAATTTTTTTATGATTCCCCCCGCCTCCTGATTTTCTCCCTACTTTAGTCATGGCCCATTCACATTTGTTTTGGTGGCTATTAAACCAGGGAGGTTGAAGGCCATCATGTACTTTTAAGGCATATGAAGAAAGTCAAAACAGCAAAATTTTCCCTTCCATCTGTTTATTAAGTAAATGAGAGATAGATGAATTAATTAAGTGAATAGAACAGCTATTTAAAAGAGAGATTCCAGAAATGTACAAAAAAAACAGTATGGAAAAAAAAAAGGAAAATTTTTTTTTACCTTGTCCTCCAGGGTACATACAACGGAAGGCTCGACCCAGTTCCTCTGCCTGTACTCGGCCTGCTGGAGTTAACTCCCCTCCCCACTTTAACACCAGCAGCAAGGACGGACCTTCATTTCGTGTATCTGCTTATAAGACAAACAACATCAAGTGCAAAAAGGCATATGAATAAATCAATACTAGCAATTTAGGAATGCAGTGTGGAAATACTAAATCTCGCTCTACCTTCTTCCTCACTGGAGGTCTTAGGCTGCCCATGGGGAAGGTAAGTCAGCTGCACTTTTCTGTTTATCCCAGAGAAATGGCCATACCTACATACAAAATAGGTGATGGGGAGAAAACCAACACTAGTAATGAAACCCTAAGACAATCTCACCTGCACAAACTCAACATGATAAAACCGGTAGCTTAATCAGGTTATGATAAACATGTAAAAAAAAAATATATAATAATAATCACTAACACTTGTAATGTAAAATATTCAGTATGTTACAGTTACAAAATAATCATATGAGGAGTTGATTTAAATTGACAAACATTCTGTCAATTTGCATTACTAAACCTTAATACATCACAATTGAAGAATATATTTTTAAGCTTATTTTCTTAAAAATAATAATGTAAAAAAAAATCTATAGAATTTTTTTCTAATATTAGAACTTGATACTCAAACTGAGCCCTTAAAATGTGTATAAGTTGCAGAAAAAAAACTAAATCCTGGCCAAGTTCCTCCTGTCAGTAAGAGGATTTCCTGTGATGCCTCTGTAAAAGGTAATAAAATACAGCTACCATATCCAAACTACAGTCTCAGATTGACTGTGGTGTGACCTACCATGGCTTGGTAAATGTTGGTTGAAAACCGAAACAAAATCTATTTTTTTGGACATTCAGTAGTAGATAGCTTGGAAAAACAAACAAACAAACAAAATAGGGACACATTGCTACCATTTCCAAAATAGTTTGTGATTTCTCCCAGTTCACATCCACATCATATTTTATGCCAAACTATAAAAGTTTTGGTACAGGTGCTATTTATTTGCTCTGTAGCTGGATCACATACAGAACATCTAAAACACTTTTGATATTCTCCAGGGAGACTGAATGATCCCATTTAAGTGGCAAAGATCTAAACAGACACTCACTCACATTTCCAGAACAGTCTTAAGCTGCTCCAGTTTAGATTTCTTCTCTTCGATCTCACAGTCACTGTGCTGCCCCAGATCTGCCAACAGCAGCCTGCTGATGTCCAGTACTTCCTGAAGGGTAAAACAGTAACTATGAACTGCCTGACTATATGCAATATAGTACAGCAGGACTTGTACAAGAAATAAAGGAACAAAAAAATTAATTAATTTAAAAAAAATTTTTTTTTCACTATTTAAGTATCTTTATAGTGCAATATGTGCTGCATTTGCATGCAGTGAAAAATATATATACAATACATATAAGTGTAAGTGCTTTAACTAAGTAAAAGCAGCATGTTACCTGCAGCTGTTTGGGTTTTTTCAGCTTCAGTTTCCCAGTCTTATAACCCCCATACTTTTCAAACAGCTCAAAAAACCTGAGAAACAAAAAAAAAACCCAGAAAGACAAATCCCTCAGCATGTGTGTCTGGATCTAATAGAGTTACACCAACTGTCAAACGTGGGCTCTCACATGGGATTTCTGACTTCCATCTTCATCTTCTGTTTTGGTGTTCGGTCTCCATGGCGGATCACCGCAATCACACAGCGCAGCTCCATCCTACACAAATGAAACATGCTTCAGTCATTATTTCAAACCATTCCCATGTGCATATTCCGCAAAAATTACACAATATACAGATGGAAATTGTTTACTCAATCAAGAAAAAATAAATAAATGGGGGGGGGGGGGGGGGAAGAAAATTATTTTTGTGTGTGTAAATCAGTTTCATAGACTCACATGGTGCCGGATGTGGTAGGGACTATGGGAATGTCCTCTGCCTCTGTAGGAATAGACCAGGGAATATGGAACTGAGGAGCCAACTCCCTCATCACAATGTTCCTATTGATAAAGAACACACAGACTCTCATTACCCCATGGTAGGACATGTACTGTGGATGCTATATAGTGATCCAATATTCTCCACCTAAATGGGCTGGGATAGTAAGCTAACTGAGGCAGACAATAATTTTCAGTGCAAGCTTATATCTTTAAGACATCATGATATTTGATCAATTATTGTTGCTAATAAGTCATATTACAGAGTCTGATTTTAACTGAATTTTCTTCTTCTAAACAAGTAGGTGGCAAGAGGTTAATAAAATCTCAATAAAATCAACAAATCGATTGCTAAAAGAGGGTGGTGCTGCCAGATCAGAGCTGGCACAAGTTATTCGTGTCTTTGTGGGCTTCCAACAAGTTTTTTAATTTCCTCACAGTTACTACAAGTAAATCTTAACTAGAACATAAAACATAAAAATAAGTAAAAAAATTTTTTTAGTAATAATCAGAATTACAGAAACGAAAATGCAATTTTTATATATATATATTTTTTGGGGGGAGGTTATTGAGGGGGGGTTATTGAGGAACTTATGAAGCAGAATTTCTTTAAAGAGGATAGTACTCTAGTTATTTAAACTTGATATATTTAGCCTTTAAATTCTAGCCATTTAAAAATATTGCAGCACATTTCATTCAAAAGGACTTTGCTGAGAGCTGAAAATAATTGTGTGTGCTTTGATAGTCATAAACAGTATAGCATAAATATGTGTAGTATTATACATTCATCTTTAGTAAAAATTTTATTTTGGTCAGGGCCAAAGTAGATCTGAAGCTTATTCACGAAACACAGGAAATGAGCTAGAAATAAACCCTGGATGGGATGCCAGTCCATTGCATATTTAATCACACTCTCAATCCTACCTCCTGATATGTTTTTCTCCAAAGGACCTGAAGAATCTGGAGAAAACCCAGACGGACATGGGGAGAAAATGCAAAACACTACATCGACAGAAACATGCTCAGAATCAAACTGACAACACTGAAGCTGTGAGAAACTTCTTTACCGCATTATATTGCAATACCTATACTGTAAATCACTATCACAGTTTAAATATTAACACTAATAAAAATACACTGGCTCACCCAAGTATCTTGGCACAGTCATCGTAATATTTCATAGAGTTCTTCACAAAGCTGAAGCCATTCACGTCACACACGTATGAGTGTCCGTTGGCCCGGAGGAGGTCAAACCCACACACTGTTTGCTGCAAAAAGTCAAAAAGGATTTAAATTGCAAGTCTGGATTCTGAACCAGAGCACACTGGAATGTAGAATGAGCCAAGACAATGACCTTGAAAGCCAAGCACACTTTACGAGCCACCAGTTTTTCCATAGCAGTAAGCATAACAGGGTAGCGCACTTCTTTTCCCTCACTGTCTCGTTCAACTTTGCCATCCAGGGCAGGAGATTTACGAGCCTCAGCATGAGCGTAATCAGGCCCTACTGTGTACACCTGAGGGATGCAAACATACACACACACACACACACACACACACACGCACATACATATAAGTGAAATATGTCCAAGGGGTGTGCAAATATTAAAATAATTTGTTATAAACATTCTTTTTTGCTTTTGACGTGTACCACATGTGTATGAATAGTTTATAACAGAATAACAACCAAATTAAAAAAATATTACAAAATGATGAATTGTGAATTTGTGGATCATTACCTTCACATCTGTACCATCTGTAGGCATGAATTCTTCATAAATGTAGGAGCCGGTCTTTCTGACAGTGCTCTCAGGAGAATACACACTACTCCGGCTACCAATCTGCAGAAGGAATGCAGTTTTTAAATGCTTGTGTATGAAAAACACCTGGCACAAAGACCGGGCTGACCACATTATTTCAGACACCTTTAAAATAAAGAGTTATTAGCTGAAGGTCAATTTTTCTGACAATTTATTTCACAAACAAGATCCAAAACAGTAGATTAAATAAACAGGCTTTTGTGATTAGTTAGTGATTAGTAATGTTTGTTTAATAAAAAAAAACAGAATTATTTAACCTAAATTACTGAACCTAAATCATTAGTTACAATTTCTAAATATGATTTCAAATGTATTTGCTACTCAACACTATGAACAAGCACAATACACTGCCTGAAGTCCTGCTTTAGAAGGGCCACATTATTGGCTTGACTCAAGCAAAAAAAAAAAAAAAAAAACATAAAAAATCCTGGAAAACCGTCCAACACGTTTTTAAAACCTGGAAGAATAATGCTGAACCAGCAACTTTGTGCAGGAAATCTGGTTGGAAAAAAAGATCATAAATGGTCATGATCAGAGATCACTTAACTGGTTTGTGCAACTGTATTGTAAAAACTAACAGACAAACATTAAATTATGTTTAATAGTGAAAGTAAGATCATTTCCACATGAACAATGTGATAACATTGGACTTTGGATCAATAGAAAAAAAATAAATCATGTGGTCTGATCATTCCAAATTGACCCTATCCCAGAGTGATGGGTAAGAAGGAAAGTGCATGAAGAGATGTACCCATCCTGCAACTAATCAAATTAAGGGATTTTTGTCTTCCATAGCATATTTACTCACTCATCTTCTATACTGCTTTATCCTGTATTTAGGGTCGCGGGGACCTGAAGCCTATCCCAGGAGGCATAGGGCACGAGGCAGGGTACACCCTGGACAGGGTGCCAATTCATCGCAGGGCACACACATACACACACCCATTCACACATTACGGGCAATTTGGGAAAGCCAATTAGCCTAACCTGCATATCTCTGGACTATGGAAGGAAACCAGACTACCCGGTGGAAACCCACCACGCACAGGGAGAACATGCAAACTCCATTCACACAGAGACAGGAATCGAGCCTGCCATACATATTCCTGGACTCAACCTTTTAAAGACTGGATCAATGCACAGATGAAATGGCCACCACACTGCATGCTATAATCAAAGTTAAACACAATATTTGAGTGTGTGACTTTTCTTTTTTGGCCAGGCAGTGTATTCTGCCTCAAGTGTGCAGGATGTGATGCATCAATGGGACATCTACATGGGTCAAAGATGCAAGGGGTTCTCAAACTGCAAAATTTTATTCTTAATCATGTGAACCACAAGAATTTTTATTTTTTATGTCACTATTACAATTTTTTTTATTGTTAAAATAACATCTACCAGTTTTATACCACAAAGCTCAATTACCTTTATTCCAGCAAATAATGCCATGCTTCATTCAGAAGACTGACTTCAGTGAACATTTCAAAAGGATCTACACCCTACATAATAACAGGAAGATTATAACCCAGTTCTTCCGGATTTTATAGCTTCAAACAAAGTAAAGTCTGCTCTGTTTCTGAATGAGTGATGCACAACTTGACAGAGTGAGTCACTCCTTAACAGAAGACTTGTTGAATTAAAAATATGGGAGTGGGATGGGGATAACTACAAAAACAAACCTTCCTGAAGAGGCGTTGGCTGCCACCACCAGCTGAGGTCGGATAGTAGATATACACGTTGTGATCTTCAGCTGAGACTGGCTTCTCTACAAAGGGTTTGGGAAAGATCTCACCATTCACCTCTACATGATCTTCCCCTTCAACCAAATTGCACTCTGAAAAAAAATAAACATTAACCTTTTTCATTTGTTAAATAACTTTTAAATTGACTTATAATGTGCGTAGAAATGTGCGGGAAAGTAATTACAGATGGTACTAATGGTATAAGGAATGGGCTACGTTTAATTAGCAGTTTAACTTTTTCAAAGGTTGAAAGATGTAACAAAATCAGGGAAAAATGTAATATCGAATTGGGATATTTATAAAATCGTGACACGTATCGTGATTCCCATCCCTAAAGGATATGATCTCAGTGTATTTAAAACACTAGACCTTACTGTGGAATTGACCTTGTGCTATTAAACTATATTACTAGATAATACAATTGCTGATTTAAATATGTAAATAAAACAGTTACTCAAGACTAATAGATCATATCTTAGCTTATTTTATTTAAATGATCTATTTAGCTTGCATATTAATCCTCTGATCTCATTTATAGAATAGCTTCTGTTGTCTAGTAGTTCACTTCAAATGCAACTGTACGAGATTGAGACTATATATACACTCAGGCATACATATGATCTTCCACATTTTATGCATAACAAACAACAACTGCTATGAAGACTGGCATTCTCAAATAGGCAATCCAATCATCTCCCTATAAGTTCACACACCTACAGAACAGCTTTACTCTTAATATGGCTGGGAAATGAAATAAATATTTGGTGTAATATTGCTCATGTCAATTATTTCAGTTTTTTTGATTCTGTGGGCAGCAGATTGGTATAGTGGTTAATGATGTGGTCTTGCACCTCCAGGGTCGAGGGTTCGATTCCTATGTGCACAGAGTTTGCAGGTTCCCCCTTCTCTTGATGGGTTTTGCCGGGTACTCCTTTTTCCTCACACAGTCCAAAGACAGGCAGATTAGGCTAACTGACGTCCCTAAGTTGCCCACTGTGTGCAAGTATGTGAGTAAGTGTGTGAGCGTGTGTTTAATGTGTGTGTTCACTGTGGATGACAGAGATATGTGCCGCTCAGTAAAAATGTAGCTTTTATCTTAATTTTATTTTAAGTTAAAAGTTAAACTCTTGTATTTGAAGTTCTGTATTGTTTAAATGCTGCCTTGGGGTTTTAAATGAAAAAACTAATGGTATAAGGAATGGGCTACATTTAATTAGTAGTTAAACATTTTTAAAGGTTTAAAAATGTAACAAAATCAGGGAAAAATGTAATATAGAATCAGGATATTTATAAAACCGTGATACTTGTGTATTGTGCTTACCATCCCTAAAGGATATGATCTCACAGTGTATTTAAAACACTAGACCTTACTATGGAATTGACCTTGTGCTGTTAAATATTCCACATTCATACAAAAGAAACTAAATAAATCAGGTACAGTAGAATTAAAAAGATAATAATAATTGAGGGAGCACAACTACCACATCTGTGCATGTGTCCTGAGATTTATTCTCCTCCTGACATTATTTTTATCCTAACAGAAATGTTTAAACACTGCTTCTGAGGACTTCGATTATCTTCTGGATAAGTGCTGTTCTTGAATGGATCTCTGCAAGATAATGCACTTGTAAGAGCTGACTGGATTCAACACACATGGGGTTAATGGATGCCTGACAGCGACATTACTCAACAAAGTAATTTATGTGTCTCAGGTCTAATTGCTCTCCATTAGTAGCTATTTATAGAGGCAAGCACTAAAATAAAGCAGAGACAGAGAGCAGGATGTTCCTCTGCCAAGAAGCTCTGTTATTTATTACCCCTTCCACTGTCATGAATGTTAAACAACATATTATATTTTTGATTAATCCCAGGAACTCAAATAGACATCCAGATGTCTCACACACTGACATACCATCAGGTTTGTCCGGGTCCCGGTTCAGTACAGCGTAGCGCGGTAGGTCGATCCCCTCTTCCTGCAGGATGCGATACACCTCCCTCCTGCAGAGACATTACATACGTAGGACAACTGCCACACCTTCATGCTTCATTACAGCATTAGAAACTAACAGTAAACTAAGAGACAAGAAGTGGATTACTAAGACCTTATTCATAGAACAGAGACAAATCGGAGTTTTACTGTTCATGCTGTAAATTACAAATGACACAAATCTGTTTTTTGGACCACAAACTGTATCTACACTGAATGACTGTCTGTTTCTCCTGCGTAATGTAATTACAAGCATGAGCAGGTTAGTTTGCAAGTTACCAGCATAAAGATTTGACCATGGTTATGTTTTGCATAAAGTTAATGTTACAGTACTGACAATTAGGGAGAAAAATTTTCATTAAATTCTTCTGCATTTGAGGCTGTAGAACATATTTGCTGGCATTACAGCTATGATAAATTCTAATTTGATTAGCTTTGTATGAGTTTACAATCTACAAAGTATAATAACAAGAGCTTGTGTTTCCGTCATACCTGTCCTGTATGTAGTACTGCATATTAAGATCGTTGATCAGCAAGGGGTTACGGAGTTTGGCGTAACTCACTGCCTTATCCAAGGGGAAACCTATCAGTGAATCGAAAAAGGGAATAAAAAAGAAATTTTAATTATAAAAAGGTATAAACTGTGCATGAGGCTGATTACATCAAAAACGGCAGTACTTTACCATAAGGTTTACAGCAGTATTTTTCCCACATGTATTTAGTTAGTCTGGAGTTTATTTAAACAATAGCATTGGAGGACATGTGTCTGTGTCTCATTTATGCCTGATTCATCTTTTGATGTTTAACTTCATGCTGAATATGCTTAAAAAGCACCGCCTGATACTCTCAGAGGAGGCAGAAACTACAGCCTCGTAGTACTTTCTAACACTAGTGATATTAGACACTGGAAATGGAATGAAATTTTGAGGAAATCTTTAAAAAGGTCAGGCTAGCACTTCAGCACATTAAAGCAATCACCTTTTGAGTGAAAGGAGATGAGGCAGTCACAGAGGGGCCATTTCTCCACCGGCTCGTTGAGTATGACGTCCTCGGGGAAGATGACCACAGTGATGTATTCAAACTTGCACAGACGCTCCAGTATCTGCGTCATGGGCTTAGACTTGGATTTCTTCATCATACAGCAGATCCCCACCATGATCTGACGCTCCGGAGGCTGAAAGACCAAATTAGTGACAAGTGGTAAAAAGGGTGGAGAACACAAACCTCAGCATGACACTACAAACAAATGAACAGTTATTATCACATTGCATCATTCCTGTACTGCCAGGGATGCTGACGCTGCCAGCTTTTTAACTGGGCTGTCATGTAAAACATAGGTCTCAAGCAGAATGGAAGCACTTACAGCGTCCCTGAACATGTAAGAAACGCTGCTGAAGCAAAATGATGTGAGATGATGTTTTATTCCTCTTACACAGCAATTAGCCAAGTACCAAGAACTTTTTTTTTTTTTGTGAAAAATGACATTTAAAACTCTATAGTCAAGATACTTTACTTTGAGCATTTTGCAGTTTGATAAACAACTAGTAGCTTGACTAAACTTTCCCAAATAGTGTACAATTTACAGAATGACACAAAGAACTGCTACTGAAGATTTAAGATGTAAATATATATATCCACAGTTTTATGATAAAATTGTATCCATTTACAAATTTGTTGCCTTTACTGTGTCTACTTTTTGTTTCAATTCTGGTGCAAACATCTAAAACTTTGGGTGTCCATTTACTTCTGCCATTGCTTCTGCATTCTTATTAGGCCATTAATAACCATTGCAGTGTAACTGCATGACACTTATAAAAAAAAAAATGCACAATCAGATTGCTCATGAGTAATCCTTACCGAGTCTGCCTCCCGGTCATCTTCGTACAGCTCCATGTCTGTCCTCATACTGCCGTAACCGTCCAGGCCCTCGCTCTCATCCTCGTCGCAGCCCACGAAGAACTTGGGAGCGCCACGCTGGCTCTCACCCGGGCTGCTGGGCTCTGACATCACAGTCCACGGCGGCAACTATCAGCGTCCCGCCGCGCCATTGCACGCCAACACTCAGCGTGGGCCGCCGCTGGGGCGTTGTCGGGGTAGCGGGCAAGGCTTTGCCCAACCTGGAGTCTGCAAGTCTGTCTGAGAAATGAGTACTTGCGGATGCAGGTGAAGAAGCTGAGCCAGCCTTACTGGATGATTTGTACTGGATTTTTCAGATGTTTTCCTTGAGCAAGCTTCACAATAACTCATACCAGTGCTTCCAAGCACAAGGCAGCCTTGTTTCAGAGAGAACAGCAATACTTTCGTTAGCTGTGAACAAGAATTAAAGTTAGACAGTATGTAGAAACTCATATAATAACAGTGTACTCTTGGATGGATGAGTCCGGATCAAGCCTGACAGCAATCAGGCCAGGAGTTTGTAACCGAGACAATTTTAATTCAGTCCAATTAATTTTTATTTGTGTAATAGTTTTAACAATGGTCATTGTCACAAAGCAGCTTTATAGAGTTTGAAAAATTGAATGAAACACAATACCAGTTAAAAGTTTGGACACAACTTTTAATTCCATTGTCTTTCCTGTTTTTTATTTCTTTCTAGATTATAAAACAATGCTGAATGCATCCAAAATATGCAAAAGTCTCCTTTAAACAGTTGATATTGAGATGTGTGTGCTACTTCGGCTCAGCCTCCATAACGACTCTAATCTGAGGTGCTGGTTGTTAATTGGCTTGTAATGAGAGCGAGTTTCATCATGGTGCTTGATGGCTTTTGCAAATGCACTTGACAATACTGTTCTTGCAAGAACTATTTTAGCATAACTGACCTCAGTGTTTTAAAATAACAACTGCTGTCGTTGTTGTTGTTCCTTAATTACCTAATGCCATATGTGGTATTTAAAAGTTTGGAAATTTCCAGTACTACATAGAAAATAAATACAAACTTGTGTCCACACTTTTGACTGATACTGTGTATATAAAGTATAATTATAATTATCAGTTTGTCCCAGATGAACAAGCTGGTGGCGATGGTAGCAAGGAAAAACTCCCTTATATGATGAACAAACCAGACTCAACAGGGAACCCATCCTCATTTTGGGTGATATCAGATAGTATAACCGCATGTGCTCTGTGCTATAAGACTGAAAGTTCAATATAATGGGAAAGGTATTCAAGTTAATATAAGGCCCACCTTTCCTGTCTTTCACTGTTTAGGTATAAACTGTTTTACACATCCATCTTAATTATATTTCTTTCATTTTTAACACTGATGCATCAGCAAACACTATATGGCTGCAACACAAAGTACAAACACAGACCTTCAGGAATAGTTTGAGAAACCCCTTTGCTTTGGAATTTCTTTTTTCTTTTTTTTTAATAATGCAAATCTTTTTTAATAATATGAAATAAAACTCAAAGTTCCCAAAACAGCCTGTGGCAAATTCAAAAACTTTAATGCAAAAAGTGTGCTGGAACATGCCATAACTTTGGGTCTATTCAAGACTTATGGTCATGTGTATAACAAGTGTTGAAAGCATCTGCAGTCATGTAAAAAAAAAAATAAAAATCCTAGTTTTTACTAATCAGGGTCTAAATAATGATTGGGTACACTTCATCCATTTCTATAAACAAACTGATAGCATAAAGTGACAATAACAACCAAAAAAAAAAAAGATAACACATTTCAATATGTATTTTTTCATTTAAAAAAAATAAACCAACCTAGAGAAACCAGGTAGGAAAAAAAAAAAATTGTACAACCTAAGAATGCTTGGATTCACATTTAGAAAGAAGCCCACTTTTTCATTTTATTTTTAGCCTGTAATTCCTTTTTCTCATTACTGTACATAGAACAAATATTTGTGCTACAGTTGCAGGCTCTTACCAAGAAAGTGCAAAATGATTAATGTACCCTGAACTCAGCAAAGTAATAGTAAACTGTAAGCACTGTAAACATGGCACGCAGTTAAAAAAAGAACACAGAGGGGGGATGTTGCACATACAAGGACAAGAACATGGCACATACACAAATTCCAACACAATGTATGAAAAATATATAAGTATAAAGTATAAAAGATCTAAATGGCAATAGAGTGATAGAGTGCTGTCCAAGAGATATAATGTCGCAAATATTTTTTTGATTCTTGTGAGACAGTACACTCACTCACTCATTGTCTATAATGCTTATATCCTGTTCAGGGTGGCAGGAAGTCTGGAGCCTTTCCCCAGGGAATTGGGGCACTAGGTGGGGTACACCCTGGACACAAGCACATACATGTTAACAGTCTACTTTGGAAATGCCAATTAGGCTAATCTGCATTTCGTTGGACTGTGGGAGGAAATCAAAATACCCAGAGGAAACCCACCAATCACAGAGAGAACATGCGAACTCCGCACGCACACGCACACGCACACGCACACGCACACGCACACGCACACACGCACACACACACGCACACACGCACACACGCACACACACACACACACACACACACACAGACAGACCCAAGGAGGGACTGGAAATCCGACCCTGGAGGCGCGAGTCCACAGTGCTGACCACTACGCCACTATGCCGTCTGAGAGAGAGTACAGTGAATTTTAAAGACAACTGCTGAAAGTGTTACACTTGTACCAGGAGAGAAATGTAAATAAACACAAAAAAATTTACATTTAAAAATGTTTGTCATTTTTTTTGAATAAATTATTTTGGATAAAATGGTGCTATAGATGTGATGTGTCTGAATCAGTCCACATGTTTAAATAGTGGAGCGATTCATTTAAAACAGTAACTGAAAAAGCAAACTATGAAATCATTAAATCATCCATCACTGATTACATTTCTGCCCCTTTGTTATAATTCCTCTCCTTTTTTTATTTGCAATGCATTTGCAATTTTCAATTGACACTCAGCATTTTAACAGTTTAATTTACAAGTAAAAGTTTAGTTACAGCAGATGTAGTAATTCTAGTGTAATATAATTGGTGTTAGATATTAACATTTTCACTTATCACATGAGAGGGAGTGCTGTTGATATTAAATAACAGGACTGCTGTGATTCCTTTGGCACTCAAACTGCACTCTCATGCCTATGATGGCATCACAGCCGTGCTCATATTCAGTACAACAGCACTCCCTCTCATGTGATATTGCTTAAGAAAAAACGTTAATGTTAATGTCTGACATAACATGACTGTACATGATGAACCCCCACAACAAACAGCAAAAATTCTCAAACTAATTCAAATACAACTGCAAAATTCAACTGAAATCAATCATCTAGAAACTTTAAGTGATCACCAAGCTTAACGAAGGTTAACTGTCTAATCTTCATAATTACTCACCTGTCAGTGCTTCTGTATTTGTATAATTATTATAACTTTAAATATAGGAGAATAACTGGATTCTTATTTAGCAAAACATACATTGTCATGTTGTGATTATGTGGTCAATTTCCAATATAATGTACAAGGAAGGAAATGTGAATCAAAATCATGATAAATGATAAAGTACAATTAAACAATTTGTTCCTTAACAGGCTGGAGAACGGCAACACACACTCAGCTCTAATGCTTACGGTGTAAATATTAGGGATGGGACTCACCACCAGATATAATATCACAATACCTAAGTGACTATTTGATTTTTATTGAGATTCTCTACGTATCAGTTTTATAAACATCCCACTTTTTTAAAAATATATACAATTTTAAACAAACTTATCAAATTATTAATTCGTATCTCACAGGATGCTGTGCTGTCTGCCAATGAGTGAATAGTTTAGAGCAGACCGCCTAGAGGATTACAAAGGAATGGCAACATTATACTACTTCAAATGCAAACATTTCAAATTTTTTTATAAATCTATTTTGGAATTAATATATGAATTGCCACTCAAATAAAAAAATCGCGAAGCATCACTGAATCAATTTTTCCCCATCTCTAGTAAATATATTTGGGGTTTTGTAACACATTTTAATTTAGGTAAAGCTGATACCATACATAACAAGATTAGCCTTGACTCACAAGAGTGTGGAGTGGAAATCCTCCTACAGAGAGAGTGAGAGAGAGAGAGAGAGAGAGAGAGAGAGAGAACCTTGTACACTACACGCGATACCCTGGAGGACTAAGAGGATGTATTGTACAGTACCTTCACTTAAGATGTGTAATTGGACCCCCAGGGCACCTGGATTACCTTTGGATTCACACTTGTGTTGTTATTACTTTGTAAAACTAAAATGTACTATTAATATATTATATTCAGACACTTTTCTGCCGCTGTAAAATCCAACACTGACCTGAACAGGCTGGGGATAAATTATCATACATTTTGTACTGCTTTACATGAAGAAGCCCTGAGCTGACATTCAACACATAAACAAATCATAATCATGTGTTTGCGGAACTGTTATATAAAAGTGACTGCTGTTGTGCAAAATATCAGCACAGCTGTGATGCCATCATAGGCACGAGGGTGCAGCCAAAGTGCAGAAGTGCATTTCTTCACACAGCACTCCCCCTCATGTGATATTTCTTAAGTAAAAAAATTTTGTTTAACATCACATATTGTGATGTACAAAAATTCAAACTTTAACATTCATCGTAAATCAATCATTTGAAAACTTAAAGTGATCACCGTTAACTTCAGAATTAATGCCCCATAACTTAAACAACAGCATTTGCATGAATCCTTGCTCACTCATCATCTACACCGCTTTATTCTATAAAGGGTATACAGGGTCACGGAGAGCCTGGAGCCTACGCCAGGAGACTAGGGCATGAGGCAGGATACACCCTGGATCCATCGTGTGCACACACACACACACACACACACACATAAAGGCTCATTCACACACTAGTGGCAATTTGGGAATGGCAATTAACCTAATCTGCATGTCTTAGGGCTGTGGGAGGAAACCGGGGTACCTGGAGGAAACCCACCAAGCCTTTGCATGTATTGATTTCTTTAATAAAATAAATAAATAAATAATAATAATAATAATAATAATAATCATAAAACACCAAATAACAATATAAAAAACATTATCTAAGACTTGAGAAAAAAATCTAAACATTAAGCAACATCTTGGATTTGCTGTAGTTATAAATTGAATAAACATCCATGTGCATTTTTAACATTTAAAATAAATCATTTACAGGTTGGTAGTATTGAATCATTGTAGTTAGAGGTCAAAATGTATGTACATGTAATATAATAGCATGTTGCAAACAAAAAACACCTGATATATATATATATAGTTTGTTATATATATATTTCCATGCATTGATTTCTCCGTTTCTATATTCATTTATTTATTTTTATACGTATGTTTATGTAAAGACTTTTTGGAACACATTGTAAATAATGTGTTAGTTTTACTGTACGTGATATTTAAAACTTGTCTTGTCATAGCACTTAAGTAAGCAATAATAATAATAATAATAAAGTAAGTAAATTATTCTATTGTATTCTACAAGCTTCTGTTCCTCGAGCGTGCAGTTTATTTAACGTTATTTAGGAAGCTAACGGCTATCCGGCTAATTCTGTTAGCTCTCTCTAGTTACAAAATACAGTCAGGGTCAGACTCAAAGTTAAACTACAGCAACTTCATAGGTTAAACTGGTGCAGCACTGTAGTAATCATTTGTTAGGGAAAAAAATTTCCTGAGTGTTACTTACAGTGAAAAGTCACACAACGGGGTTATTTTCCCACAGCGCTTCGTCTCTACGTTTGACAGGTTGCGACTGAAACCGAACTAGTCACCGCTGTAACAATAAACAAACGGTTCAGCCAATAGGCAGCCGACCTATGCATTACGTCATCACTGAAATACAACGTTAACAGGAAGCCTGGGTTTGTTAGTCTTTTAGCTGTCATAGAATATACCTGTGGACTTTTCCTGTTTGTTTATCAGGGAGTTGAAAGATGTCATTGTTTTTGTTTCGTAGACAACCTCAGTAAACCACGGGGCTGAACTGAGCGAATCAGAGCCTAGCCTCTCATCCGGGTATTTTGTTTGTATTTTTGTCAATGCATACTTTGATTAATATGGCATAAATAAAACTAAAACGAAAAACTTTTTATTTAATATCACCTGGTCTTTTCACACTACATGCACTACAATGGATAAATATGGGCTTAACTGTAGCTAGAGCTAAACATACTTTTATCAATAACCTGAAGTTGAAACCTCGGTAAGTATTTTTGTTTCGCCACTAGAGGGCACTAGCCTTTAACAGACACATACTGCACACGCAGTGCATGCTGTACATATTTCATCCATCCACCTAGCTGAGTTACCATTGTATTTATTCCCATCTACAATCGTGAGAAGTCCTCTAGTCAGCACTCACGTGCTTTCACACGCTATGGGCAATCTGAGAGAGCCAGTTAGCCTGATTTGGATGTCTTTGGACTGTGGGAGGAAACAAGAGTACCTGGAGGAAATCCACCAAGCACGGGGAGAACACCTGCAGATTAGTTTAATTGGCGCCCCAAGTTGCCTGTAGTGTGTGAATGTGTGTGTGTATATATATGTGTGCCCTGCGTTGGATTGGCACCCTGTCCAGGGTGTACCCTGCCTCGTGCCTATGACTTGGTTGTAGTACCCCATCCTCCTCAATGTCCTGTGTTTGATGCTTCACCATGGTGTAATAAAGTGATCATTTAAGTTCGTCCTCACAGCTTGAAATAATCTGGCCTTTTTTTTTTCTGACCTCTCGTATCAACCACGTTTCCACCCTCGGCTTTGTTTTTTGCACCATTCTGTATGTGTGAAAATCCCATAAGGTCAGCAGTTTCAAATATAAAACAAACATCCAGGCCAAGTTCAAAATCACTAACCGAAGCCCTTCTGCCTATTCTGTAATTTTCATCTAATCATCTTGAATAATAAGGAAAAACCTGCTTAGAATCGACACTTTTATAACTTTCAGGTTTATATTTCAGTAGTCTAGATATATTTCATTTCTTATACTTTGTAAAAAAAATTAACTGCAGGTCTGATGTAAGTGTGTAGAATCTTTGCACCAGCAACATAATGCTACTTCTTAAACTGTGAACCACAATCACTCAAATCATTTAAAAGCAAAAGCTTCATTAAAATTTATATTCATCAGTATGTACACACTATTTTACAATAATTTAGTGCCAAAAAAGGACACGTCTTACAACTTTGTCTCACTGTCTTAAAACAGACAATAATTTAAGCGCTGTAATTTATACATTATATAATTCCTCATGTGTGTTAATGGATGGACTTTAATGACCAGTCTTATTCCTGAGCAATAATGTAGAGCTTTGTTCGGATTTCTCTGTGTAGCTCTGAAACCGGCAGTTGCTCTGGGCCTGTGATTTCTTCAGGGCGCTCTGGTGAAGATACCCATTGAAGAAATCTGCTGCTGATAATCTTTTTTTTAACATTACTGTTTTGAATCCAACCCATCCATCCTGAAAGATGAACAGAAAATAACTATTATTTATATTTTAATCCATGCCATATCCAAATGTATAGTATGTCCATAGATATGAAAACAAATACATGATAAAATTATGTCAAGTGTGTATATATACTTTACCTTGCAGCAAACTGACAAGGTGTTTGATTCTTTTTGATAGTGGATGGACCCAGGAACTGCAGTGAAATGTGAAATTTCTGCATAAAAATGAAAAAGTATGTAGAAATTATAATTACAAAATCATAGTTTGATTACATATAGTTTTATACCGTTTAATTCTTAATTACATGTAATTAAAAAAAAAATTTCATTAAAAAATATTAATTATTAAATTCAAAAAGAGTATTCTTGCATATACGGTGAGATTAAGCTAACTAACAACATAGGCATTCTTCATTCATCTTTAGCAGGGGTGCCAACAATTCTAAAGCTGACAGACATGCAACAAAAGAGAGAAAAGTACATTTAATTATTTTTGCTAAACAGGCCCCATGCATGTATTGAATTTGTACAGTATGTAACTGCATTTGATAATAAACATTCAGACTGGCACACACAATCCTTACAATCTACTGTATTTAGAAAAACACTATACCTGTAAATAGAAAAACACTATACCTGTAAACGGCATGTTGCTTTTTCCAACAAAGTCTAGAAGTTTGATGGCACGGCCCATCCAGATTGTTCTCAAATGAACCTGAGAATGCAGAAATCAACTGACTCACAACTGACACGCAACGATTAAGATAAAAAAAACAAAAACAGGTTAAAACGAAAACACCCCAGTCATCTCTTACCCGAGATCCTATCGCACGATACAGTCGATTAATCTGATCACACGTCTGTTCCTCCCAAACAATCCAACTCAAGGAAGAGTTGATTTTAGGAGCTGAAAATAAAGTACAAATATAAATTCTGTTCTTCTTAAATGAGAGATCAGATGCCCGAGTAATGGTTTGAAGATCAGTGTAGTGAAAATGAAGATCCATCCTCTTACCAAATGTTGCCCCTTCTCTTGCCTGCTCTGTCCTATTTGCTATTCGTTCTGGAAGGTTCCTGAGTGTATCTATTAACTGTGAAAACAGAAAAAAATTAGGCTGACATTATACATTATGTCTCATGACAGAAATTTACATTATACACTTTCCATTAATTTAGTTTTGGCCATTTTCATCCCATGGCAGCTACCAAATGGGGAGAGTGAGAGCAAATATGTCATCCGTGACACCTGAGGCCAACTAAACTCATCTTTTCAAACTGCTTCTCAGGCTGCGTCACAAATCAGCGAAACATGACGTTTTTTATTTCACTAATTATTTAACTGCAAGCAGGTTTAAATGAAACTCTTGGGTATCCTGCAAAACAACTATGCAAAACATAAAGCAAAACACTTGGAAAAATAAGTTTTGTGGTAAACATGTCAGGTTTAAAGAATGAAGTATGTGAAAAAGTTACAGACTCAATTAAGGTCACATATTCATCAGCAATCCGGTATTTACCAGCTGGGCTCCCAGGACTGCCAGTGTACCGCCAAGCTCTTCAGCCGTGCTCTTTTCAGGGACCTCATAAAGCTCCTGATTAAGTATCGGACCGACGTCAAACCTGCAACGACGCCATAACAAATCAATTAATCAATAATGACCGATACATATTAAGTGTAGTCTAGAGAAAGAAAAGCTTTGCATGTTCTCCAGAGTATTATGCTGTTTATTCATCGTTTATGCTTATTCACATGAGGCAGTAAGCTTCTACCTCCTCGGTCTAATCTGCATGATGGTGACTCCGGTGATTTTGTCTCCGTGTAAAATCGTGTGAAAAACCGGCGCAGGTCCACGCCAACGAGGCAGGAGGCTAGGGTGAACGTTGAGAATCCCACTAAAAACGAATACAAGATGTGGTGGACACCACAGACAGAGAGAATTTTAGAGGATTTTTAATGACTGTACTACAGTACTGTTTAATTCATGAATTTGATTGGTCAGAAGGTATTGATTACTTTTTATATACCAGCAGCTTGGACAACAGCCCTAGTTCTTGTTTAAATCACAGGTTTATATTAATGCATACAATTTAATCCATTATCTTTGCAATAGGAGAAATTTAAACATTGACATCATGCGTCAAACAATCCATATTAAATTGTGTGCATTGTTATTAAACAGAGATAATGTGTAGTTCCTGATATGATAAAGGCTTCCACAAGTCCAAGACATTTATTACACATTTATAAGAAGTCTAATTCATAATTAGTCTAATGTCAGTATGTTTTCAGTATTAACTTCAAACGTACTGAAACTGACTTACAGTAGAGTGAGGTGTTTGTTAATTAATTAAGAACTATAATGACTATAGTATGAGAAGAATAAAACAAGACATGGAATGCTGGTATTGAAAACTAACCAACGCACACCACAGCATAGGTCAATGACTATTATAAATATACAGTATATATGCTTATATGGAAGCCTTGCTAGTGTTATCAGGGAGGCTTTAGACATCAAACTGTGCATTAATGGTTTTTACATACATCAGGTATGACTAAAATTATCATTACTTTTATAACATGTAAATATATGTCGTCACAGAAATGTAGAACTCTCAAATGAGCATATATGGGGTTTTTTGGTCATAGAAACAACTGATCATGTGCATCATAGAAACAACTGATCATGTGCATCATAGAAACAACTGATCATGTGCATCTGTGCTATTTTTTAGCCAATGTGTTCCTTTTTTTTGCTTATTCATGTTTGCATAGTTGAAATGAAATTCAATTCATTATATTGCTTAGGTTTGCTGAAAAAATTACGTCTCACTTCATACTGCACAATCCGTAGCCCTATATACAGTATCTATGTTTATTTAGAAAAAAAAAACAAAAAAACAGCAAAACAAAAAATTTCTAAAATACGTTTTAAGGGCTACTTCCAAATTTAAAGGAAACAAGTTTTTGACAACTGGTTCCTCAGATTTTGTGTGCTGTCCCAGAAATACTCTATCCCTTTGACCTAATTCTGAAGAACTGTGTCTATACGAGTCTCAGAGGAAGCACACTACACTAATTAGTAGCCACTGGTAGTTGGATTGGGTTTGAGAGGTTGACTGCAGAGGTTGACTCAGGTCTTGCATGTGAACACCAAGTATACCATGTTTTACAGCATGCCACCAAAAAAAACACTGATGTTCCCGCTGGTTTAAAATTACCATTCAGTATGGTGGATGAGGATATTGCTATGTATAATCCATTTTTCATCAATACTATTATTATTAGGGATGAACTTTGGTACCACTTCAGAAATATACCGGTATATATGTTTAGTTACTATTTTATCTCCATTACCCAACACGTTGTGATGCCAACAGTAAGAGTTTGAGCATCGTCCCACTACCAGTTGAACAGAAAAGATTTAAACACTGAAACACTAGCTACACAAACTCAAACATTATTGTTTCTATTAATGCATTAATGATGTAATGATGATTTATTTAAATGCATGATTTGCAAGATATTTTCAACCCAATTTAAATCTATGGTGCACAATCTATACCAGGACAAAGAGCCTTACTATGGAAACGTGTTGATAAGGCTCTCCTTAAGCAGGCAGCCGAAAGAGACGACCACCCCGACATCGAACTGCCCGCTGCATTCCACCCTGGGCCACTCATGAACCCGGAGATTGTTCTGATCTGCAAACTTCCATACAGGGACATTATTGGACAAAGTGACAACTTCAAGCGAGTCCACCACAGAATGGGATCTGAAACATTAAAGAACAATGCAAATGTCTTAACACTTGTGTGGTCTTAACATTCTGTACACTGTGATTGTCCTAAGGGTCAAAAATAACCCAGAAAATGAAGAAGAAGAAGAAGAAGAATCTTGGTGGTGCTGGAAATAAGTTTAACTGAAATTTAAACCTCAAATCTGATTTGAAACACCCTGTCATTTAACGCAAACTTTATGGGGCACTTATTCAAGTGTTAAAAATGCCCAATTAGGTTTCCTTGCTGTTAAACACAGTGGTGGGTCTTTTGTGACCCCAGTGTGAGACTTGAAGACATGGACTTTCTTACCGAGCTGCATGAAGCCGTTTTAAAGACTCGACTGCGAAATCGTCACTTCCGAAGAACAATATTCTCCAGGGCGGGTTTGAGACTCGGCGCGTCTCCACATTATTACACGACAGGACGGATGAATTTCTGTCATTTTGACAGAATGAGGAGGAGAAGGAGCAGGAGGAGGACGCAAACCTCCCTCCGACGCATCGCCGGCAAAATCCGCGAACCACAGACACACCACCGTGTCTTACTTTCACACCGATTTGATTCCACATCCTTAAATCTTATAATAATAATTAAACACACACATGTGTTCAAATTGATCAACAGCCTCGATGATGACCTCGTAGCATTAGCTGAGTTAGCCGAGTTTGTTTAGTTTTGTTTTACATTTACAAATAGATCCGTTTAAAAATCTGTCAGGGTGTAATTTTTGTTCGTCTTCATGCCACGGTTCATTCTGTATCCAGATAACAGCATTCAATAGCGAAGTCAAAAAGTTACATCAACATCAATTTAGAACAACCTGGATGGCGCATGGGCGCCGCCATCATGGTTGGACGTCACTTCCGGTAATAAAACTGGCTGCAGAGAGACGGCGTCTCAAATTGATTATACTGTCCTATGTAGCAAAATAACCTCGGGATTTTATTGTATTCTATTCTATTTATATGTATTGTATTGTAGAGAATTATAATAATTATAATAATTTCCAGATATTCCTGATTAGTGTATTTAGAAACATGCTTTTGTTTTCTGTTGCAATATCGCCCTCTAGCGGTGATTCTCAGCATGCGCGAGGCAGTATGTTGTGGTAGAATCTGCCATCTTGTGGTCAT
Organism: Clarias laeviceps; assembly: GCA_030014305.1. Taxonomy (NCBI): domain Eukaryota; kingdom Metazoa; phylum Chordata; class Actinopteri; order Siluriformes; family Clariidae; genus Clarias; species Clarias laeviceps. Next base: position 11,925,771 of record JAQMYJ010000023.1, read on the forward strand.
CTTTGAAAACGCAGTCTATTGTGCAGTGTACAGTACAGTGCATGAGACAAACACCGTAGTTTTCACGTGGCCGGTGGTGTTATGCGCTAAAATGCCCTCTGCCATTGATTGCCCCCCCCTACATAATCGCTATCAAATATTATATTAGAACATAAATTCATAGGTTTATTATCAAATATGATATTACTATTATAATGTACCCTAGGCATGTGACAGCCGTCAAGACCATTAATATAAACTCTTGTATAATGTTTATTTTGTGGCACATTTATTTTTCAGGGATTTGTCATGAATATGCAAATAAATATTTATATATAATAAAAATATTTTTTATGATGAAAAATTAGACGAAACTAAATTTATTATAAAATAAACAATATAAAAGTATACATGTATATGAAAAAAAATATTTATATTTTTTTCATATACAACATATATATTTTCATATTGCTTATTTTATTTTATTGTCTCATGTAATTTGTAATTTGTAAACCATCAACTTATGAATTTATGTTCTAATAGGCTATAATATTTGATAGCGATTATGTAGGGGGGCAATCTATGGCAGGGGGCATTTCAGCGCATAACACCGTTCGTTCTTTTGTCACGTGACTCCCGTAGACGCTATGCAGTGCAATAGACTCAAAAGAACGAACGACTCCGACTAGAAGATATGAGAGGTGAGCTACTCATTCTGTTCATTATATTATGTCCTTATTGTAATATTTTCATTACTGGAACTATAGCCAAAATTTGTGTATGTAGATGTGTTTGGGTCTGTTTATTGAAAATGTAACATTTTATTTTATTTTTGATCAAAAGAACGAAATGAACTAAATGACTCAAAAAAGATTAGTTCATTTTGATGAACGAGATTCAAAGAACCGAGTC